>OZ029921.1:22676586-22714086 GCA_964023275.1 Norana najaformis
CTATTAATTTTAATATATATAAATTGATAGCTATATATAATATATATATATATATATATATATATATAGAGAGAGAGAGAGAGAGAGAGAGTTCAATCTGGTTGTGGTATTTGTACCTTGTTCCATATACACTGATATAATTGCATTATTTGCTAAATCCGCTTATCCAGGTTTCCTTCTCTCACCGTAGCACCACATCCTAAACATTTCTAGCCTTAGCATCTCATTGCCTTGAAGTCTTTTGATTTTAACACTGAGCTGAAAATTATGCGGATTTTATTTGAATGCACAGCTTTTGTGTTGAATTAAAGTTACATTTATGCGAAGTACATTACACGGCGTTATTGTTTACTATTCTAATGTAACCTAATTTGAAAACTTCTATAGCACCACTATCATAACACACAAGGGATCAATCAATGGTCGCTTCAAAGTGAATGATAATTAGTTGGACAGACTGATACAACATATTATTTAAATTTATTTGTTAAACGGAAGTTTAGCAAATTCACTAAAGTGTTGAACGGAAGCAGATGAGTTTGGACGGAGAATAGATGGCCAAATTGCAATTACTCGCTAGAAACAGTTTCTGAGAGAGATAAGTATATAGGGACCTATAGAAAAATGTGATAAAATGAAATTATGCCAAGTCTACCCGCTTCCTCTGTCTTCATCTTCGTAAATGACAGGGTCGTCTGTTTCAAACGTAAAAACGACTTGGGGTGTGGTTCTCCTGACATTTTCACTCATTTTGTATAAAACATATTGGCTAAATGACCGCTAAACGAAAGCTATCAGACATCCGATGACATCGATGAAAGATTGTTGTATAGTTGAGCCATTTACACAGTGTTCAGAATTTTATTTCGCCGGTGTGTAATTTAAAGTATAAAAGTCGCTTGTTGTGTACAATTGTATATGTGGGATCCTTCGTGTAATCCTAACCCTACATGGCAGAAGCGTTCCTCTTTCCCCTAGCGACACCGGGTGGGCTACACGGAGGAATGCTCCTCTCGCTCCTAGCCACGCCCAGGAGGGTGAGGTCAGCGACACAGGATGAAGTAGGCCTGGGAATGATACGGAGAATGGGGATATAAGCGGCGGATTACACATGATTTTCTGTTCTTCACGAAAGATCACGTGGTGATCATCGCCTATTTTGGGATGGGGCCACGGCCTATGTAAATATCAAATGGATTGGCCTCCATTGGATCCGCCACTGATAGTATTTATCATTGTATTATTTTTATAGTATTAATGTTTGTTCAGTGGCAAATTAAATTGAAAAATAAATTAAATGCTGTTAGGGATATGTTTTAATTATTGAAACAAATCCCATATATCCTTATAATAGTCTTTTTTATAATATAGCTCGCTTTTGTTTGTGCTTGACATTTAAGTTAGCAGTCCTCGAGCTTCAAAAAAATTATTGCTGGTCCGTGGCCTGCTGAAGTTTAAGAACCACTGAACGATTAGAGTATTAAAATTATAAAAATGAGTAAATTATTCCACTGAAGAGATCTCTCGAATATTGATGTCATTTTCTATACCTGATACATTTATAGGCATATGATGTCACTGTAATTGTCTCTTTCGATTGCTTTGATTTGAGATTTGGCGACAGTAGTTCAGTACGGTGTTTTTGAGTCTTTTTGAGAATAACCTTTGCGATTTGTGGATTTGCTGTTCGGATGTCAAGACGAGATGATATGTTATGTCTTCCAGGGCAAGTCTTCTGGACGCAAGAAGGACGATTTCAGCTCTATCGCGATTGACTGTCCTGACATCCTTGACGTCCTTTCTTCCAGCTGGTCAGAGAGTGCTGGGGCCAAGACAGCTTTGAACAACCCAAGTGGAGATGGTTGCTTCGGTCCAGTGAAGATTTGCTGGGCCGACGACTGCAACCAGACTCCCCTTCCGCCTGCTGCTGCTCCAGAGTACGCTGAGGCGTTTTCTGACGACGCCTCAGAGCTGAGCAGCTGTTCTGTCAACACATACTTTGACGCAAG
The DNA here is from genome assembly GCA_964023275.1 of Norana najaformis. Lineage (NCBI taxonomy): Eukaryota > Metazoa > Annelida > Clitellata > Crassiclitellata > Hormogastridae > Norana > Norana najaformis. Next base: position 22,678,596 of record OZ029921.1, read on the forward strand.
GGCTTCTGTGACTGATGAAGCAACGTCAGAGGCTCCATCCGTTGCCACAGCCACCTCTTGCGTCGTCGACATTGTCGACGACATGTGTGACGAGGCTGCGGAGAGTTACACAGAAGCTCCGGCAGCTTTGAACACTGGGGAGGTAGTACTGGCCATGGTAGACACAAACGCTGACTCGGCATGTGATCAGTCACAAGAGGCGTTTTGCAAGACCGTGGGAAAAGCCCGACGTGACCGGAACAGCGCCAAGTATTTATGCACTGAACCACATCCTCATGAAACCGACGACTATGAGGGCTTCATCGATCCATCCGTCAGATGGATCCTAGAAGATGTGAAAACGTACAATCTGACACCGTCAACCACCCACCATACAACAGCCTTTATGCGGCCATTCCGATGGCTGTGGAGGAAAATACATTTCTCAAACTGACCAGAGGAGGGACATGATGACACTAGATTTCCTGGAAAGTCGATATCTATGAAGAGAAGAATAGAAACATTAATTGTGGGCTAATATAGCGAGCGGGAACAACGGTGGCGCCGACTGGCGAATGAATTGATAACTAATAGCAGCTTCGCCGACTGAATGTTTAATTAAAGAAACGCTGGGATTTGGCGAATAATGAGAGGGATGGACAAGAGAAGGAGAGGCAGAGAAATGAGAGGGAAGATTGGGAAGTGGAGAAGAGGGAAGGAGAGGGGAGGACATGGGTAGGAAGACGCTCAACATAGGATATGCTAATCTCTAATAGTAGCAGTTGTAGGCCTAATACTAGGTCCATTATATGAGCCTAATTCACGAGTATGATAATTGTATGATGTTTTTTTGATTGTCTTCCAGGTACGCATTCTTGGTGGCAATGGCAACGACTCTATTCAGACGAAATGCAAATCTGATATATCTCAATGGTATCTTCCACAAGGGTCTCTCTCTCTCTCTCTCTTCCTGTCTGTTTTGTCTGTCTAGTTTATGTTTGTGTGTTTGTCTGTCTAGTTTCTGTTTGTGTGTTTGTCTGTCTAGTTTCTGTTTTGTGTTTGTCTGCTAGTTGTCGGACTCCAGGGTGCCTCTGGCGTGGCTTAAAATCCCGTAAGACCCTGGAGTCTGTAGGTCCTCTGGCGTGGCTTAAAATCCCGTAAGACCCTGTTTTCTGTGATTGTCTGTCTAGTTTCTGTTTTGTCTGTCTAGTTTCTGTTTTGTCTGTCTAGTTTCTGTTTTGTGTTTGTCTGCTAGTTGTCGGACTCCAGGGTGCCTCTGGCGTGGCTTAAAATCCCGTAAGACCCTGGAGTCTGTAGGTCCTCTGGCGTGGCTTAAAATCCCGTAAGACCCTGTTTTCTGTGATTGTCTGTCTAGTTTCTGTTTTGTCTGTCTAGTTTCTGTTTTGTCTGTCTAGTTTCTGTTTTGTCTGTCTAGTTTCTGTTTTGTCTGTCTAGTTTCTGTTTTGTCTGTCTAGTTTCTGTTTTGTCTGTCTAGTTTCTGTTTTGTCTGTCTAGTTTCTGTTTTGTGTTTGTCTGCTAGTTGTCGGACTCCAGGGTGCCTCTGGCGTGGCTTAAAATCCCGTAAGACCCTGGAGTCTGTAGGTCCTCTGGCGTGGCTTAAAATCCCGTAAGACCCTGTTTTCTGTGATTGTCTGTCTAGTTTCTGTTTTGTGTTTGTCTTCTAGTTGTCGGACTCCAGGGTGCCTCTGGCGTGGCTTAAAATCCCGTAAGACCCTGGAGTCTGTAGGTCCTCTGGCGTGGCTTAAAATCCCGTAAGACCCTGTTTTCTGTGATTGTCTGTCTAGTTTCTGTTTTGTCTGTCTAGTTTCTGTTTTGTCTGTCTAGTTTCTGTTTTGTGTTTGTCTAGTTTCTGTTTTGTCTGTCTAGTTTATGTTTTGTCTCTCTAGTTTCTGTTTTGTGTTTGTCTTCTAGTTGTCGGACTCCAGGGTGCCTCTGGCGTGGCTTAAAATCCCGTAAGACCCTGGAGTCTGTAGGTCCTCTGGCGTGGCTTAAAATCCCGTAAGACCCTGTTTTCTGTGATTGTCTTGTGTAACTTGTCCTCGTCTTATGGAAGAGAGAGAGAGAGAGAGGGAGGGAGAGAGAGGGGGAGAGAGAGACGGAGAGAAGGAGGGAGGGAGGGAAGGGGAGGGTCGGGTCGAGACGTAAGAAGGAAGAGCGAATGAAGAGAAAGACGGAATGAATTCAGCTTACAATTCCACAACCCCATGATCATTGAATTGCTTTAACGAATTTTAAGGAGAAGAAATACTCGCTAGGTGGCCATTTCTTCTGTAAACCGACTGTTGCTTTAACGAATTTGTAACAAGCAGAAATACTCGCCAGGTGGCCATTTCTTCTGTAAACCGACTGTTGCTTTAACGAATTTGTAACAAGCAGAAATACTCGCTAGGTGGCCATTTCTTCTGTAAACCGACTGTTGCTTTAACGAATTTGTAACAAGCAGAAATACTCGCAGGTGGCCGCATATTCTTGTGTACCGTGATTTAGCGAATTTTGGTTAATACGACATCAAAAATAAACTGAAAAATTCTTTTCTTTTCAACTTTGTATTTTATTTTTAAAATGCATAAAATCATTCCACTGTTGTAATATAACCCTATTGATTTTAAACAGAAAACAAATTGTCACACTTAAGGACACCTTTATATCATACGAACTCACCAACACTTCACCTCTTTCAGTTTCTGCACAGGTCTTTCACTCAAGACTGAAAACACTTCTTTTCCAGAAATCTTATCCTGATTCTTCTTCTTCCTCTTATCTCTCTTCTGGCTTCAATTTCAAACAGCATCCACCGTAGCCGTCCGACTGCCTGACTCCTGGATCTTGACCTGGAACCGAACCCTACTTGCCTATCGATTTTGTTTTGCCTGAGTGCCTGTAAATAATCTGGTTCCAGCGACCTAGCTTTCGTCGGGTGCTGTAGAAATCTCGAGTTTACGATTACGAATCAATTCTGACGTACTTGTTCGAACAAGATCGCCCGCAAATTTATGTCTAGATAATAAATGTCATCACAAAGTCCTGGCCGAACTGTCTTCAAAACCAATTATTATTCATACTTCATGTAACCTAATTTTGCAAACGATTCTTCAACTTCCCATACAGGCTTCGCGCGAAATAGGAACTCAAGGCGTCGCACAGATCCTAAGAGAACAATTAGCTTTTGAAGCGCCTCAATCACGGCGACATCTAACGAGGCCACTGGGACCCGTTTCCGACTTTATGAACTCACAGTAATAACATGAAATGCAATAAGAGCCTTATGTACGAAGTCTTGAAGGAATATCCCCTCCAAACAAGCAATGGTTAACAGGTCACGCTGTTTGAGGGTGGAAGGTCACGCTGCAGGGGTTAAATCCCAGACAATGCAAGGGTACATGGCCCCTCGTAGGAAACATAGGCCTACATGCATGTATATCCTATGCATCGTAATCATAATCCCGAGATTTCTACAGCGCCCAACGAAAACCACGTCACGGGGACCAGCTTATTCCCGGGCTCTCAGTCAAAACAAAATCGATAGGCAAAAGAATAAAATCGATAGGCAAAATGACAAAATCAATAGGCAGAAGGACAAAATCGATAGACAAAAGAACAAAATCAATAGGCAAAAGGACAAAATCAATAGGCAAAAGGACAAAATCAATAGGCAAATCGATGTCGACCAGTTGGACGGACACACATCTTTCAAGAAGCTTAGAGAGGAAGGAAAGGTTAGAGATAGGTCGGAAGTTAGACATATCATTGGGGTCAAGTCCCTGGCGCTTGAGAGAGGGAAAGACTACAGCACGTTTGTGAGAAGCCGGGAGTGAACCCTGACCCAGGGAGGTATTACATAGCAAGTGTAAGAACGGAATTAAGTCATCTATAAAATCCTTGATTAAAAATGGTGGTAATAAGTCCAGTTCACAGGACTTAGCTGGTGACTCCAGCAGGAGCCGACGAAGGACGTCCAAAGGCAGAGGCTTCCAGCATGAAAGCTTAGATGACGTAGGAGGAAAGGAAGGAGGAGGAGAACCATCAGTGGATTGGCGGATCGAATCGATCTTCCCGCGCATGTAGTCGAGGTAGTCGGTCGCTGTGAACGGAGGCTGGGCCAGAGAGTTAGAAGCGGTAGAACGGCCGAGGACACCGGAGAGCGAAGACCAGAGCCGACGCGGATTGCTCCTCTCCCGCTCTATCAACGACTCCCAGTATGCCATTTCTTTGGCTCGAAACTCACGGTGCATTAAGCGAAGATGGTGGATCCAGTCGAGACGATCGGCAGGATCACGTGTTCGTCGATACCTTCGCTCGTGCCGCCTGACATCACGACGTAAAGTACGGCAGGATCGGTCAAACCAAGGTGCTAACGGTCTCCGACGGGCCCGCTGCGGACGAAGCGGAAGGAGGTGATCGATGAGGAGGCGAACTGAAGAGTCAAAGAGAGCAAAGAGCTCTTCAGACGAGCGACCAGCAAGGGAAGAGAGGTCCCCGCAGAGAGGACTATTGTTCAGACCAGCACGGAATGCCTCACGGTCCAAGTTGTTCCAACCACGTACAAGCCGAAGCGCGTATGTTGGCTGGGTACATAGAAAAGGAACCTTGTATAGAAGAAGTCCATGATCTGAGAGAGCTGGAGGTTCTACTATAACATCTGAGATGTTACAGTCATCACGGGTGATAATGACATCAAGCCAGCCTCCCAGCACATGAGTAGATTCAGCGACATGCTGAATGAAGCCAAATTGGAAAAGCAGATCGTTGAAGCGGACAGACTCTGGAAGATCCGAGTTCTCGAGGTGAATGTTCAGGTCCCCGGTTATGATTAGCTGGCAGTTGAAGGTGGCGAAGACTTCCAGAAGCGAGGAGAACTCGGTGTAGAAGGTCGACGTAACAGGAGAGGAGCCTGGCCGGTAGAGGGCAAGGACGGTGACTGGACCACGAGTCGTGGCGCAGGAGAGGCATAATGCTTCGAACGTGGAAACAGGGAGAGGAAGAGGGATCTTTTTGACTCGAAAATGTTCTCGATGGTAGACTACAATGCCACCATGATTTTGCGCATGAGGATGCGAATCACGTGAGGGATCAACCGGGCGAGGAGCGTCGAGGAACAGGTAGCCCGGAGGAGCAGCGCGTCGAACCGGAACATCAGAGGAAGAGGAGTGCCAAGACTCCGTGACGACGAGTATATCCAGATTATGCTGAGAGACAGAGTTAGCGATCTCCATAAACTTATTTCCCAGTGACCGAGCGTTCAGTGTCCCAAGTCTAAGTCCATCACTGCCACCCAGGTCTGAGGGCAGCCGAGAGGTAGGCGACGGAGCAGAGTCCAGCGGTGTAGGCTGAGATTGGCAGGAGGGAGACGATAATCCAGGCCGTGAAGATGCCGGTCGCCATAGATGAAGCTTGAATAGAGTCTTACGTAACGAACGTCGAATGGTGAGAACGGGTTGATTGTAGGTACGTAGCTCAGCAGAAGTGTACACACGAGTCGGAGGAGTGGGGGAAGGAGCGGCCATCTTGTCAACTTAATTCAAACAAAATTAAGATAACTTACGCTCGTTAACCCAAGAACAAACAAGCCGTAGTAATCCACAAGTTAGATAGCGCAGGTATAATCCAACAGAAAACGCAAAAAAAACGCCCGAAGTTGACGAAAATCCGATGAAAATTCAAATATAAACGGGTCGGCAACAACACGCCGAAGCGCAAGCATGTGTGAGGGAGCTTGCCAGTGGTAACTCTTCCAGTCATCTGCAAAGTGTTTACTAAAGAATGAATCAGATGTTCTTAATGACATTAATGAATAAGTGTTCTGTTCTTAATGACATTTAACATTGCTAAGATTAACGCAAATATAAGTTCAAAGTAATTTGTATCACGAAGCAGGAAGATAAAAAATATGGATCGATGTCTGTTATTCGGAATCTGTCTGAACAACAAGGAAGACCAAGTTCAGTCGACGAACTACTGCGGCTATCAACGAATCGTAGGGATCTTTTTTGCAATCGTTGCGAAGTCTGGTTGTGTGTGTGTGTGTGTGTGTGTGTGAGAGAGAGAGAGAGAGAGAGAGAGAGAGAGAGAGAGAGAGAGAGAGAGAGAGAGAGAGAGAGTGAGAGAGAGAGATAGAGAAAAAAACAAAGAAAGAAAGAAAGAGAGAAAGAAAGGAGAGAAAGACGACGGAGTGAATGAGCGAGCGAATGAGTGAGTGAGCGAATGAGAGAGAGAGAGAGAGAGAGAGAGAGAGAGAGAGAGAGAGAGAGAGAGAGAGAGAGAGAGAGAGAGAGAGAAAGGGAGAGAGATAAAGATAGCGAGAGAGAGAAAGAGACAAAGAAAGAGAGACACAGACAGACAGACAGACAGACAGACAGACAGACAGACAGACAGACAGTTAGAGCACGGGACACAACGTATGGGACTAATGCCTGCGTAGATCGTAAAAGATCGTTCAGCTGAGATAACGATCGTTGGTGTAATTAACAAAATTTCAGGCATCGCTGATCAGAGCCGACGCACCATGAAACTGAAGAACGGATTCTGGAAACTGAGGACGATTGGGATACACGCAGGAAGAAGAGGATTAACCATAGAGGAAAGCAATGGGCAAGGAGGAAGAGGAGGAGGAAGAGGAGGAGAAATAGGGGAGGAGGAGGAAGAAGAGGAGGAGGAAAAGGAGGAGAAATAAGGGAGGAGGAAGAAGAGGAGGAGGAGGAAGAGGAGTAGGAGAAGGAGGAGGAGAAATAGGGGAGGAGGAAGAGGAGGAGGAGATGGAATAGGAGAAGGAAGAAGAAGACGAGGAGGAAGAGGAGAAAGAGAAGGAGGAAGAGGGAGGAGGAAGGTTTAATAGAAGCTGTACAGAAAGAGAAGGAGAATGATTGGCGTATAATGAGGATTTACACGAGAGGATTATGGTACGGTGAGAAGGAAGAGGAAGATCAAGACAAAATGAAGATTAAGAGGGCAATTAGGATTCAGTGATCAAGAAGAGGATTGATATGAAGTGGGTGGAGAGAGAGGACGATTAAGCTGCAGGGCGGATAAAAAGGAGGAATAGGATACAGAGTGAGGAGTAGGACAATTAGGATTCGGGTTGAGGAAGAGGAGGATAATGACACAAAATGAGGAAGAGGAGGATAATGACACAAAATGAGGAAGAGGAGGATAATGACACAAAATGAGGAAGAGGAGGATAATGACACAAAATGAGGAAGAGGAGGATAATGACACAAAATGAGGAAGAGGAGGATTAGGATGCAGAATGAGGAAGAGAAGGATTTGGCTACAGGATGAGGAAAAACAGTGGGGAGAAATATGAGGATTAGGATACAGTGATGCGGAAGAGTGGGACTGAGATGCAATAACGACGAGGACTGGGTTACACAGAGGAGGAAGAGGAAGAAGAGGAGGAAGGGGAAGCAGTGAGGAATCTGGTGAAGAGGAAGAGAAGACAGACGACAAGAGAGGCACAAAACAAACAAAACAATTATTAATCGCAAGAGAATTACAGTAGAACGAAATGAAGCAGAAAGAAGAGGAATAAGATACTTACCAGGAGGAGGAGGAAGAGGAAGAGGAGGAGGAAAAGGAGGAGAAGGAAGAGGAGGAGGAGGAAGAGGAGCAGGAAGAAAAGAGGAGGAGGAGGAGGAGGAAGAAAATGAGGAGGAGGAAGAGGAGGAGGAGGAAGAGGAGGAGGAAGAGGAGGAGGAAGAGGAAGTGGTTGTGGAAGAGGAGGTGGAACAGAAAGAAGAGGAGGAAGAGAAAGAGGAAGAGAAAGAGGAGGAGGAGAAGAACTATGAGGAGAAAGAGGAAGCGAAATAGGGGAGAGGGAAGAAGCAGATAATATAAATACAAAAAGGAATAGGAGGGGAAGAGGAGGAGGAAGAGGAAGAGGAAGAGGAGGAAGAGAAGGAGGAGGAGGAGGAAGAGGAAGAGGAGAAAGAAAAGGAGAAAGATGAAGAGGAGGAATATAATGAAAGGGAGCAGGTGAGGAGAAGGAGGAGAAGGAGGAGGAAGAGGAAGAGGAGGAGGAGAAAGAAGAACCGGAAGTAGAGAGTGTTGGCGCAAAAAACTGAAAACATGACAAATGGTTAAAGAAAACAGAAAATAGGTGAGAAGTATTATTCTAACTAGTAAATTTAACCACTGCTACTACTGCTGCTTCTGCTACTCCCGTATTGCGCTAAATAAATTGGCCGACATGTAAAAGAGAGATCATGAAGCGCTATTTGAATTGATATTCGCGTAATGAGACCGCGAGGCGCTATATAAATCTACTCATACGTAAGAGATACTCACGAAGCGCTATATAAATTATCTTACATGTAAAATTCACTCGGCGCTAAATGAATTGGCTTACATGTAAGAGACAGATTCACAGTGCGCTAAATAAATTGGCCTACGCATAACAGAGACAACGAGGCGTTATATAAATTCACTCATACGTAGGACAGAACCACTCGGCGCCATATAAATTGTCCCACAGCCTAAAGAGACTCGAGAGGCGCTATATAAATGTCCAGCCGCTTTCGCAATTGCTGCTATTCGTTCTCACAGCCTTGAGAACGTGATTGGACAGGACGGGCATTTATTTGAGGGCATACGAACGGGCATGTGTTTTAGGCGGGCAGACCGACGGGCATACACATTTCTTAGCGTGGCCAGGCTGGTCTTAATGTCTGATACGATGCTGACAGGCGCAGTGGATTTATGACATATCGAGCCGGGTTAGTCCTTGGTGCAACACGGTGGTTTATCGGTGATGCGTTCGGTCAGTGATCGTGCGGTTGAGGGTTCGACTCCGTGTAACGACCCTGGACGAGTTGTTTGCGCACCGTGCTTCTGTCACCAAGCAGTAGAATTTGGTACCGGCGTAAGCTGAGTAGTAAAAGGCAAGTTCTGCAATGCACTGACCCCGTGTCCAGGACCTTGGGATTCGTCCATTGCCGGCTCAAGGGCCTAAAGAAATGGAGATGATGGCCCCCTTCCTCGTCTCACTTGTGGAATACCGGATACTTAATACTTGGATAGAGCTGAATGTCTGTGAAATAACACACCACCTTACCTTTCTGCTCCTGAGAAGTTTCTATGTGTTACCTATTTACCTTCACTCATAAAATGCAATGTCTCATATCGGCAGAAATTAGTGTCACGTAAATCCTCTCAACGATAAATATCCCTCTGGAAGACTGCATGCGACGCTGTAGCTTATTGCAATAGTGACCCTACCAGTAACTGAACTGTCGGGGGTTCTAATCCCCGCCAGAACAGATTGCTGACTGGTCCAGTGGCGCCCTTTAGCGAAGCAGACTGTAAGATTAGTACATGGACTGTACAGTGAACGCTGAGTCGATGGGAGGATCAGACGGCGAGGAAGAGGAACAGCCATCCGTCTCTGTGCGTTAAGGCTAAGAAAATGGAGCTCATCATCATCATCATCATCATCATCATCTTCATCATCATCATCATCATCATCTCCTTCTTCTTCTTCTTCTTCATCATCATCATCGTCATCATCATCATCGTCGTCATCATCGTCATCATCATCATCATCATCTTCTTCTTCTTCTTCTTCTTCTTCTTCATCGTCGTCATCTTCATCATCATCATCGTCGTCATCATCATCATCATCATCATCATCATCATCGACGGTGTGCCACTCTATTGAAGCGTTGCCGTTTCCACAACACGCGGCCAACCTTCTCTGTTCTTGGTACACTGCCAGGCCGTGTTTAGTCCGAAATTCAACGGTCGCAGGTCGGTCCCCGCCCCTGCTGTCCAAGTGTGGCTAGGTCCTCGAGCAGGTCTCTTCCAGACTCTTGGGGACCAGATATCACAACTCTTAGAGTCTGGTCCTCTTCGCTTCATACGTCATACAAACTTCACACCAGCAGAAACCAATACTGTCTGATAATAAATGTGGCCTATAGCTAGCTAGACATTAACATGGTGTGTGTATACTTAGACAAAATTAGCTGGCTACGGGCAACACTAAATTTGCTTGACAGAACAATGCTATCACTAAATTTTTCACTCTTACATTTATGCTGATGCGGAGATTGTGTCACAAAAAGCCATACGACCGACGGAAGTTCTTTTCAGCATTCTATTTATTAGTCTGAAAACTTAATTTTTTACAAGTTATCTGTATGCAAATGCACATGTTTTTCTATAGCGACCGTATGGCCTCGACCCTGCTCATTTTTCAATGAATTCATCGGGTGAGATCCTTCACCACCGCAGCCCGTTTGAATGGGTGCCACGCCATTTAAGGTCCCCGTGTACGGACCGTGCTAGTCTGAGATTAAAATCTCTGAAATAAGCCACGATCGGTATGCGAACCGGCATCCTCAGGCATAGACACCTTGACGTTCGGTTTTACCGATATAGCCAACTAGGCCAGCTGCTATACCATGGCGACGATTGTGACGTCAGTGTTTGTCATGCAAGTGACGTATGATCATGGACACCTATATAATAGTACAGCAATTATAGAAGAGTCCATGCGTATGATTTAACCATGGAATCCTCTATAATAGCACGGAGTCCATGATTTTAACCAATGTAGCTAGCCAGGCCAGCAGAGATACCATGGCGACGATTGTGACGTCAATGTGTTTGTCAGGCCAAGTGAGGCGCCAAGGCCCTTGATGAATGATGATTACATCATTCAGCAACTTCATTGGCTCCCTATCCAATCTGGTATTCAGTTTAAACTATTGTCACTGGTAATCAGAGCTCGCATGGGCCAGCTCCAAAATATCTTTGTGATCTTATTCGGCCTCCACACTCTAGTACCTCATCCCGTCCTTTACGTTCTCTATGTCGTCTGGATCTATTTGTTCTTCGTGTTAAGTCCTCCCTTGCTCAGCAGAGGGCTTTTGCTATTGTTGGCCCATCCCTATGGAATGGACTTCCGCTATCGCTTCGTGCAAAGGTGATAGAGCTCAGTCAGCTCGTTGTTTAAATACATTCTTATTTCCCATGGGCTCTCATGCTGGAAGCGCTAGCTAACCAGGCCAGCTGTGATACCATGGCGACGATTGTGACGTTTGTTCTGTAAGGAGCCCTATATAAGTGATCAAATACAATACAAGTATGATTTAAACAATGAGCCAATCAGGGCAGCCGAGATACCATGGCGACGATTGTGACGTTTGTTCTGTAAGAAGCCCTATATAAGTTATCAAATACAATACAATACAAGTATGATTTAAACAGTGAGCCAATCTACGGCCATCTAGATAGGAGCAGGCCTGCTACTAGATTAAATCTCTATGCTGTGACGTGTCAAACGGAGGCCCATGCATGTGACTTGCGTGTACAAGACTTACAACAGAAAACGCGCTTTATTTAAAATACTTGCGGTGAGTACTTTTGTTCGCCATAAAGTTTAATAGGTCTATTATTGTCTCTTTTGTTAGCTAGCTTAAGAATTTTTGAATATATTCATATTATTAAACGAAACAGTTCAATATTCCAAAAGTTGTGGTAAGTTGCGCGAGACGGTCCATTGTTCATATAAGTGAAAAGTTGTTCTAAAAGTTAATTTCAAAGTTAAAGAAATTGTGTGGGATTAACGTGGAGTGTGCTGACTAAATTTCTGCATCAGGAGGGAGAAAATTTTTGGAAGTAGATCGGTGATAAATTACGGAATATATCAGTAAGGCAGATTATCGAGTCTGAAAAAAGTTGAAGCCCATCAGTGTCTTGCATTTGAAGTCTGCCAAGTGTGGTGATTTTAATTTAATTAAATTTCTGTCCGACGTGGACGATCAAGGAAGTTATACTGCAGATGCAGTTATACCTGATGCTTTTGCTGATGTTGTAAGCGATTGTTGTGATGGCTGTATAGATGACAGGGACTTAACTTGCATTGTTTTCATTGCTGGCTATATTGCTCATAAAGTTTGTAAATTATTCACTTGTAAGTTGTGTTGGAAGAGTCCAGACGGAGTCACCAGGACTCAGATTGACTACATACTGATCAACAAACAGTGGAAACAGACGATCAACAATGCACGCACATGCCTCAGTGCAGACTGTGATTCTGACCATAATCTGGTAATACTGACTATGAAATTAAGATTCAAAAAGAAGCGAGTTACTACACCTCTCCTTCTGGACCTCGTAAAGCTTAAAACCGATCAGGTTGGGCGGCAGTTCCAACTGGAGGTAACAAACAGGTTTGAGCAATTGGGTAGAGTCGACGAGCCGCGTACACCTGACGAACTGTGGCAGCAACTGAAAGACATCACTCTGGAAGCTGCTAGGGAGACAATACGAAAGAGTCACAATAAGCGCAAGAATTGGATCTCCAATGACACCTTCGAACTGATACAGAAAAAACGTGAGGCAAAGGCAAGGTCAGCGGACGAATACAGAAAGCTGCGTGGTGAAGTGCAGAGGATGCTACGAAAGGACAAGCAGGCAGAAATGGAGACTTTGTGCAGAGAGTTGGAGGAAAATACGAGGAAGGGTAATAGTAGACCAGGTAATACTGTAGTAGACCAGTTTTCCAAACAGTAAAAAACCTCACTAAGCATTTCCTACCCCGCACAACAGCCATCAAAGACAGGGACGGTAGGAAACTTGTAGAACCAGAGAAGGTGAATCAGAGATGGAAGTAGTACTGCGAAGAACTGTACGACGGAGATGATGAGAACATAGAGATTGATGTACACGAAAGGGAACCTCCACCACTGAAGGAAGAGATCAGACGAGCCATGCTCAAATCAGCCGCAAGAAAGACGCCAGGCCCAGATGGAATAGCCGTCGAACTGTTAAGGTTTGGCGGGGAGATGACCTTGACCAGGTTGCATGAAATCTGTGTAAAGGTGTGGGAGACAGGAAAGTGGCCAGAGGAATGGACTCAGTCGGTGTTCATTCTTCTCCCTAAGAAAGGTGACTTGCTCCACTGCGAGAATTACAGAACCATTGCATTGGTCTCACATGCGAGCAAAATTTTGCTGAGAGTCATATTGGAGCGTATACAAACTAAGCTCGAAGATGAGATCGCTAAGGAACAGGCTGGATTTAGACCAAGAAGAGGCACAAGGGATCAGATTGTAAACCTCAGGATCATACTAGAGAAAGCAAGGGAAAGAAATCAGCCACTGTACTTTTGTTTCATCGACTTCACAAAGGCTTTCGATATGGTAAAACACGATCAACTTTGGCTAACTATGCTCGAGATGGGCTTCCCAACTCATCTGGTTCAACTTTTGCAAAACCTGTATAGACAGCAGCGCGCCGCCGTTAGGACAGACAATCTCGTGTCTGCATGGTTCACTGTTAAAAAGGGAGTCCGGCAAGGATGCAATCTTTCTCCGTGCCTGTTCAACATACTGGCAGAACAAGCGATGCGAAAAGCACTGCAGGGATTTGCTGGAGGGTTCAGAATTGGGGGTAAGACCATCAGCAATCTCAGGTATGCCGATGACATCGTCTTGCTGGCCACATCACCAGAGGAATTACAGGTGTTGGTGAGGCGTGTCGAGAACGCTGCAAATGAATATAACATGTTGATCAATGCGAAAAAGACGAAAGCAATGGCGAACGTAGACCAAGTGCTTGAGATCAGCGTGATTGGTGGAAGGCTAGAGCAGGTGGACTCTTTTGTGTACCTGGGGAGCAGAGTGATCAAGGAAGCGGAGTGCACGGGAGAGGTGAAGTCGAGGCTAGCAATGGATATGGCAGTCATGGTCAAATTGACAAAGATGTGGAGGAACAAGTCATTTAGCACCAGGACCAAACTGCGGTTGATGAAGACATTGGTGTGGCCAGTGGCAACGTACGGATGCGAGGCAAGGACGATGAAGAAAGAAGAAGAGAAGCGTATCCAGGCATTTGAGAACGGATGTCTTAGAAAGTTGCTGCGGATTTCATGGACAAAAAAGCTGACCACAGAACGAGTCTATCAACTGGCTGGAACAAAAAGCGAACTGTTGGGACATATTAAAGTGCGCAAGCTGCGTTACTTCGGTCATGTAATGAGACACCCTCAGGACACTATTGAAGCTGGCGTTATGTTGGGTCTCGTCGAGGGAAATAGAAGACGTGGAAGACCAAGAATAAGTTGGATTGACAATGTCATGGCATGGACTGGCCTGTCGGGCACGATGATGGTGAACGCTACGCGCGACAGATGGCGTTGGGAGAGGATAGTCCGTATATGTAGTCAACCGTCGCGAAGCGACGATGACGCTGTGACATGACATGACAAGTTGTGTCGGTATGAACCCTGTATTGATAGAGAGCTGCTGTGTGAATTCAGTAAAAACATGGATGACAAATTCTTATATATTGACATTTTGAACGGGGGGGGCGGGGTCTTAAATGGCCGACCCAGTTTCTGACTGATATTGTTTCAGATGTTTTGATTGTATTTAATTCTCTTATTTCCAAGAAATATGAGACTGAGTTTTTATCCATAGCAAATCAGAGAGATTTAGTCGTCTGTATTAGCTTGGATTTTATTAATCACACAAATAACACCTGTGAATGCGGTAATGCAACATCAAAACTTTTATATAGATCTGTTTTCACTGCTGCAAACATAATGTTGAATAACTACACCAAACTTGTGAATGACAAAAAGAAGCCTGAAAAGTCGGAAAAAAGTAAAAGGAAATTGGCAACACTTGTTGGAAAATGACCTATACTAAGAAGCACGAGTTAAATTCAACGTTTTTATTTAAAACTATATTTATGACAGTTATTCAGTATTATGTTTGGGATGAGTGAATGTTACATAATTTTTGTCATTGTAATATAAGTGTACTTGTGAAAATTAATGTACAGTACATGTTCCTGCTTATAATTAAATTCTTGTGTTCTTAATGTACTCAAGCTCACAAATAGATCCATTAGATCTATTTATGAGCTTGCTTTCACTCTTTTAGACTATCGTTAATTTTATGTACATTTTCTGCTAGCTTTAAATTGTTCTAAATTGTTCTTAATGTACTTGATCAAGTACTTGATCGGGGCAAATCGTGCTTTTTCCTGTGTGGGACCGCTTCTTTGGAACAGTCTGCCCCAGAAATTCGATCTCTCGCCGCCTCAGCATCTCAGAAACATTCTCGGCTCGTCTTAAGACGCACCTTTTCGGTAATCTTCGATAGCCACCCTGCAGCGCCTTTGTGAGTTTCTTAAAATGCGCTATACAAGTGCTTGGATACATACACACATACTTGTCTGTACACATTATCCATTAGTTAGTCTGTCTTCTTTTTCTGATTATTGGTTTTCCAGTGCACTGTTTGTTAGCTTTAAAATGATCTAAATGTACTCATTAAAACACATCATCCATTAGTTGGTTTGTTTTCTCTTTTAAAATTATTGGGTTTTTTCAGTATGCATTTTTAAAAATGACACTGTCAATTTCAACTGTCTACACCAATAAATAAATACATAATAATGGTAACTGCTATCTAACAAATAAAATAAACACAGCGGTGAGCTACGGCCTTCTGAGTGAGCCTCCGCTGATGACGTCACAGATGGTTGTAGCTGGCCTGTTCCTATTTAGATGGCCGTGGCCAATCAGGGCAGCCGAGATGCCATGGCGACGATTGTGACGTCAATGTTTATCAGGCAAGTGAGGCGCCTTGACCTATGATTTAACCAATGCAGCTAATCAGGCCAGCTGTGATACCATGGTGACGATTGTGACGTCAATGTTTGTCAGGCCAAGGTGCCGAGGCGTATACTTTAACCATGGGCTCCTATATAGCTGTGTATTATACCTATGCTTTAACCATTGCAGCTGTGCCAGCTGTGATACCATGGCGACGATTTTGACGTCAATGTTTGTCAGGCCAAGATGCCGAGGCGTATACTTTAACCATGGGCTCCTATATAGCTGTGTATTATACCTATGCTTTAACCATTGCAGCTGTGCAAGCTGTGATACCATGGCGACGATTTTGACGTCAATGTTTGTCAGGCCAAGGAGCCGAGGCGTATACTTTAACCATGGGCTCCTATATAGCTGTGTATTATATAGGAGTCCATGCTTTAACCATTGCAGCTGTGCCAGCTGTGATACCATGGCGACGATTTTGACGTCAATGTTTGTCAGGCCAAGATGCCGAGGCGTATACTTTAACCATGGGCTCCTATATAGCTGTGCTATTATATAGGAGTCCATGCTTTAACCATTGCAGCTGTGCCAGCTGTGATACCATGGCGACGATTGTGACGTCAATGTTTGTCAGGCAAGCGAGGCGCCTTGGCGTATACTTTAACCATGACCCCTCTTTAGACACAGCTCTGCTATTATATAGGGTATATATATATAAATATATACATGTATACATGCTGTACTATTATAGAGGAGTCCATGCTTTAACCAATGCAGCTATGCCAGCTGTGATACCATGACGACGATTGTGACGTCAATGTTTGTCAGACCAAGTGAGGCGCCTTGCCGTATGATTTAACCAATGTAGCTAGCCAGGACAGGAACTACGTATCATGCAGATGAAATTTCTGTCTCGTAATCGTAATCGTAATCTCGAGATTTCTACAGCGCTCAACGAAAGCTAAGTCGCGGGAACCAGCTTATTCACAGGCGCTCAGTCAAAACAAAATCGATAGGCAAAAGGGTCAAGATCCAAGAGTCAGGCAGTCAGACAGTCGGACGGCTACGGTGGATGCTGTTTGAAATTGAAGCGAGAAGAGAGATGAGGGGAAGAGGAAGAATCAGGATAAGATTTCTGGAAAAGAAGTGTTTTCAGTCTTGAGTGAAAGACCTGCGCAGAAACTGAAAGAGGTGAAGTGTTGGTGAGTTCGTATGATTGACCAGACAACTGTCGCAATTCTGGCGGGAGTTTATTCCAAAGGGGTGGGGCAGCTATGGCTATGGAGCGATTTCCAAATTTTAAGGATGAGGTGACGGGAGGGCGAAGAAGTGTTAGGACAGATGAGGAGCTGGTTGAACGGAGTGGTTGGATAGTAAATAATTGACGAAGATAGGAGGGTTGGGAGGATTGAAGTGTGTTGTAGGTGAGGGATAAGACTTTGTACTCTATTCGTTCTGGTATTTTAAGCCAGTGCAGTGATTTGAGAACAGGGGTGATGTGATGGTATTTGGGGGTTTTGGTGACAGCACGTGCGAGAGCATTCTGGATAGCTTGTAGGCGATTTATCTGGGTTGTGTCAATATTGAGGAAAAGTGAATTGCAGTAGTCAAGTTTTGCATGGACTATGGATGTGGCAATGATAGATGCGGTTTTGAAGTCAAGCATAGGACGGATTCTGCGAAGGTCGCGGATATGCATAAAGCAAGAGCGGGAACGATGGGTGATATGATCAGAAAAAGTAAGGTTCTGGTCGAAAATAACACCTAAATTACGGACAGGGGAGTTAGTATTAAAGGTGTGGGTGGAGGCAGAGTCCAGGCTGAGGGAGATAGAGGGGTCAGGAATTTTCTTGAGTTGGTCACGTAGGCCTATAAGTATGAATTCAGTTTTAGATGGGTTCAGGCATAAGAGATTAGATGTCATCCAAGAGGAGATTTATTTAACCACACAAAGAAGATGATCTGTAGATTCATTGAAACAATTTGGAGAGAAAGAGATGAATAGTTGGGTGTCATCAGCATAGAGGTGATGGTCAACGGAGGATGCTTTAATCAGTGAACTGAGTGGGGTAGTGTAGAGGATAAACAGAAGAGGTCCAAGAACGGAGCCTTGTGGAACTCCGCAAGTGAGAGGGCATGACTTAGAAGAGGCTTCCGAAGTTTTAACAGAGAAAGAGCGGGAGGAGAGATAAGACTGTATCCATAGGAGAGCAGTGTCAGCAAAACCAAACCGGGTTGAAAGTCGGTGGAGTAAGATATTGTGATCTATGGTGTCGAAGGCTGCAGAGATATCGAGGAGACAGAGGCAAGAAACCTGTTGATGAGAAATGGGAGAAACAAGCTTGTTGTAGAGAGATGTCTGCAGAGTCTCGGTTGAGCGGCGTTTAGTAAAACCAGACTGGTGTGGGTTAATGAGTGAGTTAGAAGCTAAATAGTCATTGATTCGAGAGAGGACAATCCGTTCAGTTAATTTGGAGATGAAAGTCAGGTTAGAAACAGGCCGGTAGTTAGAAAGGATTTCCTTGTCGAGAGATGATTTCTTAAGAAGAGGGGTAACAAGAGAGTGTTTAAAAAGAAGGGGAAAATTTCCAGTAGAGAGGGAGAGGTTAACTATTTTGGTAATTATTGGGACAAGGACAGCTGCACAGTCTTTCAGTAAGGAGGTGGGTATAGGGTCAAGTTCGCACTGTTTGTTTGGAAGTGATTTTAACAGGTGTAATATTTCAGACTCTGAAGTGGGTTGAAAGACAGATAATGAGGATCGAGGTGGGGAGGGTGGGGAGTCATGAGTGGGGGAGAGAGCATCATCAGGTTGGTTATTGGTGGCTTTGGGGAGGAGAGATTGAAGAGAGAGACCGAGGGTACTAAATTTGTTCGAAAAGAAAGAACAGAACGAGTCGGCTATTGAAGAAGACAGAAGAGAATTTGGGATTGGGCTAGATGAGTTCCGATGGAGGAGTTGGTTAATGGTTTTCCAGAGAAGGCGAGGGCTAGAGGATCGAGAACGAACTAGTGAGGAGTAAAATCTCTGTTTAGCTGCAATAAGAAGGCGATGGGATTTATTTGTGGCAGATTTAAGGGCAGAGAGAAGTTGAGGATCCCTGGTGCGTTTGTAGGCACGCTCAAGGCGTCGCCGGAAAGATTTGAAGGCCTGGAGATAGGAATTGAACCAAGGATTGTTAGAGTGAGAACGGGATTTGGTAATAATAGGAGCATGCTTGTCAAGGATAGTGGAAAGAGTGGTGTTATAGGAAGAGAGAAGGTCATTCAGGGAGGAGCGTGGATTTAAAACGAGGTCAGAAGAGGCAATATCTTGTATGAAAGCTTCAATATTTATTGAACTGATGCGACGAAAAGAATGAAACACAGGATCAGGAGGTGGTGTCGGAAGAATGTTAAGATATGTAAAGATGGGGTAATGATCAGATGGCTTGTCAAAAGAGAAAGATATATCAGGTGATAGAGTGGAGAATGATGATGTGATAATAAGGTCAAGTGTGTGATTGTGAATGTGGGTGGAGAATTTGACATGTTGAACCAGATTAGTTGAGGACAATAGGGTGAGGAATTCAGAAGCAAATGTGTCAGAGGGGTTATCGACATGTATATTGAAGTCACCTGTAATCAGAAATTCATAAGGTGTAGTGGCGGCAGTAGAGAGGAGGGTGGTAAATTCTTTCAAGAAGATCGATGGGGGACTTGAATATGAAGAGGAGGATGGAGGGCGATATACATTAAAGATAGTCAGATTTGTGTGAGGAAGTTTAAGCGTAACTGATGCACATTCAAAAGAGTGGAAACAGTAACCAGGTGAGTCTAAAACTGTGGCAGGTTCTCGGGTGAGAAAGGCAATACCACCGCCAGTCTCGCTCTAAATGAAGTCTCTGTTTAGTATGCTCCTTTCGCTCTAATATCCTTCTATTTATAGCCTTCCTGTACCTTGATGCCAACGGCTTTAGTTGCCATGAGATATCGTTTACTTTAAGTCAAAGCCATTCAGTTCTTGCTCGTTCATCACACCCTTCCAGAACCTTCTCTCGCAAGCTCTGCTCTTACAATTCACGACTAGATGTGACTTGGAGAAACCCATTTGTATTGAGATCCGCATGCTGATTCGAGTGAAAACTGTTTCAAATGTAAGTAAGTGAGTAAGTAAGTAAGTAAGTGAGTAAGTAACTAAGTAAGTAAATGAGTAAGTACATAAGTAAGTACGTACGTAAGTAAGTAAGTATGTAAGTAAGTAAGTTTTGTATCTGTTAATACGCCATATGTCCATCGACTGACCAAGGAATCTTAGGCGTGTAACTGTGATTTAACTTGATATCTCTGATCCCTCGTACGAACTCACCAACACTTCACCTCTTTCAGTTTCTGCGCTGGTCTTTCACTCAAGACTGAAAACATTTATTTTCCAAAAATCTTATCCTGATTCTTCCTCTTCTCCTTATCTCTCTTTTCGCTCCAATTTCAAACACCATCCACCGTAACCGTCCGACTGTCTGACTGCCTGACTCCTGGATCTTGAACCCTTTTGCCTATTGATTTTGTTTTGGCTGAGCGCCTGTGAATGAGATGGTTCCCGCGACTTGGCTTTCGTTGGGCGCTGTAATCTCGAGATTACGATTACGATTACGATTACGATTAGACACTTGTCAGTTCAATGACTAATGAATTTCCGAGAGTGTAACTGTTGCTGAGCGCTGACACTACTTTCAACACTGTAGTCTCTAAAGCTAAACTACATTACTCAAATCGTGTAGCAATTGTAACCGTAACTTTCAGCAGTAAAGTAGCCGATGTTAGAGAACATTTTCAAGGCGTGGTGTCTGATGTTGGCAGACACTAAATCAGCAAGAAGGGTGCGACCGAAACACGACGCGGTTTTACTTATGGCGCGAAGGACTATTTAACGAGCCTCATGAAGAAATATTACTCCGCGGGAGACCAATAGCGCGCCATGCGCCAATGTAATGTTGACCGATGCTCGTTTTGTGTAGAGCCGGCTGGTCATTCATCAGGTCATCCATCTGACCATCCATTTGGTCAGTTCTAATCCGTGCCAAACGCACTGGGGCTCCACCATCCGCAGCCGGCAAATGATGTTCCGGCTGAAGGACAGATGCTCAGAACCCAGCCTTAGGTGGCGCCACCTATGAGCGACAGTTTGCCACAACGACAACGCTCTATACGTATGTGTGATGTATGTGTGATGTATGTATGTATGTACGTACGTAAGTATGCTTATATGTATGTATGTATGTACAGCATGTATGTATGTATGTGTGTATGTATGTGCGTCTATATGTATGTATGTATGTGTGTATGTATGTTTGTATGTATGTTTGTATGTACGTATGTATGTATGTATATATGCATGCATGTATGTATTTATGTATGTATGTATGCATGTATGTATGTATGTATACACGTGTATATATGTACGTCTATAGGTAAGTATGTAAACATTTATTTATGTATGTTTTATCTATTTGTTACTCGTAATAAAACCTAGCAGAAGCCAAATCTGAAGCTCCATCGGTTGATGCCTTGTGCATTAGAAACCGACGCTCTAGAAGTTTTTAATTAATAATTTTTTTAATTAATTAATAATAATTTTGCTGTTGTTGGCCCATCTCTATGGACAGGACTTCCGCTATCGTTTCGTGCAAAGGTCGCCATTGGTGATGAAGTTCAGTCAGCTCGTTGTTCTTATTTCCCCGGGGTTCTCATATTCTATATGTGTATGTGTGTATGTATGTCTGCATGTACCCATGCATATATATGAACATTTATATGGCGCCCTTTCATTTATATATAATTAATATATATAATTAATATATATATAATTAATATATATATATATATATAATTAATATATATACTATATATATAATTAATATATATATATATATTTATATATATATAATTATATATATAGTGCTGATAAAGTTTGTTGCGGCGGCCTACGATTGAAGCCAAACGCCCTCGGTCCTTTGTGGGTAAATCTAGGGCAAGTACCAAATCATGTGGAGAGATAAAAATTGGGTCAACAGCAGGAAACTGGGTCACCTACTCGGCGCTGGATGGCTTAGAAGCTTTAGGTAATTGTGAAGAGAGGTAATTGTAAAGAGAGGTAATTGTAAAAAGAGATAACTGTAGAGTGGTAATTGTAAAGAGAGGTAATTTAAAAAGTGGTAACTGTAGAGTGGTAATTGTAAAGAGGGGGTAATTGTAGAGAGAGGTAATTGTAAAGAGAGGTTTCACCTCCCTTCTCTCTGTGGTCTTCTAGCAACCGGACTTGGTTCTTGACATGACATATTTGGACAACCCCACTGACTTGACGCAGCGCTCGTGATATAGTTTGTTGCGGCTGATACCCTGCGCTTAGCTTTTAAGTAGCGCTTTAGAGCATTCGAGTTTACGATTACGATTACGACACGATTCACTTGAAGCGAACATCGACTGGTGCCTTGTGAATTAAGATAATAGTGTCATAAAAGCCATTATATTAGATTAGATTAGATTAGGTTAGGTTAGATTAGATTAGCACCTCTACCATCCGCCAGATCTCAGAATGGGCACATGGCCCCAATGCCCCCGTGGCGAAGTCCTCGCCATTATCCACGTATAATTTCTGCAGAGAGTTTGCGAGTGGTCGACTCGACCCTGGAAAACCAGGGCTTGTGTTGACCTTTTGGAGTCATTTCCACAAATGAGTTTTTTTGCTGCGACTTCGAAAATATCAATAATCTTGTCGAGAGCTGGGAATAAGTACAGGAAATTAGTTCTGCTTTTGGTCGCATGTCGGCGAGACGTGTAGAATCCACTTAACGCTCGGAATATGTTTATTAGCGGCTGCATTCATCGTAATTTATCTGTGTAATAATTATAATCAACCTAGAAATTGGAAAAACAGGTCCATCTAGATAGTCAGCCAGGTAAGTTGTGTTGAGCTGAACTCGTGAATAATTAAATAAGTAAAATAATTAATTAACAAATAAATTCAGATATAAATAAAACAAGCAAACACATAGATAAATAGCAAAATAAACAAACATAAATTCAGATATAAATAAAACAAGCAAACACATAGATAAATAGCAAAATAAAAAAACAAATGAACGAACAAGCAAATAAAAAAATAAACAACCAATCACAAACAAATAAACAAAGGCAAAGATAAACAAACGTATATTTTAATAATTTCACACAGATACAATTAAACAAATGAATATATAAAGAAACAAAGAACAAATAAACATATAAAGAAATAAACAAATAAATAAACAAACAAATGAATAAATTTTTGTAATTTAATTTCGAACTTGGAGGCGAAATAAAATCCTTTAAACTCATATTTCACAAAATTCCTACTTTTGAAGGCAAGTTACGGCAAGTCACTATAAGCCAGGCGAACATTGACTAGATACGAGGCAAAAATAGTTCAGGTAAATAGGTCAGGTATATAGGTTAGGTATATAGGTCAGATAAATAGTTCAGATAAATAGGTCAGTTAAATAGATCAAAATAGGTAAGGTAAGGAAAGTCTTGGTCAAATAATTGCAAATGTTTTTCTATCATATATCGTGCCCTAAATTATAATATTTATTTGTTTATTTATTGATCTGTTTATTTGTTTGTTTGTTTATGTATTGATCTGTTTATTTGCTTGCTTGCTTGTTTGTTTGTTTGTTTATTTGTTTGTCTATTTTTTTGTCTATTTGTTTATTTATTTGTTTTGTTATTCAATCGTTCGTTCGTTTTTTGTTTTGTTTGTTTTTTTGTTTTTTTATTTAAAAAAAATTTTTTGTTTATTTTGTTTGGCATCAGAAGACCGTGCTAATTTCTCAGCAGTTCCCCTGGTGATATCTTTCCGCACCGCTGTCCGCGTTGAATGGGTGCCACACAAATTTAGGTCCCGGTGTGCGAACAGCCCTGTTGCCCAATATAAAAACCTCGTAAAAAAAGTAACGGTGTGTTCTTGCGCCCATCTCATACATTACACATAGGAGTGTGTACACGCAAAGGATTTTCCCTTAAGAGTTGCGGCACACTCCATGCATGATGCCCACTCAAATTCTGCCTCAGCAGTTGCATACGTCATCGATGTCGTCGCTTTCCGGCGGATAGCTCCATACTGGTGCTTGTCGTCTGCGAGAGCGAGAACGACATCTTGTGGCGGCGTCAAGCGTTATCAGTCAATAGGCGCCATGACTTTGCGCCGTTTGCCATCAGAAGTCTTCATCTTCGACGTCAAGATTTTGTCAGGATGCCAAGGTTTGAGTCCAATTTGACGTATGGACTTTGACTTCAGTTTGACGTTAAGTCAAAGTTAAGTTCAGTTTCGTTCAATTAGACACATTTTTTAGATAAGTTTGGCGTTCAGACTCTATTCAAATTAGATGTCAAAATGCTGAGTTCAATATTAGACTGTAGAAATACCAGAGACGCCAAAGCTCTAATTCAAAGTTTCCGGTCCATTTTGACTTCAGTCAGTTGGTTCTTTATGTTATGGCTACGTATTAGGAATGGATATTGGGTTCACGAATGTTTTGATCGAAATTCGAGCAATTTATATATACAACAAGTTTTTGGGGAAATTCGAGTTCACGTTGTTCCGCAGTTGAATTTTATCGAACTCCGACTGGGCCTGAGTAACAACTGATATTCATTTTAAAGTCAGACACTGTCCCGTCAGCAGGTAAGCTTTTTAATTAAACTAGTAATTTTCATAAATATTCTAATCTAATCCGGTTACTTTTGTAGCTCTGTTATCGTTTTCCGTCGCTGCCCGCGGAGATTTGCAGGTTCTTGGCTTCCGCGCGTCAATACGACCTCGTTGGGTTCTCTCATTTGTAACTGTAATTGTAATTTGAGATTTATGAAGCGTCTCTTGAGGATAAACTCAACAAAGGTGTTTAATGC
Organism: Norana najaformis; assembly: GCA_964023275.1. Lineage (NCBI taxonomy): Eukaryota > Metazoa > Annelida > Clitellata > Crassiclitellata > Hormogastridae > Norana > Norana najaformis. The sequence goes on from OZ029921.1 coordinate 22,703,089, forward strand.
TTTGGACCCTTCCTCTTTCCTTCTTGAAATAGATCTACTGTTTTCTGTTTCATGTTTAACACTCAGTGTAACTACCCTGGGCAAGTTGTTTGCACACACCGTGCCTCTGTCACCAAACAGTGTAATTTGGTACCCGTGTAAGCTGGGAAGTAAACGGAAAGTCCTGCGATGCACTGGCCTCCATGTCCAGGACCCTGGGATTCGTCCACTGCCGGCTCAAGGGCCTAAGAAAAGGAAGCGAATGCCTCCCCTACGTCTCACTTGTGGGATATAGGATACTTTGCTTTTTGTGTAAAGTTCAACATGCCTTCTCTGCTTACCACTTACCACATGTCGTGCTGGTTGGGTCAGTTAGATGGCCATGTGAGGAAAGCTCTTGAGATGTTCTTTATGATTATGATTATGATTATTATTATTATTATTATTATTATTATTAGTAGTAGTAGTAGTATTATCATCATCATCACCATCATTATTATCATTATTATCATTATTATTATTATTATTATTATTATTATTATTATTATTATTATTATTATTATTATTATTATTATAATTATTATTATTATTATTACTGCTACTACTACTGCTACTACTACTACTACCACCACCACCACCACTACTACTACTACTACTACTACTGTACATAAATGTCGGTGGGAAGATCTGTCGACGAGGGAAAGAACTGTCCACTCGCTTTCATATGACTGAGCTAAGAAAAATCAAGTCGGTAACACTTCATGTTTATGGCTGTTTTCGTCTTTAGCTTAAGCGAATTGTCTTCTATTAGTTCTTATGGCTGGTATAAAATACAATTTGCCACTGACTAATGCACCGGAGACTCGTTTTAAGGCGTCTCGTTGCGACACAAATTCTATTATTACGCGGCAATCCGAGACATGGATTCGAAATTTAATGTCGCTGTAGAAAATGATCTCATTGTGAGGCCGTCTCTTTATAATACGGTTCTTGTTATGGCTCCAAAAGAGTTTCCGGTGTAGTTGCGGTATTCAGTTTTCAACAACATCTTGTGGCTGTCCGGGCCGTTGACCCAACCTTCTTTTACGTTTAATATAACCTGTTTAACATTTGATTCTAGTTTCTGACAATGGCGCTGTATCAAAACAAAGATGGCGATAGTTTCCCTCCTCCTTTATCTAGGCTTCGAACTGGCAACACCCGACTAAATGCAGTGGTGGAATTTACCTAACGATTAGTAGTTTCTATTGTCTAACGACATCGTACGGCTGACGGGGACGTTGACGTCGACTTTACTCCGCCTCCGTCAGTGCCTCTATAATCAGCAATCAATTGAAAATAGAGATTAATGACCAGTAAAAGCGATTAAAATGTGTCTAAACGGCGCCTATTATTACTTCTAGTGTTTCAGTGTTTAACGATATCTTACTGTTGCCAGGGCCGTTTACGTCGACCTTACCTTATTACCTCATATTTTCAAATTATAATAATATGTAATCAGCGCTATTCAGTTCTTATACGAAGAAATTATCCGGTACCACACGAAGACAACATCGGCGGGTTTTGACCGAAGCAGGGACGCTGCGAAGGCGAATAATATATCAATCGATCTATTTCTTAAAAGGGGTGTGTTATTTATTAGGATTTTCAATGCTGTTTTGTCTACCATCTTTATTGTAGTTGTAGCTACTCATTTATAAATAGGATATAAAGTAGGTCTACAGTTTAACGACATTTTATGGCATCAAAGGCCGTTGACGACACCCTCCTCCTTTATACCGGCTTGGGACTGGCACTACCCGACTAAAGGCAGTAGCGGAGTTAAGAGATTTAAAGATACGCGCAGCCTTATTAAATATGAATGAATAAATTATGCCTAAATAAGGCTTTATAAGCAAAATAAATACATTTCAGCTAACTGTAGTCCAAAACTTTGCGGAAGATTTCAGTAAACACCGCAAAGTCTTGCGCTAAATAATCAGTTTGCACAGAACACGAGCTCCCGAGTGAAAAACACATGTTTTCCGAAGCTATGACATAACACATTATCGTCCTAATAAACAACATTTAGGCGAACTTTTAGCGGCGTTCGGCTGAGCCTAACGACGATTTAGTAGCGCCAGCCTATAACGCAAGATTTGCAGAACATAGACACCTGGTGCTGTGAGCTGTTAGGTCGTCATTGTTGTAGGTCCATAGATGGCGCTTTGAAGCAGAGGAAAAATTGATCGTCCTTAACGCAAAGGGAGTTGGAAAAGGAGTCCCATATATCGCCTGCGTAAATATGTTATATATATATATATATATATATATATATATATATATATATATATATATATATATATATATATATATATACATATATATACATATATATATATATATAAGTGTAATATCCACATATAATTAAACATTGCTGTGTAGAGTTTGATTATATATACGATTTAAAGTAGATTTAAGTTAAATACCTTTATTTTGCATAATAATATTCATATATATAAAATTGCTAAGTCGGCGGGAGTTATATTGAACAGGGGTTGAGAGGGAACCTCTAAGGAAGAGAGACAATTGCATTTAGGGGAACCAAAGCACAATTCCTGGTCCTGAGTTTAAGGAAGACCTGAGATGACATGTATAGACAACATCAAGTTGTTTACAGAATTATCGTTCGACAAGTTAGCACCAGAGACGAGGGACAGAAGCAGATGGCACAAAATTGTCCATGATGCATCCAGTCCTCGGGTCGAGGACGGTTGAAGACAAGACGAGACGTTAAATATGTCGCATGCGATATATATCTTACATAAAATCGCTTATAATACGAATCGTAAGCTACTAAACGTTTTAAATCTAAAACGTATTCGAAGCTCAACAACTAGTTTAGTAACTGAATTGTCGTAAGACATCTTTAAGATGATGGTAACTCACTCTATGTATAAATCAACTACGTCAAGCGTTTGGGTTACAAAGGACTTTTTTGCACGAAATAAATGACGTGAACGGTGTTAATAACCACGTGATGCCGACAAATGGATGGGTCCTAGAAAATGCAAGAGTAAAGAGAAGTCTGCTCGGATTAATCAAAAAGAGGAAGCTGTCATACCTCGGGCATGTGCTACCAAAGAGTGTAGAGACTACTTAGAGAAAGAGGTCATTCAAGGCACAATTCCCAGCTCAGATAAGACCCAAGATGACGTGAATCGATAACATCAAGTCGTGGACTGAATCATCGTTCGACCAGTCATTAACCAGTCATTACAGAAAACAGGGGACAGAAGCAGATGGCACAAAATTGTCCATGGTGTAGCCAATCCTTCTTGGCTCGAGGACGGTTGAAGACAGTACTTAGGGACAGAGCATTAGACTAAATAACAGTAGTTCCAATGTTATGGCATCAAAGGCCGTTGCCGTTGCCCTCCTCCTTTATCCAGGCTTGGGATTGGCAATACCCCCAAAAAAGGCAGTGGCGGAGTTACTGAATAACACCGACGGTTTACTAATATAAGAACAACAATATGCTTAAAAGAGGTGTCTAAAAAATTACGGTTTATTACCAATTAATTACCACGTCAAAATTGTCCGTGGTGCAGCCAATCCTCGGCTCGAGGACGGATGGAGGCCAGAGAAAGCAAGGTGTGGGACTGCCGGTCGCAAGCTGTTACGGGAAATATGGAGGAAATAGTCCGAATTGTCGGATCTTATGGGGAAGATGTCTATTATAGAGATAAGATTTAGAATATATATATATATATATATATATATATATATATATATATATATATATATATATATATATATATATATATATATATATATATATATATATATATATATATATATATATATATATATATATATATATATATATATATATATATATATATATATATATTGTCGATTAAAAACGTTGAACCATATTTATTTTTGGAAAAAACGGTTGGCTGATGGGACAACTTGTAATTGTAATGCGGAGGTAGCAGTAAAAATAAGCAGTTTTAAAGTTAAAGTAAAAGTTAAAGGTGTTGTTTTAGCGCCATTATAGAAACTCCTCAGAAGAAAGGTAAAGGCGCCAAAAAGTCTGTTAGAGACTTCTTGACGCCTTTACACGAACTCTTTGGAAGCAGATCTATTTCGCCAATCTATTGAAAGCATCGACTAATCTATTTTAATGTCCTCAATATTTTCACTTTATTGCATCGATTGCGTCTAATTCGACTGAGGCGCAAACACGACGATAGCAATCAAACGACACGACACCTTTATTAACCGCTCAACTTTCTTTCATATAAACATTTGCAGGCATTCAAAATGTTGAGTGAGTCCGTCCTTCCATCAGTTCGTCTGTGCGTCTGTCCGTCCGTCAGACAGACAGACAGACAGACAGACAGACAGACAGACAGGCAGGCAGGCAGGCAGGCAGACAGACAGACAGACAGGATGGCGGGAAATTCTAATCAAACGACTGCTTGCATAAATCCGTTTTACGGCGTTGTAATTCAGTAATAAAGATCGTATTTCGATGTAATAAAAGGGAAAATATCACGAACATTAAAATTGATTATGCGATTCATTCAGTCGATAGACCTGATATGTTTGCAATTCAGACGAATATATCAGCCAAACTTAAACTTCAGCTTACATAATGCAAAGTTTACTGCCTGCAATGCAATTTGAAGTATGCATGTATTTACTGTATGTACTATTTATGCAGCGCCTTTTAGGAGCCTCATAAACGCGCTAAAACATGCCTCTATAACAATTCTAAAATGGTGCGATAACAGTTGCATTACTTACTTACATAATACAAACTTGCATTATAATGCATAATTTATAGGCTAATGTATTATTAATACATATCGGCTTGCGTATAATCAATAATTAATACGCAATCTATAGTGTATATTCTAATGTATAGGCCTTATAAATATTTAATGTTTAATGTATAGACTAATGTATTATTAATACATAACGCATTATGCATGGACTAACTTGTAATGTATAATCATTGTTTAATGTATAATGTATAGACTAACATATAATGAATAATTAATACCTAATGTATAATGTATAAGTTATTCTATAATGAATAATTAATGTTATGTATAGACTAATGTTATATTAATGCATGACGTCTTATGTAGCGGTTAACATATAATGAATAATTAATACATAATATAAGCATATCGCATTCAAGCATCCAAACCCCCATTCGGTATTTAAAATGCCCCTATTATTTTTCTTTAAACATCCCTGCCGTAGAAACCGTATCGAGAACCTAGCTGAACTTCGCGCCAAGAAAAACATGAAACCGTCTGCCTGCAGTTTTCGCGCCTCTGATTCAAATTTTCTGACCTTGCGCGTAATAAATGCAAAATAATAATAAACTAAACTAATATCTGAGACACTTATTGAGCTTACATGCTTAAAATACAGGTAATCAACGAAAAAGACTAAGTTTTTGTAACGTAAAATCGATGTTAACAGCCACAGTAACCATAATAAATGGTTAATACTGGATTTTATGATCGAATACAGCGCGCTATTTTAGACACCTTCGAAACGACGCCATCTGGTGGTATATATAAAATTGATACCATACGCAATTGAATAGCGTGACGCCTCTGGCAACTATAAGACGTCACAAATGACGACAATATTTACAGGTAATAATAGATTCATGGTCAATAGAAAACATTTTAAACCAATCGATACTGTCGCTATGTATTCCTCAAGGACGTTCAATCATAGGGTTGAACTCCGCCACTGCCTTTCGTCGAGTAGTGCCAGTCCCAAGCCTGGATAAAGGAGGAGGGCAACGTCCACAGCCTTTGATGCCATAAGATGTCGTTAAACATTAGAACTACTACTATCGTTTACTCCGCTACTGTCTTTTCATTGGGGTGGTGCCAGTCCAGAGCATGGATAAAGGAGGAGGGCGACGCTAATAATCTTCGTTATTTCACGGCATAGCTAAACAGAACCTAACTACTTAGGCCTAATCGTCGGTGTTTTCATCGTAAAATTTTAATTCCTTTTAGAATATGAAGCAAGGTCAGTTAGACGTCAAAACGGACGTGGAAGTCCTAAGTGTCGTTAGCCATTGGCTAAGCTATGGCTAACGACATAGTGGCTAAAGCTTTCCTAGGACGGCTTTCCTCTGCAAAGCTTTCCTGCACAATGTAAGACTCGTTTATTTGTATTTAGGCTACGTCGAGCTTAATCTAAGCTCCCCTTTTAAAGCCAAGGAACAAAGTAGAATTACAAACGCTCGGGCTTTGACTAATGAAGAATCATCGATGTGGCTCTATGGAACGTTGGATGGCGCCACGAGCAAATAACATTAGCTCAGCTGAATATACAGTGTGGTAACAGCCATTGTTTAGCGACATCTTGTGGCTGGCGACCTTATTGCTTAATAAACTAAGCAAGACTCGACGCAAGGGCTGTAGTATACGGGGTTGCATTTCCAAAGGTTTGGGGTTCAGCTGCAAGGCTAAAAGTCAACTGTCAGCTGGGATAAAAAGCAATTACGTTACCTTTTCTTAATAACCTTACCTTACCTTAATTACCTTAAATATAAGTCTAAAGACTTCTATGGTGCCGTTATCATAATGCCAAGGCATCAGTCGATGGTCGCTTCAAGTCAAACTCGCAATCCAAAATCATAAACCGTTGGAGAAGCCGGGTCGAATTCCAATGGGTCAGAGAAACCAGAAGCCAGGCTACGGTGGGTAAACAAGTTGGAAGAGATGCGTCTTTAGTTTAGACCTGAATGACATCAAAGAATTGACAGAACCAACTGAACTGGGAAGTCAATTCCAAAGCTTTGGACCGGCTACCGAGAAGGCCGGAGAACCCTCACCTTACCTGGATAAAGGAAGAGGGCGACGTCAACGGCCTTTGATGCCGTAAGATGTCGCTAAACAGTGGAACTACTACTACTACTACTAATAATAATAATAATTAAAATTGGCACCGTTTAGACACCTCTAAATCGCTCTTTCTCGACGCTATATATTCCCCATTTCCGTTTAACTCCGCCACTGCCTTGTTTGGGGGTAGTGCCAGACCCAAGCCTGGATAAAGGAGGAGGGCGACGGCAACGGCCTTTGATGCCATAAGCTGTCGTTAAACTGAGGAACTACAATCAAGTAAGAGTCCGTCCACTAGCAGAGTAAAAAGGGTGTGAGGTCGACGTCTGGCAGCCACAAGGTGTAGTTATACATTGGAAACTACTACTCTGTCAATTTGGGTGTTGCCAGTTCGAAGCCTGGATGAAGGAGGAGGGTGACTAATCATCTTATGACACAGCGTCCTTAAACAGAAACAACTTCTGGTTGGGAACGAACTTTACTTAGACATTCAATTTCGAGTACGAGTTAAATATACTTATTCAGGTTTGAACTCGGTTTTATATTCGCATTATTTCATCTGCAAGTATAAACTTTTGTGACACGTATTGAACATTAAGTGGTTAACTTATTATGGGTAAGGTAATTAAGGTATGTCCGTGTGTAGGGCCTTTGAAACTTCTGGGATGTAATCAGACATTAATTTGGCCTCTGATGACAATCAGACAAAACTGTCTAGCGACAACGAATCTGATATGGCGTAGGTTTCTGTTTCCTGAACGCCGGGTTAATTTATTCCGGAAATGGTTATTTTCAGAGCGGAAGTAGAATGTCTACCGGAAGTAGTTTCCTCTGCTCTCTGCTGTCATCCGACGGTCGCCACTGGATCGCTGAAAACTGCTCCGAGGACCTTCGAGTCGTCCTCTACCATGACCCCACCACCTTCTCTACCACCTCGTCCTCCTACCACGAGACTGGAACTAGCAATACCAGCACAGTTGTTCTCGTTCAGCCCGAGTACTACCCTGCCCTCTACCGGGCGCTGGGGTCTGTCCTCATAGGGGTCATCCTTCTCATTGGGGTTGTGGGCAACACCCTCGTCGTGGTGGTGGTCTCGCGAACACCCAGAATGCACACCCCAACGAACTGCTACCTCGTTTCCCTGGCAGTCGCTGACATCCTTCTGCTTGTCTCAGCAGCGCTACCGACCCTGGTCGAATACCACCTGCTCGTCGACCAGTACATCCTCGGATCGGCGGGGTGTAGCGTGATGGTCTTTACCCAGTACCTTGGCGTCAACCTCTCCTCGTTGTCGATTACCGCTTTTACCGTCGAGCGGTATATAGCCATCTGCCATCCCATTCGCTCGCAGACCATATGTACCGTCGGACGGGCCAAGAGGATCATCCTTGCCCTCTGGGTCTTCGGGGTCTCCTACTGCGGGCCCTGGCTCGGCCTGGCTACGACGTTCCCCGTACTCCTTACGGATGGACGTACCATGCAGAGATGCACCTTCACTCTACCGCGAAACCACTACCTCGTCTACTATCTCGCCGATCTGATCATCTTCTACGTTGTTCCGCTACTCACCGCCTGCATTCTCTACGGTCTCATAGGAGTGGCGCTGTACGCGAGCACTCTCAAGCAGGCGACTTCCAGTGGTGTGGCGGGAACACGTGGCGTGGTGGAAAAGGCGGGAAAGGACGTGCGCGCGGCGACAGAGGTTTTGGCGGGAACAGGAGCGCGGCAAACGGAAAGAACTGTTCTCGTCGGAAGGAAAACATCACCGCTGGGCGCTATAGAAGCGGAGAGAGGCAGAGGGAGACAGACGGCGTTCTTGGGTTCGACGCCCGAGAAGAAAGACTCGGGCAAGAAGACGAAGAAAAAATCGCCAGCGACAAGAAACCTTGCAACGTCACGAGTCCAGGTAACCATGGCAACGCAAGGTGTCTATATTTAGAAATCGTCTGCTCACCTGTCTGTCGGTCTGTCTTTGATTTCATCTACATCGATTAGTAAGTAAGTAGTTACTGCCGAAGCTGATGAAACACAAAGAACTCATCATACAAGATATGTTACATCGCATGGCTTCACATTGTATCGACTTAAGTTGCTTTAAATTTGTTTACGTTTTTCTTAAGTTATTTGCTTTGCTTTGTATCGTTTTACGTTGCGTTACGTTGTTTAAAAAGGTTTACATTGTTTTAGGTTACAGTGTTTTACATTGCTTTAAAAAAGGCTTACGATATTTTGAGTTACTGCTTAATGTTACATTGTATTACATTAAATTGCAGTAGAATATTACCCACCCCGCATTACATCGTAAGACGACGCATCGGATTTTGTAATCCATCGTTTATTCAACATATTCTCATTGCGAATGATGACTTCTCTCCTTCCTTCCATTCCTTTCTCCCTTCCTTCCCTCCTTCGTTACTTCCTCCCATCTTTCCTTCATTCCTTCCGTCCTTCCATCCTTCCTTCCTTCCAATTTTTTCCTTTTTTATTTCTGTCTTTCCTTCCTTCATTCCTTCGTTCCTTCATTCCTTCGTTCCATCCCTCCCTCGCTCCCTCCTTCCTTCCTTCCTTCCTTCCTTTCTTCTTCCTTCCTTCGTTCCTTCCCTCCTTCCCTCCTTCCCTCCTTCCCTCCTTCCCTCCTTCCCTCCTTCCCTCCTTCCTTCCTTCCTTCCTTATTTCCTTTCTTCATTCCTTCCTTTCTTTCTTCCTTCCTTCCTTCCTTCCTTCTTTCCTTCCTTCCTTCCTTCCGTCAATGCTTCGCAAACAATCGCCACCATCAATCATACATAGCCGATAACTTCATCACTCCTGTCCCAGTTGACCCAACCTCCAACACCCGACTCTCTGAAGACGCCCCAAGGCAGACTACCCTTCACTTCATCGTTTCTATTGGCCTCAAATCGATTCCCCGGTCGTTTTTCCCGATAATGCGTTCCAGAATCAATGCAAAGGACTTCCGCCAATACTCGTCGAGTCAGTTCCGGCTTTATCCGACATATTCCGGATGTCTCCGAAGTCCAGTGCCACGGACTGTCTGCTTTTAGTTCGACGAGCAGTCGAACGATTTTAACAGCAAATTGACGAGTGACAAATCTCGTTTGGGGCGAAAATGTGTTCGACGGACGGGAAAATATATTCAGATGTCAACAGATTATATATAAAGAACTTATTCCTAGAGATAGGCTTTGTATGTCTTCGAACACATACACACTTAAATGTTAGAGGAACACGCACACACACGCGCGCACACACACACGCGCGCACACACACGCGCGCACACACGCGCGCACACATACACCACACACAAACACATACACCACACACAACGCACAAACTCACACATACATATATATATATATATACAGGCATACACACATACAAGCATAAACACATACACACCACACACTCACACACACATACACATATATATATATATATATACAGGAATACAGAGGTCTACATATATAAATGCATGCACTAAACGATTAAACAGAGATATACCTGTCTACCTTCAGGAGAAAAGACGTATGTATATGTATAATATATTCTATATATATATATATTATATACAGACTTAGGTATATGTATATTCTATAGATACATATATTTATATAGCTGGTATATATATATTTTATATATATATATATATATTATATACAGACTTAGGTATATGTATATTCTATAGATACATATATATACATATATATACAGCTGGGATATATATATCATATATATATATATATATAGACAAGTGCACTTCTTCAATAAGTGCATTTGTCGGTGGAATTTACGGCGATGAGATAGTTGGAAAGCCATTAGAAATGCACCAGCGATCCACGCACTAATGTTCCAGGCGCATGTCTACGCGCATGTCTAGCCGTCTAATCGACTGCGTGGATCGATTCGGTCTATTAGAATTGGCTGCGGTCACTCAATACATGCATTCGATTCGCTAATACACAACCGTGTTCCACCGTGATATACACTGGAAACGAAGACCAAATATCTAAAGATAGTTACCACTCATAGGGGGCGCTGTTGCGTTATTATATTCGAACAACTCCGTCAATTTGATTACGTCGCTTCTATTCAGTTGGGCGGCTTGCTTGTCGATCGTTCTGAATGCGCACGCAGTGTTGCAATAATATTT
>OZ029921.1:22719086-22909086 GCA_964023275.1 Norana najaformis
AATATATACTCCACGGTGAAGCGAGCCGTATGTGTATGTATATATATTCTGCTGCATGACGTCGTCATCGGTGTTAACTATGTCATGTCATCGTCATATATCGTAGTCATGACATACTGACATTCGGTCTGCGGTGCATTGGCCTTTGAAGCCACGTCGTTTGATCCGACCTGCCAATCACTAGCCGGAGTGTCAATTGCCAAGGATCGGCCTGACACTTGTCTGACGATTCTGCCACCGACACCGACAGATGCTCGTGTCTCCGATAATTGAATGTATCCAGCGCAGAACATGCGGATGCAGTTGAGCGTGTCATATCCGTGTGCGGTCATGCGTGTAAATTTAACTACGCCCTTCACTCAAGGCTGGAAAAAATCCTCTTCCGCGAATCCTGTCCTTGTTCCTCCTCGAAATCTTATTAAATCTTGGATCTCCAATTCCAAACGCCGTCCACCAGAGCCGCCTGCCTGCCTGCCTGTCTGCCTGCCTGCCTGCCTGCCTGCCTGCCTGCCTGCCTGCCTGCCTGCCTGCCTGCCTGCCTGCCTGCCTGCCTGCCTGCCTGCCTGCCTGCCTGCCTGCCTGCCTGCCTGCCTGCCTGCCTGCCTGCCTGACCCTCGGTTCTTGACCTGGAACCGAATGTGACCTTGACTGCGTATCGATTTTGTTTTGACTCAGCGCTTGTGAATAAGTTGGTTCCAGAGACTTAGCCTCCGTTAGGCGCTGTAGAAATCATGAGTTTATGAATACGATTACGATTCTGATTACAATCTGATGTGTTGCATACACAGGTATTTATACCATTAGAAATTAATAGCTAAATTATCTTACCTTACTTTACCTTACCTTGCCTTACCTTACCTTACCTTACCTTCATCATCATCATCATGATCCATTGGCCGAGAGCCCGTAGGTGTCCACTGCATGCATTGTCACTTGTCTCTACAGTTCCCGATCTTGTGCTGTTCTTATCAAGGCGTGCAAGTCTTGCTTACACTAATCCCTTATATCATCTGTCCACTCCCTGTTAGGTCTTCCTCGTCTCCCATTTCCGTCCATAATTCCCATCATCACGCTTTTTATTTTTCTACTGTCATCCATCCTCCATATATGTCCAAACAAGCGTAATTTCCTTCTCCTTATTACTTGAATTAGATCTTCTTTTATGCTCAGTCTTCTTCGGACCTCCGTATTTGTTACCTTCATTGTCCTTACCTTACCTTGCCTTAACTTATTTCGGTTACCTCATATTACCTTCCCTTACCTCGCCTCGCCTTCTCTTACCTTCTCTTACCTTTCTTACCTTCCATTACCTTAAAGATGGTGGGCTGAGCTGGCACAAATGACCTGGAATTTTTCTATAGGAAGTCAACCTTCCAAGTGCTAATCACATTTAACTTTAGTTAAGTTCAGCGTGCCTACCAGCGTCATATCCACAGTGCCAAGCGTCCACATATACTGGAGAATGTGTGTAAATAAAAAGGAACCTAATGCATGTGATGTAAATATGATCATGTGATGTTTCGTATACAAGTCTGTGCTATTATAGATACACAGCGCTCCGTAAAATCTGGATGCATTTCGATGCTTTCAAACTCCAGTTTGCTAACGTTCCGTGTTGTAGATCATAGTTAACATAGTATCTATATTTAGATCATAGTAATTGCAGATACACAGTTCTCCGTGAAATCTGCATCTTTTCGAAGCTTTTAAACTCTGTAGTCTTTGTCAATGTTTTTATGGTAGATCCTAAAACATAGCTGAATTCATTGCGGATATTTTGCATGTAGATATGTTTATATACTGTGTGTTCATGAAATTTTGAATCTCTGCAGGAAGTGTGTTGTTCTTAATTTCCTATTATTGCTCTGAAATAACGTAAAACACTCTAGGCATGCTTGGAATGTAATAAAATATTCTAAAAGTAATGTAACATTCTTTCCCATTCTTAATGTAATGAATTTTCTAAAAGTAATCTAACATTCTTTATTCTCGGGGTACTGTAAGGCAGCAAATGTTGGCAAAAATTAGTTTTGTTATTTCTTGCAATTTGGTATTAAATAAATATATACAAAATACTGAAAAAAGCTAAAAATTGATGTAGTTCGCTCTTATATGGATATGAAATTGAGGTCATGGTTTTATGAGCATAGCGTGAAGTTGCATTCCAGTTTTTATGATCACGGTGTAATCAGGGATTCCAATAACACGCGCCTCGACCAATTTATGTAGCTCGTACATTTAGTTCTAACACGCAACAGTTCAACCGTACATCCGGCGCGGAAAGGGATTCCTTTCATCTTTCAAGGGAGTAAAAATAGTTTCGAAAAATTAGTTCCGCGAAAGTAGTTCCCGTAGTCAGATCGCTTCGCCGCAATCCAATTATGTCCCTTGGCAGAAAGTGTCATTCATTCGTTCCACGAAATCCCGGAACTGGATTTTGAGTTTGCGTGTCACAGGCAACCAGGATCAATTCCAAAGAGCGTGAAGCTATTCCAGACATATACACTTATGGGGAAGATATGCGCAGGCGTGTCTTGTATCTTAAACACCTTTTTTAAACCAGAAAACACCTTTTACAAAAAAGCCAGTCGCACCTAAAGGTCCACGCTTGCAATTGAAAGGTTAAATTGCTTTGGCCGATCTTAGACACCTTTTTAAAGAAGAAATAGAGGTTACAAATAATAAGCAAACTGGTATTATGAGTGGGCTAAACTCCACCACTGCCATATTTTGAGGTAGTGCCAGTCCCAAGCCTGGATAAAGGTGGAGGGCGAGGGCAACGGCCTTTGATGCCATAAGCTATCGTTAAACAGAGGAACCACTATATGCGTAGCTGTAGTTGCTTGAAAGTAATTGTGCTGTGAGAGCCGAAACTTTCTCGGTGTCTGTTTGCCAGTTAAGCGAATCCGACGGCAAGTCTTAATGAGACACTCGAGACCTTGTGTGAAACCAGTGTATTAATCTGTAATGACTAAATAGGCAGATTGGTGAAAACGTTGATTTGATAACTTTTAGAGTATCTTGCGCGAGTTTATTGTATCATTTAAATATTATCACATGGTGGACAAAGTATGTAAGTATATTCACACGTAATTGTAGTAATGGACGGTTTAGTGAATAAATAAGAAAATAAGAAAGAAAGAAGATAGAAAGGAAAGTAAAAAGGCAGCAAGGAAGGAAGGAGGGAAGACAACGACGGAAAGGAAGAAAGAAAAAGAAAGGCGGGTAAGGAAGAAGGTAAAGAAAGTAAAAAAGTGAAAGGTGGAATCGTAATCGTAATCGAAAACAGAGGAAGAAATACAACAGAAATGTAGCTTGACGTTGCTCTGACGTCATGATTACGCAGCCTCGCATTCCTTAGCGGCCCCTAGTGGCGGCAGAAGTGGTTTGTCAGCTGAACGACTCTTGGAAGATGATCTCTCCGATTTGTTGGCCTGGGATTTTCCCGCCGTTTTGCCGAACTTTATGGTGACCGATTTGCTCGCCTGCTGCCGCCTGGCGACTGGTGAGAACTCAAGTGAATCGTCTGCAGGAACATCCGGGAACAGGAGAGACGCTGGATAATAAAATAAAATTAAGAAACACTGGAGTAAAATTAGCTCATTTATTTTGGGGAAGGCTAACTGCAGAATTCCCAGCAGTCCAACCCCCCCCCCTTCTCGATTAGTCGTGTCTAGCGTTTAACAACAGCCTGTGGCCGCCACGGTTACTGATGTCGACCTTACCCTACTACAAAATAAGTACCATGAAACTTGTTCGAGTACTTAAACTCCATCTCCTTTATTGAGGTAATTGATACAAATATTAGGGAGTCTCAAACCAAACCAAGGTAAGGTCAACGTCTAAATCCCCATGTTGTAAACACTGGACACTTCACAGCTCTCCTTAGACACTCTTATGATGTCTCCAATTAATGGTATATAAAGATGTAGCACACTTGTTTTATTTTAATTTCCACGTGGGTAAAATTTAAAACAGTGAAAACTGTACAAAATTATTCCTAATCAATATCAACGGCCTTTGATGCCATAAGATGTCGTTAAACACTGGAACTATTACAACGTTTCCGTTTAATTTAGCAGGCATTGTTGCTAAAGGCCTACTCTTTTTTGTTATCACGCCTATCATCTCGATATGACGACGTCGTTAAATAAAAGTTATCAAATCAACGTTTTCAATTAATATCCTGCTGCGAGGAAGGGGATGGATGGAGGTCAACGGCATTTGAAGTCATAAAATGTACAATGGAAACTTCAAAGTCAATGGCTCTGGTAGCCACAAGATGTCGTTTAACAATGAAAACTGCTGTTATCACCATGATCGAATACAAAGCTCAATTTTAAACACATTTAAAATGCATCCATCTGAAACTGTAATAAAGCTCAGCCTTGATCGTGCATAAGTTGTGCGTAATAGTTCCATTGACGTCAACGGCCTTTGCTGCCATAAGATGTAGTTAAACACGAAGCCGTTATTATTCTAGTTAAGGCAAAGGTAATTTGACGTTAACGGAAACTGGCAGCCACAAGATGTCGCTAGACAATGGAATCTGTTACTAACATGATCTGAAGCATACTACATAATTATAAGGGCTGTAATATGCCTAACAGTGATAACTGTTCCCAAAAAATTCCTACCGACGTCAACGGCATTTGATGTCATGAGATGTCGTTAAACTGTGGGATTCATCCAAAGCTGTGTTTTAGACACCTTCAAAACCTTTTTCATGCAGGATTATAATAGGGCAACTTTGTGCGGGTGTTATTAGAATGCGTGCGTTATCTGCCGAAGCAAGCTAATATCGACGTCAAGGGCCCTGGCAGCCAAAATATGGTGTTAAACAATGGAAGCTGCTGCTGCAGTTATTATGATGGAATAAAGCTCAATTTTAGACACCTTTAAAATGTATCCATCTGAAGTTATAACAAAGCTCAGTTTCGCTCAGCTATTAAGGTTAACCGGGAAAAATCGTTAAACATAGATTCTGTTTTTTAACATGATCCAACGAGTCAATGTTGTTTTAAACACCTTTAAAACGCTTCCATCCGAGTCTATAATAAAGCAATTCGGTGGCATGATTATACCAAACTCCGCCACTGCCTTGTTTGGGGGTAGTGCCAGTCCCAAGCCTGGATAAAGAAGGAGGGCGACAGCAACGGCCTTTGATGCCATAAGCTGTCGTAAAACTGAGGAACTACTACTACATGATTATACCAAATTGGAGACAGAGTTCTAGCACTTGTATATAATAATTAGGAATGCGTCATCAGTAAGATTAGATTGGATTGGACTCGTTTGGATTAGATTAGATTATGCTTGATTAGGTCCAAATTATGCTAAATCCTGTTAGAAAAAACTGAACTGCCGAAGTTGTCTATGATATTATTCAGGAAAGATGAGATCGCATGTAGATTAGGCTAAGTGAGATTAGAAACATCATATGCGACATGACGTGATGCAGTAGGATAGGATAGGATACGATAGTAGAGGATACGATACGATACAATAGGACAAGATAGAATAGGATACGATAGGGCACAATAGGATATGACAGTATAAAATAGGACAGGATATGATACTACAAGATACAATGGAATACGATAGGATAGAATACAGGACGCGATACGTTACGATAGGATACAACACGATAGGATAGGATTGGATAGGATAGGATATGATAGGATAGGATTGGATAAGATAGAATAGGATAAGATATGATTGGATAGGATACGATAGGATGCGCTAGGATAAGATAACTCACGATAGGCTACGAGAGGATAGAATAGGATGGGATAAGATAGGATAGATTACAATAGGATACGATAGGTTATGGTGGGATAATATAGACAGATTACAGTCGGATACGCTAGGTTGTGATATCGTCAGATACTATATGATAGAATTGGACAGTATAAGATAAAATAAGATCACACTGATGCGTAGTTATTTTAAACTACACGCAGGTCAGAGGTCACTGGATCAAAGGTCATGACCTACACTTGTCGGCATTTCTTCCTGGCGACGAGGAGCGAGAGAAAGTCGGTGGAACGGCGAAAGAAATGACGGGCGTCTTGGGTCTCTCCAGCTGGATCTTTCCCTCTCCAGCGCTGATCTCTCTTGGGCTGTCGAGCAGTTCGTTCAGCTCCTTCTCAAGGTCGTCGTCGGAGGCGCTGATCAGGGGAGAGTTGAATGCCAGGGACATCGTCCTCTCCAGCTCGTGACTGTCGTCGAAGGTCTTCAACGATCATAAATGAACACGGCTCTAGAGCTGATACCAGCATAACAGTTCCTCTGTCCCTTCTCTGCCTTCTCTGTCTCTATCTGTCTTTGTCTGTTTGTGTCTGTGTGTGTGTGTCTGTCTGTCTGTCTGTCTGTCTGTCTGTCTGTCTGTCTATCTATCTATCTATCTATCTATCTATCTATCTATCTATCTATCTATCTATCTATCTATCTATCTATCTATCTATCTATCTATCTATCTATCTATCTATCTATCTATCTATCTATCTATCTATCTATCTATCTATGGTCTTCTAGGAACTTTGAACAACCCCACTGATTTGACGCAGCGCTCATGACTAAGCTGGTGCCCTGCGCTTAGCCTTAAGTAGCGCTTTAGAAATTTCGCGTTTACCTTACTTCGTCTTACCAAACCTTAGAAAATGAGGAACTTACCTCCTGCATGTTTAGCATCGTCTTATCAATTTCGTCGACGGACAGTCCATAGTTCTGCTTCATGTTCTTGAACGCCTCAATTCCGCTTCTGTATGCGTCCAACACCTACAGCAAGTTTCATGTCCTGGAAATTGGTATGGCGCAGACAAACAGACATACCGACAGACAGACAGGCAAGCAAGCAGGCAGAGAGACAGATAGACAGACAGACAGACAGAAAGACAGATAGACAGGCAGACAGACAGGCAAGCAGGCAGAGAGACAGATAGACAGACAGACAGACAAATAGGTAAGCAAGCAGGCAGAGAGACAGATAGACAGACAGACAGACAGGCAGACAGGCAAGCAGGCAGGCAGAGAGGCAGATAGACAGACAGGCAAGCAGGCAGGCAGGCAGAGAGACAGACAGACAAACAGACAGACAAACAGACAGACAGGCAGACAAACAGACAGCCAGCCAATTGATTGATTGATTGATTGATTGATTCATTCATTCGTTCGTTCGTCCGTTCGTTCGTTCGTTCATTCATTGGTTGACTCATTGATTCATTAATTGTCCACTGTCTGACCGAATTAATTAATTAATTAATGTCATTTTGTTTCGTATCCCATCCTACCCCTTCACATTACATCACATCATATCATATGATACATCATATCATATGTCATATCATTCCATGTCTAGTTTTAAAAGCATTTTATCATATATCGTACAATGTCAGGTCATGTCACGTCATATCACATTGAATCATAATACCAACTCGCCTCATTATCTCTCATCTTACCTTCGTGTTATTATATACAAATTCCTGCCAGCTCTTTTTATTCGTATTTTCTAACTGAATTCGGCCACATGTGGTCCTAATCTAGTATAATCTAATCTCATCCAACCGATTCTATTCCAATCTAATCTTAACGCCCAACTCAGCTTCCATCATTTTAAAATTATGACTTCCTTCTGATTGATTCAAACAAAAACCCCTAAAAAGGGGACAAAACTCGACACAACCCCAAAAATGTCCCCTTTGGTATTCAATATTTAGCAACATCTCGTGACTGCCACAGACGTTTGTTTACGTCCTCATTGCTTTCCAACAAACAGTTTATTTACCCCACGTTACAGAAGCTGGGCTTAATTATAACTTCGGATGAAAGTATTTTAAAGGTGTCTAAGATAGAGCTCTGTATTCAATGATGGTAAGTAACAATAGTTTGTTTCCACTGTTTAACAATATGTTGTGGCTACCACAGACGTTTATTTACGTCAACCTGGCATTAACATACAACCGGAAGGTCCAAGCGACATCTATTAGCTGCCAGGGCCGTTGACGTCTACCTTACGCTTACTCATGCTGATATGTATTCCGCTCTATACTCGAGTTGAGCTTTATTATAACTTTGGATGGAACCATTTTAAAGGTGTCTAAAATAGTCGTAGTTTCCACTGTATAACGTCATTTTGAAAGCATACCGCTGACGTCGACCTTACCATAAAGCCTTAACCCACCTAACAACTGAACTTGTGTAGTTGCTATTTAACGTCGCTGTGTCATCAGAAAGATGATTAATTAATTAATCAATAAATAAATCAATTAAGTGGACTTTTCCAGTGACAGCTGAGGACGAGACCTGATTTTCGAGGTACTTTCATAGGTTAATTTTTTATCAATGCTACCTTGGCTAAAATAAATGCATTAATTAATTAAAAATTCACCAATAAACAATTAATTAATTAATTAATTAATTAATAAGAGAAAGAAAGTAAAGAGAAATTAAATGAATGAATGACCATGTAAATACCTGTTTGCTAAATAATACTCGGCGATCTCAGGAAAAATACCCTCAATTACCGGTTTACTTAACGAAGGCAAATCTTCAGTTACTCATTTCTTTTATGGAAACAGTTACCTGTTTATGAGACTCAGTTTGTTCCAGTGCTGTTATGAGAGCGTGGATGCGATCGAGTGCCAGTTCCTTGTGGTTCAACGATGGTTCCAGCTGCTTCTTCCTCCTCAGATATTTCACCGCCTAAAACCAGCATCATCAGACAACAGTCATCATCGTCATCGTCGTAGTCATCATCATTTACCCAACACACTTTTCTATTTGGACGGCAGTCAAGCCAACGATTATTAAAGATCATTTATGTCGATTGAAAACTAAGACAAGTTAGACTAAAATCGTTGAAAGGGAATACAACGATTTAGTAATTCAGTGTTTAACGACACCTTATGGCTACCAAGGCCGTTTACGTCGACCTCACCTTGACCTTTATACATGCATGGAGGGTTGAGTACACTAGCGATAAGGTGCCCATGGTTTAACGACACCTTGTGGCATCAAAGGCCATTGACGTTGACCAGGAAAATTTTTTAACAGCTCTGACTCTTGCCCGTAGCAGGTCTCCAATATAACAATATGACGAAACTGGGAAATATATAGAGCCCATGAAAAGCGATTTAAAGGTGTCTAAACGGTGTCTATTATTAATATTATTTGTAGTAATAGTATCCTGTTTTAATAGCATCTTGCAGCTTCCAGAATCGTTGACGTAGTTTCTCAGTTTACGACATCTTATGGCATCAAAGGCCGTTGACTTCGCCCTCCTCCTTTATCCAGCCGTGGTACTGGCACCACCCGACTAAAGGCAGTGTCGCAGTTGACCGCTGACGTCGACTAAACCTTTATACATCCATGGAGGCTTTAGCCCACTAGCAATCGAGCGAAACTGGTGAATATATAGCGTCGATGAAAAGCGATTTAAAGGTGTCTAAACGATGATTGATGTGAACAATTCCAAAATCATGGTAAGATATGGTGCAGCCTGCAGAGTACATGGCAATCAATTTGGGCAAGGTTGAGAGGTCAACAGGTTGATTTTTCAGAGGTTATGGATTAGTAAGTATGATGGCGGTCATAACCATAAGTTTCCTGCGCTTAAGCTAATGGCCTTTAACAAAAGGTTATATGGCGTTGATGAATATATAGCGCCGTTTGGAAGCGTTTAAAAGTGGTCTTACCTCATTCCTGTTACCTCTGTTAAGACTGTCTTTCGCAGACTGCTTGTACCTAACAAAGAGGTAACAACGCCACTTCAGCTATTTACGAAGTCAAATGCTGAAGTCGTTTTCAGACAGAAAATGAAGACATTACTTTAAGGCAGATATTAGATTAGATTAGATTAGATTAGGTTAGGTTAGGTTTGGTTAGGTCGGGTTGAGCTGGGTTGGGTTGGTTTAGATTAGATTATATTAGATCTGACTAGACAAGACTAGACAAGATTATGATTAGGATTAGATTAGGATTAGATTAAGATTAAGATTAGATTAGATTCGACGAGACAAGTCAATACTAGACTAGACTCTACTAGATTAGATTAGGTTAGATTAGATTAGATCAGATCAGATCAAATCAGATCAGGTTAGATCAGATCAGATCAGATTAGATTAGATTAGATTAGCTAGGATTAGATCAATCTTAGAAGGAATAAGGCGGGGAGTCAATTTGAAGGCTGTAGATTTTAGAGTAGGAGCGGAACTGCAGCGAATAAGAAAGAAATTAGAACAAATGGATTAGATTAAATGACCTTTTGAAAAGATTGAATTGATTAAGGCGAATGTTTCCTCGTGGAGTTTTTCTCGTTTCACACGTTCTTTAGGAAAAATGACTTTGCCTAAGGTAGCGGATTTGTGCTCCCAACCATTATTTCGTTCATTCATTCATTCTTTTCTTTCGAGGACACATACCTTGCCGTCAGTTGCGTGATGCTTTCAATTGACGTCTCCAGTTTCTCGGCCACGGTCTTCAATCTATCCATAAGAACAACAAATAAGTTATTACTACCAATGTGTCTTAATTCCATCATTCGTTCATTCATTAATTCATCCATCCATTCATCTATTCATTCATCCATTCATTCCATTCACCTGTTCATCCATCCATCTGTTTCCCTCGATCCATTCCTTTCATCCATCCATCCATCCATCCATCCATCCATTCAGTCAGTCAGTCAGTCAGTCAGTCAGCCAGCCAGTCAATCGTTCGTTCATTCATTCTTTCATCTATCCATCCATTTGTTTATTCATTTACTCACTATTTCGTTCTTCCATTCATTACACCAGTCATCCAGCTAGCCAGTCAACGCTGACTCGCATCTAAAGGATTGATTTGGTATAAATATGCGCCACATAATTAAGATCGAACGTTAATAAGAAAGGTCGGTCGTCATGACTTCCGGTCAGTACCGGAAGAGCTTCAGCTCAGTGGCAGACGGCTGAACGAATTCATCATCACTGCCAACCAAACGGACAACCTGCCATAAGACAACAAATTCCTTAACCACAACAAGTAAATAAACAAACAAATAAGTAAGTAAATAAACAAAGTAAATAAATAAATAAATAAAGTAAATAAATAAATAAATAAAGTAAATAAACAAACAAATAAGTAAGTAAATAAACAAAGTAAATAAATAACTAAATAAATAAACAAAGTAAATAAATTAATTAATTAATTAAATAAACAAACAAATAAGTAAGTAAATAAACAAACTAAATAAATAAATGAATGAATAGGGAAGTAAACAAACTAAATAAATAAGTAAATAAACAAACAATTAAACCAAAAACAGCTTGCTCTTTAAAGCCACCACTCACAAAAGCCTAACCATATTATTTGCTCTTAGAAACATTCTCAAATAAATCATTTTTGTTGCAAGGTTAACTTACACAAAGTCTCAAATAATTCATTAACTTTAAAAGGCATAGCTTATAAACATTCCTAAATAAATCACATCCTCACACAAATTTCCAATTAATTCATCTGCTTTTAAAAGGCTTAGCTTATAAACACTCGTAAATAAAACCTATTTGTTAAAAAGTTTAACTTAAACAAATTCCTTTAAACAAATAATTTGTGAATAAAACAAATAAATCTATGAATCAGTTGAATGACTGAAGAAGAACGAAGAAGAAATGCCAATGTAATCGTAATCGCAATCGTAAACTCAAGACTTCTCCCAACGAAAGCCAAATCGCGGGAAATAGTTTATTGACAGGGGCTCAGTCAAAACAAAATCGATAGGCAGGAAGGTCAAGGTCAGACCTTCTGTCCGTCCTCTTCGGATGAGATGGAACACCTGTTCTGCGCCGAAAGGTGAAGGAGCGAGAGACGGAAGGACGTTTCATCAGTAACGATTTCCTTCGACATCTGCATCAGAACCTTGTAGCTGATGAGGTTCTGAATGGCTGGCATCGAATCCCGGTTCTTATGTAACTCGTTGATCTCCTCGGCAAAGATCTAAGCACCGCAATAACATTTGTCTGTCTGTCTTTGTGTCTGTCTGCGTGTGTTTGTCTGTCAGCGTGTGTGTCTGTGTGTGTCTGTGTGTGTTTGTGTCTGTGTGTGTCTGTGCGTTTGTCTGTCTATCTGTCTGTCTGATCACTTGAAAACTAAGAATTCATCAACATTTACTCAGCAATCTAAAATCAACAACAGTGCGGCACGGTAAAGCGCTCGGGTCTAAATTCTAACGATTGTGGGTTCGAATCTGCTGAGCAGACTTCGTGTAACGACCCTGGGCAAGTTATTCACGCACACCTATCTCGCGCTCAGATTGACCGAACGCGCGCTTAATGAGTAAGAAATCAAAACACTTGAGATGTTCTCACGGCGCTACATAAATTGCCTATCACCTGGAACTATAATGCAATTCTTATTTCCACCGCAAGAAACACGCGCTATTAAACTCGCCGTCTTCTAATATTAGACTTCAATGCGCGCGCAGACCTTTACTAATTCAACTATGACGTAGGGTTCGTCATCAGCTGCGGCGGAACTTCCGTTGTTGTTGCTCTCGTTCTTCGTTGCATTGAACAACTTCCGGTAGATCCAGGATGTCGGGTTTCGGACGAACCAGTTGAAGCTGAGGACTATCGGCTTCTGGATGAAGTCCCAGATGGACCATTTGGAACCGTCTGGATCCAGTTCCGTCACGAAGTAGGACAGCCGACGCACTAGACCTTGGCTGCAGGATAACAACGAGGAACCGTAATCGTAATCGTAATCGTAATCGTAAACGCGAGATTTCTACAGCGCCCAATGATAGCTAGGTGGCGGGAACCAGTTATTCACATGCGCTCAGTCAAGACAAAAATCGACAGGGTTCGGTTCCAGGTCAAGATCGAAGAGGGATAGGGTGAATGAGTGCGGGTTGCGAATTGAATGATGAATGAATGACTGATGGATGAATGAACTGACGAACTAATGATTGAATGAATGAGTGAAAGAACGAATGAAAGAAACAACGAACGTATGCTGATCTATTCCGTAGCAAGAAATACCTTACCTTACTTTACAGTACCTTACCTTACCTCTGCATTAACATCTTGAATTGTCTTTGAACTTTGCCTCCCGACGTAAAACTTACCTTGCCATGACCATAACCATACCTTACCTATCCTTCACCTTACCTTAACCTTATCATACTTGGCCTTCACCTTACCTTGCCTTAAACCTTACCTAATCTTAGTTGTCTTTAATCTTAATTTATCTTACCTAGCCTTAACCTTATCATGCATGCTTGCTTTAACCTTGCCTTACCTTATTCTTACCTTATCTTACCTGGCCTTAATCTTACCTTGCCTTACCTTGCTTTAAACCTTACCTTATCTTACCTGGCTTTAATCTTGCCTTGCCTTGACCTTACCTTACGTTACCTGGCCTTAACCTTATCTTACCTTACCTTAGCTGGCTTTATCTTACCTTACCTTACCTGGCCTTAATCTTAACTTGCCTTGTCCTACCTTAACCTTACCTTACCTGGCTTTAATATCTTGACACTGACCTTACCTTACCTTGCCTTTACCTTAACCTTTTCTGACCTGGCCTAATAAGAACCTTTGCCTGGTCGTACTTTAGATGGAAGCTCTACCCACCTGACCATGTACTGGACGACTGCTCCGAGACACTGTGGCATCCGTCCATGCCTCTGGAAGTCGAGAGGCAGCTGGGACAGATGGAAGACGGCCGTCCTTCGGCTGAGGCACAGTCTTCGTATGGCTGCTATCCAGAAGCCCATCTTGCTGTCCCAAGCCAGGCAGTCTTCGCGCTTTGGGGGAAAGGGGGCGTACATCGCCTCCCAGCACCCTGTCCACCCCTCTGTCATTCTCACTGGCTGTCGCTGTCTCTGTATCTGCGTCTATCTCAGTTTCTCTCTCTCTCCCTCTGTGGATCTGTCTTTGTATGTGTCTGCTTATATGCGTCTCTCTCTTTATATGTCTGTCTATGTCTCTGACTCTCTCTTTCTCTGCCTCTTTCTATCTCCTCTTGTTTTCTCTTTTTCCGCCGTTCTGTGTCTCTCTCTGTATGTCTCCTTATCTGTATATGCCTCTCTCTTTCTGCCTTTGTCTCTCTTCTACTCAAATAAACAATGAGCTTTACCGGAAGCAGATCCTTAAAGGCCGACAATTCTTTCTGCTTTTCTGAAAATTGTGGACCAATTTTCGATCTACATCGATAGAAATCGGTCCTGAACGATGACCGAATCCTTTGATCTACTTAGCCGAAAATCGGTCCAGATAAGCGTGTTGACCTTCTCCTTTCTCGCAGATGACCATTAGAAAATAAAACTCGTGCCGTCATCGTCTGTTACGTCATTGCTCTGACCATGGTTGATAGAAATCGTGCGGAGCCAACACGTGACTTTCGCTTAAAAACATGCATTGCAACTTATACTGAAATTTTCCGAAATTTGTACAAGAAAAATCCTTCACTGAAACACTGAGAAACATTGAATGACTTATTTTCATTGTTTTTTGCTTTTTCATTTATTTATTTGTGTATTTAATTATTTCATAGAAATCTGTGCCTTGTTTGTTATTACTGCCGTTGAAAATAATACAACGACTAATCCCGTGATTTATTTGCAGACTAATTTCCGAAGAAACGGACAAAGAAGCAGACAAACAAACACACGCACACAAACATACAGACAGACACACACAAACACGCATAAACAGGCACAAGGACATAGACAGACAGACACACTCAGAAAGACAGAGGTATACAGAGATAGAGGAATACAGACACATACAGACACATACAAACAGACGCACATAGACAGAAAAACATACAGAAAGGTATAGACAGAAACATACAAACAGACACAGACAGACAGAAACATACAAACAGACACAGACAGACAGAAACATACAAACAGACACAGACAGACAGAAACATACAAACAGACACAGACAGACAAACATAGACAAACACACAAACAAAGCATACATGCACACAAGCACGCACACGCATGCACAGGCACACACACATACACACAGACGCACACCCTACACATTCAAACGGCACATTCATAAACGCCGAACAAAAAACAAATGATTTACCGCAGCGCAATTCCACTTATTCGACCCTTCAAGTCCACGATTTGCACACTGCTACTGTAATTTGACCCATTACCGATAATTTCTCCTCCTACATTCGCCCCTAAAAAACACAGTTTTTAACTTTGTCCCCTTATCCCGAGCTAGTAGCTCCACCAGACTCTGGGAAATCGCACACTGTAAACAAACCTACTGAGTGGTTGGGGTGCAGAAATTCTTAGAGCACTCGATTGATAAATGATCGCCCGCCAACTTCGTTTTGGCAGAATATGAGACGCCGGCCGCTGCCTTTTAACGATGCGAGGAAAGTGTTTGTGTTTACGATCAATTTGAGCCGACCTAGAAACAAATAGGTCACGACTTCCGCCTTACTTTGTTAGTAGTACGTTTCCTAGTTAAAACTGTTTTTTAAGTTCACAAACGTCAACTTTTTCACTTGCAAATGAGAAAATTCTTAACGCCTAACTGAGAAGAGATCGTAGACCTGATGTTTGGAAATTGCAATAACGTGGGTGTGAAGTAGGTTTGTGTATTTCGAGCTGTCATTTGCATTTATTAAGCGCCATATCTAATTATTAAAGATCAATTGATGGCGCTGAGCAATTGTGAGTGAAGGACTTGCTCAAGGTGCCTCTACAGTAACCGTCTCAGGGAAGGAGGCTCGAACCTGTACTCTGCGTGTTACAAGCCAAGCGCTCTAACCAATCGGTTACCGTGTCCCACATACAAGCCAAGCGTCAAAAACAGGTAACTGAAGAGGCGGATTGTTACCTATCGCAATGGTAGCAGAGGAGGTAAGATGGTGAGATCTCTTTATCGTCCGGAAATTAGTGTAGAGTGCTTTGGAGCTTGCTGATCTGTCTGTCTGTCTGTCTGCCTGTCTGTCTGTCTGTCTGTCTGTCTGCATGTCTGTCTGTCTTTCTGTCTTTCTGTCTGTCTGTCTGGCTGTCTTTCTGCCATCCTCTGTTGACAGTTGAGTAGAGTACGAATGCACCATGAATTCTCAGAAAGACGGAAATGAAGGGAAAGAGACAGAGAAGGATGGATGAAGAAAGAGATAGAAAGATGGAACGACCCTCCGAAGGGCAAATTAAGGCCGAAAAGAGAGGAACGGATTTACCCAGAGAGGGAGGAAGGGATGTAAACATAGATGGACGAAAGGAGACTGGGATAAAAGCAGGACCGGACAGACTGACGGACGGACGCACTCATAGACGTACAGCCTAATGGACCGACGGACGGATGGATGGAGCGAGTGCCCCAGAAGAGGAAGCACACCGTTGGACAAGGGTAAAAACACTTGGGCTAATTAGTTGGAATGAGTGCGGAGACAAGTGCATGCTCGACAGAAAGAGGCTCTTGCTTGCTTACGCGCTGTGTCGACCGTCTGACTGACATTAAACTGACATCGAGGGAGTCGCGCCATCCGCCGTCTACGTACAAAGCCGCGCATTAGCGGAGCCGCGTCGCTCAAACTGTCCGCTGTAGGGAAGGGCCGGCGTTGTCCGAGTTCCATAAAGCACTGTTACACACAGACTGAGGGAGTACGGCTGCGAGGAGCCCCTTGGTGTGTGTGCCAAGGGCGGATCCAGGACGGTGCAAGCCGACCATTCCCTATATTAGGGAGCACGCCATTGGGTTTGCCCCCAAACCGGTTTCGGCGTGGATTATTTACAAGAATTATAATGATGATGATAATGATGATGATATTGTTATTATTATTAACAATAACAATAACAATAATAATACCAATAACAATAACAATAATAATAATAATAATAATAATAATAATAATAATAATAATAATAATAATAATAAAACTTTATCCGTTTTGCGAGAACTCGAGTAACGGCCTCTCCAGATGCTTTTCCTCTTTTTCACTAAGTTTTAAATCACTAAGGATCATATGTTCCTCGGAATATTTTTTTGGAATAATGATAAGACCATTTAAAACGACTTTAAAATAGCTCATCATAAATTCGGCTCCAAAACGCTTAACGACTAAAAATACCATCAACTATTCCCCTCCCCACTCATCTCAGCTCCTGAATACGCCACCGAAGTATACTCACACACGCACGCACGCACACACGCACACAGACAGCAGAACCCGCAGCCAATACTTCATCCGCTTGCTACAGCGGTTAGCAACCAGTGCGTATGTAAACATGGAAGAATAGCTGCTCAACGAAACACGAGAGCCGTGGTTTCTGCTTCTGGCTAATTTTAAACTCCCCCATCGTGTCATCGCAAGAGCAGATCATATTCCAGCTGCTGACGTGTATCATCGGCGGTATTACTCTGAAGAGAAAAGCGGGTGAAGCTATCCGGAATCCACCTTCCGACGCAGCTACCCACTCTGCGCCAAGTTGCGCGGATATTGGCCGGAGTATCTCAGGGTCGATTTCCTCAGCGATACAGTTGGATGCCTCTTATCGCGAATGTGCCATCGACTCCAGACGTTTGATGTTATCTTTGTAACAGGTGCGGATTGATGCAATTGTATGTATCTATTTGTTTTATCTGGCTTTGATATGTGTTTTTACAATGTTTATAAATTCGTTAGGTTTTACTGCTGTGCTAACAGCCAAGCCAGCTTAAACACAACCCACCCTAACATCTCCCCCTCTCTCTCTCTCTCTCTCTCTCTCTCTCTCTCTCTCTCTCTCTCTCTCTCTCTCTGGTCTTATGGCAACCGAACTTGGTTCTTGACACGACATCTTTGGACAAGCCCACTGACTTGACGCAGCGCTCGTGAATAAGCTGGTGCCCTGCGTTTAGCTTTTAAATAGCGCTTTAAAATTTTGAGTTTACGATTACGATTACGGTCTCTTAATTGATACTTGCTAACAGGCGGCCCTAATTATGCGGATTTTTCGTCACGTCGGGGTAAGATATGTATATATGTATGTATGTATGTACGTATGTATGTATGAATGTATTTATTTATTTAAGTATGTATGTATGTATGTATGTATGTATATATTCATGCATATATGTATGTATTTATTTATTTATGTATTTATGTACGTATGCATGTATTTATGTATGTTTTTATGTATGTATGCATGTATGCATGCATGTATGTATGTATATATGCATGTATGTATATATGCATGTATGTATGTATATATGTATATATGTATGTATGTATGCATGTAAAACACGTTGCACAAGTAGCCACAAAATGACTTGAACGAGTATAGTAAGTATTGTAACCGGTCAGTAGCAATTACAGAATCCGAATTTCTTATCACAAACAATAATTAATCTTTAAGATATTCACATAAAGTCAGTAGACTGTTATATGCCCTATATTTAAAGCGATTCAGAGAAACTGCCCTGCTGGCCCTATATAAATGCCTGTTTACAATACACTGCGCTGCATTGTATCATTCAACGGAATGCACTCCTAAGGAAAGCTACCGCCACCTTTCGACGCTCTCGGGATATACAGGTGGCGCCACTGGCGCATAAACACCTAGCGTCGCCATCTGGTGAGACCCGCATAAGAACAATAAAGATCCATCTTTTTCCTCCTGACTTATAACCACGTACAGTTTGGCTCTGAGGGCTGAAGTGGCGCTATAAAATATCCTGTTACAATTACCACGCAATAAGCATGCACTTACCCGCGTCGAGCGTCTACATGTATAGTCGCTATATATATGTTCTCGTATAACTTCAAATACAACCGAAACTATTACGACCCCTTCTTTAAACTACCACTGGTACCAAATTACTACTTCTACTACCACCCCTACTACTACCACTACCACCACCACCACCACCACCACCACTACTATTACTAATACTACTGCTAGCACAAGTACTATTAACACTACTACTAACACTACTACTACTAACATTACTACTACTACTATTAACATTACTACTACTACTACTATTAACATTACTGCTCCTACTACTATTAACATTACTACTACTACTATTAACATTACTACTACTATTAACATTACTGCTACTACTACTGATACTGCTACTACTACTATTTCCATACTTTCATAGTTCCTTACAACCATCATCACGACCTACACCCCATACCTCATTGTCACTATTTCGACGACTACTTGAGGCCTTCGTCAGTGAAACGACGACCAGCGGGACTTACTAAAACTAGAGAAAGTCTGTTTGATTGTCTGCCTGAGTGTCTCCGGCCGAACCCTTTTATTGTCCAATCTTGTTTCTTTTTGTTCGGGGGGCAATAAAGGCAGGAGTGGTTGGCGCTTGTAACCCTTATGAGGATTTTACCACCCCACGCTGTGTGAATTGGTCGAAGGGAAGAGTCAATTGACTCGTTGTTCCTTCGCTCTTTCTGTTCACTCTGCTATCACTCTGCTCATCTCATTCTGCTCATCTCACTATGCTCTCACTATGCTCTCATTCTGCTCTCACTCTGCTCATCTCACTGTGCTCAACCCACTCTGCTGTCATTCTGATCACTCTGCTATCACTCTGCTCATCTCATTCTGCTCATCTCACTATGCTCTCACTATGCTCTCATTCTGTTCTCACTCTGCTCATCTCATTCTGCTCATCTCACTCTACTGTCACTATGCTCTCATTCTGCTCTCACTCTGCTCATCTCATTCTGCTCATCTCACTATGCTCTCACTATGCTCTCATTCTGCTCTCACTCTGCTCATCTCATTCTGCTCATCTCACTATGCTCTCACTATGCTCTCATTCTGCTCTCACTCTGCTCATCTCACTGTGCTCAACCCACTCTGCTGTCATTCTGATCACTCTGCTATCACTCTGCTCATCTCATTCTGCTCATCTCACTATGCTCTCACTATGCTCTCATTCTGTTCTCACTCTGCTCATCTCATTCTGCTCATCTCACTCTACTGTCACTATGCTCTCATTCTGCTCTCACTCTGCTCATCTCATTCTGCTCATCTCACTATGCTCTCACTATGCTCTCATTCTGCTCTCACTCTGCTCATCTCACTGTGCTCAACCCACTCTGCTGTCATTCTGATCACTCTGCTATCACTCTGCTCATCTCATTCTGCTCATCTCACTATGCTCTCACTATGCTCTCATTCTGCTCTCACTCTGCTCATCTCACTGTGCTCAACCCACTCTGCTGTCATTCTGATCACTCTGCTATCACTCTGCTCATCTCACTCTACTGTCACTCTGCTCTCGCTCTGCTCATCTCACTCTGCTCATCCCACTCTGGTCATCCCACTCTGCTCATCTCACTCTGTTCATCTCACTCCGCTCTCACTTTGCTCTCACTCTGGTCACTCTGTTCTCACTCTGCTCTCACTGTGCTCTCCCTATGCTCGCTCTGTTCTCACTCTGGTCATTAAGCTCTCACTCTGCTCTCATTCTGGTCACTCTGCTCTCACTCTAAGCTCTCACTCTGCTCTCATTCTGGTCACTCTGCTCTCACTGCTCTCACTCTGCTCTCATTCTGGTCAATCTGCTCTCACTCTGCTCATCTCACTGCTCGCAGCAACTGATAAGCTTTCTGAAAAGCAGTGGTTTGCATTGCAACGAATGCCGTGAGTGGAAATTGAATGAACCTAAATAAAATAACATTAATCCATTTATCACTGAGTTAGCGTAACTATTTATATGTGTCTCGTGTTATTTATTACTTAATTCATGAGAACTACTTTTTGAGCAATTTATTTTGTACTCAACACAAAACAGATCCCTAAAAATCTAGTTTTTTTCCGTTTTATTTACTTTTTCGCTTTCTTGCTGCGCTCCCTCTTGGGGCGGAGTTAAATCAACGCCCAAGTATGACGTCATTCGAAACCGATGACTCATGCCAACCGACAGAGAACCACAGATGTCTCTAGACCAACGATTTTTAAAATAGAATTTTCAGGGAATTATAAAATTAGGGAATTTTTAAAACATGCGTCCCCAAGTCCCCAAGTTGGGCTTCTGTTTGACGAAGATCGAAATCCGAGCGGATAAACCGACACGAGGTGAAAAATTTGTTTTTTTCTCGCGGTGTCGACGCACGAAATTTGTTTTTTATGTCCGGTGTTTACGTTTCTCTCGATCCCGGAAAAATTTATGATCAGCCGAATTAAGATAAACCCGACCGCTGTTTTCTTTCACCGCCGAGTTTCGGAAGTGGTATTGAGAGCGCTGGTAAAAACGCGCCCACGAAGATTTAATCGCGCGACGGTTGAATGTGTCGTTCTGGAGATCTCCGCCATGGTCCGCCTGTATCCATGGAAACTGTCCACTTGGTTGCAAGGCAAACAGAGCCTTATCTCGTCCGGTTGCCTAGTTACCGCGCGCCAAGCGTTAGATGCTTTTGTTAGTAACTCCAAAGGTGCTGGAGGGAGGCGTGCGTTGACGCTTGGTGTGATAACTCATGCCCGAATCCCGCAGAGGAAGTGAACAGCAGTTGCCAGTGTCGTGACCCTTCAAGCGAAAACTGGAATCAGATCTGGACTGTCTTATTGACACTTCACTTAAAGGTAAGACAAATTCGCAGAAGTGATTTTAAAGGTCGGAGATGCTAATGTGGAAAGTCTAAAACGTTAGTAAGAAGAACGTGAACAGTGATAGCAGAGTGAGCAGAGTGAGCAGAGGGTAGTAGTAGTAGTAGTTGTTGTTGTTGTTGTTGTGGTAGTGGTAACGTTAGTAGTAGCAGTAGTAATAGTAGTAGTAGTGGTAGTAGTA
Organism: Norana najaformis; assembly: GCA_964023275.1. Lineage (NCBI taxonomy): Eukaryota > Metazoa > Annelida > Clitellata > Crassiclitellata > Hormogastridae > Norana > Norana najaformis. The sequence continues at coordinate 22,740,842 of OZ029921.1, forward strand.
ATCGTGATAGTGGTAGTGGTGGTGATGATGGCGGTGGTGGTGGTGGTGATAGTAGGAGTGGTAGGGGTAGTAGTAATACTAGTAGTGGTGGTGATGTTGGGGTGGTGCTAGTAGTGGCAGAGGCAGTGGTGGTGGTAGTGGTGGTGGTAGTGGTGGTGGTGGGGGTGGTGGGGGTGGTAGTTCTATAGTAGCAGCAGCAGCAGCAGATAACAGAAGACTGATGGAGGAAGTTCTTCTCCCTGAAGCGTAACTTCTGGCGGAATTCCTATCCATCATAATCACGTTCGTTTGCGAACGATTGCAGCAACTTCAAGTGCCACTCTTTGTATCAGGCTCTGCATCTCGTCTGCGGAAAAACTCGCGCTTTGTTCTGCTTGTTGCGATGTTGTTTCGTTAAGCAGTCGGATCCTCTTTCGATCAGAATCTTCTGGAAAAAATATGTTGTTCTCGTTACACCTTTTCAAGGTGTTTAAATGAATCTTTGTATTCTAAAAGTTTAGTAATGTTATCCTTTGTTTAGCGACATCTCGTGGCTGCCATTTTTATTCATTACTACATTTTTATTACATTTATATATTATTATATATTTTGCCCGAGGTAAATATAATCCCTCAGGAGCTGAAAAATTACTCAAGGAGCTGTTAAGGAGTGTCTGGGAAATCAGGCCTCGTCCTCAGCAACATCAGAAAACGTTCCCCGGAAAGGGATGGCATTCGAGCGTCACTGTTTCCTAAGTGGCGCTTTATAAATGTTCGTTTACAATTACAATTTACAATTACAATAGCGCTGAATACGGATGAAGAGGCGCTGAAAAAGAAAGGCAATCTCACGTGATTTTCCTGAGATGGTCGAAAGGCGACGGCCAACCTCGCGGATGAAATCGACCTCGGCAGAATTAATTGGGAACAGTGTTTCGAATGCGATGGGCAGAAAAAGATATATCGATGGCAGCCCTAGATATTTCTCGGTTTTTCGAATGGCAGCCTGTTCTGCCGCTGACCCTGCTGACTTGACTGTGTGGGCGATGTAAGATGCCGCACAGGTATACACAACTTCATCATCATCATCAGTCACCATGGGTTCAGCGCCCCTAGGTGCACAACTTGAAGACCTTCTTATTCCCCAGTGCTTCTGGGTTGTCGGGCCGGAAGCGCCTCTGAGGAGTCTATCTTGAAGTGGCGCTTTATAAATTCTCGATTACATTACATTACATCCCAGGCAAGATATTTCCCAGCCGCCCATGGAACCGTTGTAGCCCATCTAGTCTCTTGCCATCAGAGCGGAACAAGCCTGTTGGTTACTTAGTACTGGGAACATCAGCTTTCTGTAAAGCTCGCCAGACTATGTCATTGATGACATAATGACGAAGGCATTGTCAGAAAGCCACCCGAGACTGTGGTGAGTGGTGACCATCAGGGCCAACCAAATCACCCCAGCAACATCGATGTGGGCTGCAAAGATTAAGGCCCAAACGGAGGCCAACTGCTACTTGTAATCGTAATCGTAATTCCGAGATTTCTACAGCGCCAAACGAAAGCCGCGCCGCGGGGGCCAGCTTATTCACAGCCGCTCAGTCAAAACAAAATCGATAAGCAAAAGGGTTCGGTTCCAGGTCGAGATTTTTCGGCACTTGCCCAAACCGCCGTCCTATCCAGTTCAAACATAGGTCCGTTCCAGGTCACCTCTTTTGTTGGCAGCGGGTCGACGCTTGATGGGAGTGTCTCCCTACAAGCCGTCATCAGTCATTATCATCATCATCATCATCATCATCATTATTTATATATTGTTTTTTTATTATCGTTCACGTCGACCTGACCTGTTTAAGGTTCTACTCCAAGTAGCAGATACTTGAAGTTAACGTATTTGTTCATACAGGGCTGTATATATTATGTCTACATATACATATACATATACATGTGCATATACACATATATTTGTTTATACATATGTTTATACATATGTTTATATATATATATATAAGCATTTTTATGTATATGTTCATACATATGTTTATATCATTTGCGTACCTACAATACCTACTTTTAGCGTACTCTTGCCATCGTAATCGTAATCGTGAACTAGAAGTTTTAAAGCGCTACTTGAAAGCCAAGCGCAGGGCACCGGCTTATTCACGAGCGCTGCGTCAAGTCAGTGGGGTTGTCCAAAGATGCCATGTCAAGAAGCAACTCCGGTTGTCAGAAGACCAGAGATAAAACGGGGGAAGCTGCCAGGGTGGGTTGTGTTTAAGTAGTCTAGCTTCTGCGGCTCCTGAAAAAGTACATCAGAGGGCTCTTTGCTAACCTGGTCAGCAAAGTATACGAATTCCAAGTTTATGATCGACGCTATAAGCAATGCTTAACCACACTATTTAGTTCCACTTTTTAGTGTAGTCTTGGTAGGTACCTATAGATTGCTTGCGTGGGGGTATGGGCATTTCCAAGAGGGGCGTCACATTCAGGCAGTCCACCTTGCACGGGTCAGGTCTGAGGGGCGTCGGCATATAACAAAGAAGGGTAGGGGCGAACTGCCCCAAGCTAAATCCGCCACTGGTGGGTACCCCACATTTTTTTAGAGTAGTGTCGGTAAAAAAATGGGCGGTTGCATTTGTAAATGGGGCATTTTTATTCTGTTTCTATTCTGGTCGACTGTACCTTCAGGTGTGGTAAAGATCATTCCTTCGTGTTTGAAAGAAACCGTACTGGTTCAACCATCTTGACGCCTAACCGATGAATTGAAAACCAGCTGTAGAAAGGGATAAAAGACACCGCCAACGACATCTTGAAAGTTTCATGCTACGCGTTCACATACACACATACACACAAACACACACGCGCGCACACTACCAACTCCAGAAGTAAGTAAGTACACCGATACGCTTGGAGCCGCTGAGCTCCGTCCGGGCTATAATCTCGCAGCCGTATACTCTCGACGCCGGATCAACATCCTTGACAGCGGGACTATTTACTCGCGCAGAGGTCGTATAGCCGGGATGTATATATCTGTATATATCACGAGACTACAGCTTCACTTCTGACGGGATATCTAGACTACCGGGTAAGGTTTTCCAGCTGCCCGTACAGATCTGGATTCGCTACCTCGCAATCTCGGCTTTGAACTCATTTTTTTCAACGCCATCATCAGTGATACGCCTGACTTACGTCCTACTTACGTCACGAAGGCTATAAGTCTTATATCACGGCTGATCCATATCCGGTTCCCTTGTTTCTTTCATCCAGTCATCCGGCTTTCATCTTCACCTGTAAACCATTTAGTTCGCGCGGCAGGTGCGAAATTAGGCTGATCAGGAAAGTCACCCCTTTTTCTTGGTGATTATCGCTACTCTGCCGCATCATAGCTAGCACGTCGTTAAGCTCCTTTCACTTGCAATTATCACCGTATAACCAAACGAAAGATTTTAATGGCTGCCAGAGTCTTTAATGGCTCCCAGAGTCACAGGCGATGATTGAACAGCTGTCCGCGAACCCGTAAATTTTCTCAGCTAACCAACGCTGAGAGAGATCTTAATGCGTGAACAATTCGTTCTGGTTTTCCTACGCGGGAAACTGTCTGTGAACTTACAAGAATTCTGAGCTAACAGATGAGAGAAAATATTGATTTAGTAGCGGAGGAGATAGATATTATTGTGTAAATATTTCTATCCTGGACTTGCAAGAGCGCTAGATAGATAATGAGCTGAGAGCTGAAGACACGGATATTACTGCGTGAACATCTATCTAACTGCACTTTTAAGAGCGCTAGAAAGATAATAAGCTAAGAGCGAAAAACGAGGATATTATCGTGTAAACATTTCTACTCTGGACTTGTAAGAGCGCTTCAAAGATACTGAGCTAAGAGCACGAAGATAGTTCGTGAACATTTCTACCCGGGACTTATAAGAGCGCTAAAAAATTTGAGGTTAGAGCTGAAAACGAAGATATCATTGCGTGAACATTTCGCAGACTTCTTCATCACTTTTACGGTAATTGCCGAAAACAGAGATACTATTGCGTCGCTTCTTCATAAAGATTGTTAAATCACCTTCGAATATAAAGATAAAATTTCCTGAATTCCCTCATCAAAGGTGCTCAGCATGCATCCGTTTGGCGTCACGAAGGTCTTGTTCTTCGACGAGGACCCAACATGGAGGTCGAAGCAGACCACATGGGCGCCAAACGTGTCGCTAGCGAACAACGCGACCTTCAATGCCTCGACGACGTACGAGGAGAACGTCGTCACATCGAACCCCGTCCTTCTGGAAAACGATGCGTTCGTCATCCGAATCAACGGGGTGGTATCACCCCTCCTCGTTCTCTTCACCATCCTGACGAACAGTTTCATCTGCCTAGTACTTCTCAAGCCGCACATGCGATCTCCAACCAACACGCTCCTAGTTGCCATTGCTATTACCGACGTGATAACTGGAGTCTGGCCGCTACCCGGGTACATCTTCTTCTACACGTTCGAAAACTGCTTCGACTGGGTTCCGTTCCCCTGGTGCTCAGTCTACCCCTGCCTGACCGAATACCTGCCTACGATCTCGCACACCTCGTCCATCTGGCTGACCGTCATCCTCGCCTTCCAGCGGTACATCTGTATATGCCACTCCCATACCGGTCGACGCTGGTTCAGCCGTTCCAACGTCGTCAAGGCCATCCTCTGCGTGCATGTGGCAGCCATCTTGGCCCACGTCAGTCGATTCTTTGAACACGTCTTCACTCCCGTTCAGGCGACGTCACGTCTCGACGCGAACGTCACGATGACGTCATGTCATCAAACGCTGGTGCCGTTCATATCCAGAAACGCCAACGTGTACTTCAACGTCTACTACTGGTTCCGTGTCGTCTTCATACATCTGGTTCCCTGTGCCTCGCTGCTCATACTGAACGTCCTGCTGATCAAGACCCTACAGTCGGCCCAGCAGCGGAAAGTTCGTCTGCTGGGGCGGCAGAAGTCGGACAGCAGCCAGAAACCCTCGGAGAGTAACAGCACCACCCTGATGCTGGTCTTCGTCGTCGGGCTTTTCCTGCTCGTGGAATTCCCGCTGGCGATTCTTTTTATAATCTACATCGTCACGAACACATTCAGCCTGACGATCATCGAGGATTCACACTACACCCTGGCGACCCATATCGTCAACCTCGCCATCCTCTTCAGCTATCCCATCAACTTCTTCATCTACTGCGCAATGAGCAGGAAGTTTAGGGAGACCTTCACCCGGATGGTTCTTCTCCACCGACGCCAGGGTTCTGACTCGTCCGCCAACACGCAGTACTTCTCGCTCGCAACGGAAGCAGAGTTGCGCGCGGTGCATGCCTGTCACCCTGATGTCATCGCCATTACGGGTTGTTGAGAACCGGAAACTGAGAATCCAGGCGTTTAGGTGTCGCGACAGGTAGAGTTTACTGTCGGTGTAATTCCGCAAATAACACTCGGTGTGAGACACAACAGACTCGATCGGAATTCGACCCAACGGATTATGATTTTGGATTGCGATTTTGACTTGAAGCGACCATTCACTGATGCATTGGGCATTATGAAAAACGGCGCTATAGAAATCTGTAGATTAGACTCAGCAGCAGTTTGATCATATTGGGTTGATAGGACACGGAACATATCGGCTGGATTACGACTTCCGGGACCCTAGCAAAAACAACATGAGCCCCCCTGAGAGCTCTATTTACGGGGCCAGATTAAAACTTTCAGTGGCCTCTACGTCTTCCCAATCCTCTTCCCCTTATCTCACTTTCCGGTTCAATTCCAAACACCACCCACCATAGCCGTCCGACTGTCTGACTGCCTGACTCTTGGATCATTACCCGGAATCGAACCCTTCCTGCCTATCGATTTTGGTTTGAATGAGAACCTGTGAATAAGCTGGTTGCCGCTGCTTAGCTTTCGTTGGGCGCTGTAGAAATCTCGAGCTTACGATTATGCTTACGCCTACGTAAAAATGACCAGGGCTCTTAAGAATGCGCTATTAATGGGGTCAGTTTAAGACTATAGCAGCCAAAGGTACAAAGAATCATGGCACTATGAACACAGTCCTTCGCTGGCCTGATTAGCTACACGCCTGCGTCAAGGCGCCTCTGAGCGTGAGGGACCAGTTCGCGTCCCGGTCGTGGCTTATTTCAGAGATTTTAACCTCTGGCTAACACAGTCCATACACGGGGACATTTAGTGGCGTGGCGTCCGTTCAAACAGGCAACGGTGGTGAAGGATCTCACCCGATTAATTAATTGAAATACGAATAGAGTCGAGGCCATACGGGCGCTACGGGAAAACGTGTACATTTACTTTTGCTTTCTTCCCCGCGTCGACCCCTTTCCCGCAACTCATAACGAACTTAATTGGTTGTTGCAGGAGATTTCGGCCCCAGAACAATTCAATGGCCCTAAACTTTCATTTTCAGCATCTCATATTTCAACCCGTATACGGGGCAGTTTTCTTCGGCCTCGTTTTAAGTAATGGCGCTTCATAAATAGTTTCGTTATTTATCTGTGTTTTACATGAAGGATTATTTGTCAAAGTTGTGGTACAAAATGATGCCTAAGAGATGCGTTGGAACAAGAATTTTATTGAAGTTTCTTATTGTTTTTTTATGCTGCTGCTGCTAATGTTATTGTTGCTGATACTAATATATTTTTTAACCCAATATGTATATCGTAAACTCGAAACTTCTAAAGGGCTGCTTAAAAGCTGAGCGCAGGGCACCAGCTTATTCACGAGCGCTGCGTCAGGTCAGAAGGGTTGTCAAAAGATGCCATACCAAGTTTGGTTGTCAGAAGACCAGAGAGAGAATGAAAACATTCTCCAGAAAACGAATTATTATTACCATAATCATCATCATTATTATTTGTATATATTTTTTTTATTATTACCGTCGTCGTCATCATCATCATCATCGTTGTCGCATCATCGTTGTCGTAGCATGTGTGAATGTATATATATATATATATATATATATATATATATATATATATATATATATATATATATATATATATATATATATATATATATATATATATATATATATATATATATATATATATATATATATATATATTTATATATATATAGGTAGGCATGTAGGTAGAGACAATTGGACGGAGATGGTGAAGCGCGCATTAAGCACCTACGGGCGCTGAACCCATGGTGACTGATGATGATGATGAGGTAGGTATGCATGCATGTAGGTATGTATTTACGTATGTATGTTTCAAGGCACTTAATATAGCGCCTTATAAGTACCTCTCTTAAGCGCTGCACGCTGGCTATACAACTGGTCTAAGCAACTACAACCTAAGGCCGGTGAACGTGTATGCTGAGCAGAGTCAAAGGCTACAGTAAGAAAGGCTTGCACATTGTGTGTGTGTTTGTATGTGCATTTGTGTGTGCGTGTATATATATATATATATATATATATATATATATATACGTTACATGTACACCCATTCCAAGCACAGTAGACCCATAACACATCGTTGCGAGATCATTGACATTTCCCGGCGCAACGTCTGTTAGCATTTCGTATTTATTCCAATTTCGTTTACCCGTTGATTATCCTCGTAAATCCACATTCCTCAGCTCTTCGGCAATTAGCCTGACTATTATTCTGACTATTATTCTTATTCTGTGCTTGTCTTCTTTCCCGGGAGCCTGAACATTAAACGGACCTGCAACTCGAAAGGAGAAAAAACTAGTTCGAACACCTTCAACTGGTAATAAAAACGATAAAAATTTATAGAGCCCGTGGCTGAAAAGCAACTTCGATGCTGTAAGAATACATAAACGTCTTGGAATTCACTGCCCTTGGAATTCACAGACCAGTTCTCTGAATTCTGTCCGTACTCTAATGTCATTCAGGTCTAAACTTGAGACTCATGTGCTTCAAGTTGATTACCCATCGTAGTCTAACTTCTGGTTTCTCTGATCCATTGGATTTCAATCGGGCCTCTCCAACGATTTTCGATTTTTCACCTGGTATCGCTTGAAGCTACAATCAATTAATGCCTTGTGCATTATGTTAAAGGCGCTATAGAAGTCATTAAATTATATTAGACTAGACTAGACTGGATTAGTTTATACTGGATTGCATAGGAATAGATTAGATTGGATTGGATTAGATTGAATTGGATAACTATACTGTCCCGAAACCGAACTGAAACGGTCTGAATTAACGCAATATATAAGGACGTATTAGTTCCAATAATTTGCAAAAAAAAGAATCCTAACAACAGAAATGAGTTGGCTACGGAAAACTGTAGAAATCTCAGTGCTACGGAAAGTCTGAAATGAGAAAATACGACGACCTTTGGATATGAAGACAACTGTGTTAGATAAAGTCGTTCAGAGAAGACCCCGTGGTTTGGTCCCAAGTGGAAAGAATGCCAAATGACCGAATGCCACACAATGCATAAAATGCGAGATGCAAAGGAAAGTGTAGCAAAGGGAGACCACGTGAACTGCGTTGGATGGACAAAGAGCTTATAAAACGAGGATAAAACAAGACTTATACTGAACATGAGAACAGCACTGAGTTTGATAAATGACCGTAAAGAGTGCAGGTCATTAATTTGCACCCATCGACACTAAACAGCTGGAGCCAGGAACTGACGATGATCATGATGACGACGACGACGATGATGATGACGATGATTCGTGTACCCAAGAACCCTCTACGTCAGAATTTTTAGCCGCATTCGTGACTAATGCCTCGCCTGAAGGGCCTCGAAGTGGGGCTCATAGTTCGGGAAGCCCATCTCGTGCTTGTAGCTGTTTAAAGGAAGGCCTTTCTCCGGGCCACAGTCATTCTGATTGCACTGATAATGTCCTCTCGTCCGTCAGGTCTAATTGCGAACGTCGCCGTAATAAATGACTGTGCAGATTTTTAAACCTTTGCCAAGGGGCGTCTTCCATCTGTTGATAGACTGGTGAACAGACAGACAGACAGACATACATACAGACAATCAGACAGACAGACAGAAGACAGACAGACAGACTAGCCGAGAGATTGGCAAACAGGCAGGCAGGCAGGCAGACAGACAGACATACAGACCAGCCGAGAGATAGGCAGGCAGGCAGGCAGGCAGACAGACGGGCAGACAGCTAGACTAGCCCAGAGATAGGCAGGCAGGCAGACAGACAGACAGACAGAAGACAGACAGACAGAAGACAGACAGACTAGCCGAGAGATAGGCAAACAGGCAGGCAGACAGACGGGCAGACAGATAGACTAGCCGAGAGATAGGCAGACAGACAGACCAGAGATAGGCAGACCGCCGGACCGACAGACGGTCGGATAGCCAGACAGATGCGCAGGCATAATAGGACGTGAAGAATGACGGTAGGGCGGATAAGAAGACAAAATGGTAGACTGCAAGGGTGAAGCAGAAAGAGCGAAAGACATAGGGCAGACCAAGGAGAGAGACGTAAGGATATTGGGGAACAGACAAACAGCAGGAACGAAGGAGAAGCAGGCGAGATATGCAAGCAGGCAGAGAAACGGACGGACAGACGGAAGCCAAGAGAAACAGACAGACAGACATCTCACGTGAAATATACCGAGGCGGACTCGTGAAAAGATACAGAGACTGACAGACAGAAACACTGAAACAACCAGAATGACAGAACAGAAAATAATACGTAGACAGACAGACATAGACAGACAGACAGACAGACATACAGATTCAGTCTCATGTGACCGATAATGCGAAAAGATCCATGTCATCTGATCAAGGGAGTCGCTCGCGACATCTCCTAACCGAGTTGATCCCACGAAATCTCGGAGAAATCTTGGAGGTACTAACAACGAACTCGGATACGGGAGAATTTCCAACAATTCTCGCAACAAACAGCGACTCGGATACGAACGGAGGGTATTCTACCCCAATCCTCAGCGTGTCTTGTAGTCTGCGGTACATCACGACATCCAGCCATGAAGTATTTGGTAGAAGGTGTCCTGTGGCTCTTCCTTGCATCATGTCTCCTATCTTCCACCGTGGAAAGTCAGAGGCAGGAGGCGGAGTGTCCATCCGGCTGCGATGCTGAGAAATGTAGCTGTTCCGATGACGAAAGCGGAGGTTTGTTCGTCGTCTGCGATGGTCTGACGGAGTCGTTCAGTGGATGTGTGGACGTGAATGTCATAGAGTTCCAGCTGCACAACTCCACGCTCACGTCGCTCGTCTCCGGCGACTTTCTGAACGCCACGAAACTCGAAAGACTCGTCATAACCGGAAACTCACAACTCGCAACGATCGCGGAAAATGCCTTCAGCGAACTGACCAGCCTACGACAGCTCTTTATCGATCACAACGTCCTCACGAGTCTGGAACTCCCGATCTTCCTAACGGATGGCTCCCTCGAGGAGCTCAGACTGAACAACAACAAAATCGCGACGATAAATTACGAAATTGTCTTCGCAGGTCTCCAGACCAGTCTCAAGTACCTCCGACTGGCCTTCAACGAGCTCACGGAGTTCGTGTGTCCGCAACTCGATCAGCTACTGACCCTGGACTTGTCGGAAAACAAGCTTCGGCCGATGTTGGAATCGACGTTCGACGCATGTCCAAACCTCGTGGAGATCAACTTATCCGGAAACCTCATCAGAAACCTGAGTGTCAACTGGACCCCTCTTACGGCCCTTCATACGCTAGACCTGAACGATAACGAAATCGAAGAAATTCGAGATTTCCAGACGTCGCTACCCGGTCTGAAATACCTCTATCTCAATTTCAACCAGCTTCCGGAGATTCCACCACTCCCGGCAAATCTCCTGGAGCTGGTCATATCAGGAAATCGCTACGAGACGATTCGCAACCACACCTTTGAGAACCTCACTCGGCTGATTTTCCTAGAAATTTCCGACGTTCCCACTCTGACTTCGATCGAAGAAGCCGCCTTTGCCGGACTCACAAGCCTCGCACTTCTGGTGCTAAGTTATAACCGGAACCTCAGCTCCCTGCCTCTGAATCCGTGGCCAGATTCGGTCGACTTACAGGACCTGATACTTGACGCTAACAACATCAGCGTCTTCCACCGATCGCTCTTCGAGAACCTGGCCAATCTACGGTACGCCCAGATAACCGGGAATCCTATCCGCTGTTCTTGTGAGAATTCGTGGATACGAGTTGAGATGGACAGTGCTGATAATCCCTGGATTGGACCGTGGAAGAACGGATCGCATGCAGTCTCCTGCCGGAACCCGGACAACCTTGAGGGGTTCCTCATCAGCCAGCTGAACGCCTACGATCTCACGTGCAACGTGTCTCGCATGCAGGAACACTCCATCACCACGACCGCTGACGGTGCAGTACTCGAGGTAAACCATCGTTGTTCATGTAAATACGTTGAGTAGGTTGTGTCAATGCAGTTGACATGTTATCTGGCAGAAGATACCCTCTTGTTGTCTATAGACAACAACCTGGTTTCAGGAGGTTCCATTCCACAGAGGCCTTGTTTACCCGCATAACTGCTCATTTCTTTTGAGCTTTTGACTCGGGTCAGGTAAATTTGCTTGCTCCTTTTTAGATGAAAGGGCCCTTGACACCGTCGACGCTGACATTCTCTTCGAGCTCCTTGGAACGTCGTTCGGTGTCGTGGATGTCAGAGGACCTGCAGTGGTGACGCTTCGTTCCTCTCTTACCTCATTCAGGCTGTGGTTTTGGTCCATCCGGGTCATCCTGGTCCCTGGTCTCATTTGGGCTGCTACAGGGTCCCATCCTGTGTCCTCTGCTTTATATCCTTTATACTGCTGATCTAAGCCATGTTCTTTCCTCCCTGGAGGGTTGATGCTCATCATGTCGAGTCTGCTGATGATACCCAGGAATGCATTAACGACCAAGCTGTAGATGCAATCTCCGTACTTGAGAAAATGTTGGGACATCTAAGGCACTTTCAGCCTGTATGTTATCTAACAGCCTTCGGCTCAGTGCGTCCAAATCCCAACTGATCTGGCTTGGCACCTACTGGCGGCGTAAGCTGGGAAGTAAACGGCAAGTCCTGCGTTGCACTGGCCCCGTGTCCAGGAGATTGGAATTCGTCCGCTGCCGGGTCAAGGGTTTAAATAAACGGAAATGAGCGCCCACCCACGTCTCACTTGTGGGATATGACATACTTCACTGTATGACAGGCGATAAATGTTTCTTGCGCCAGTGTGACAGGGCCCTTATGGACTGCAAATGCGGACATGATCGCACTTCAGTTAGATTCCGTTGTATTGTATTGTCTGTTATTACCTTATCTTACGGTCGTGCTTCCACCCCTTCCAAAATATTCTCCAAGCCATAGCATCTACCTTTTTACATCACCCTGACATGACTTTCAGTGTCATTTGACTGCCGTCTGACTGCCTGCCTGACTCTTGGATCTTGATCTGGAACCGATCCGTTCTTGCCTTTCGATTTTGTTTTGACTGAGTGCCTGTGAATAAGCTGGTTCCCGCGACTTAGCTTTCGTTGGGCGCTGTAGAAATTTCGAGTTTACGATTACGATTACTTATCTTCCATAGAGCCTTTACATGGCTTTATAAGAATAATATTACATCCGAATATCACATAACTGCTACATTTTACTATACGACTGATTATTTATATAGCGCCTTTAAGAAATCTCTCAAAGATGTACACTTCTAATACTGTCGACAAAGCTGTAGTCTTAATAGTAATTGCTATTCATATGGCGCCTCTACAAAGCACTCCTCAGAATATTGTATTCTGAGTAATGTACAAGGACCGTCTCATCTTACCTTCACGTAAAGTAATATGAAGCAATGTAATTTAATGTAATAATATTGTAAACTATTGTCATGCGATGTAGTGCATTCATTGTTATTGTGTTGCATTGTTCAATGTTACAGTACATCATGTCATATTGTTTTGCATAGGCAGTGTTAGTCGAAGGTGTTCCAAGTACCGCGTGGTATTTACCAGATGGACGGCACCTGTTTGCTCATCGACAAGTGGTACTAGAGGTACGTCGATAAGTAACCTCGATCTTACCTTGAGCCGTACTTCCAACTTTTCTTAAATTTAGCCTTTACCTCTACGTAAATTTGTTTTCTTTACATTGTTTTACATCTTATTTCTTTAGCTATAGTTTAAATAATTTATATCTCAATGTATATTTTATACTAGCACAGCCTGCGCTAAGCAATTCCGCGCTAGTTTGGCAAAATGTCCCGTCTGGGGAAATCTTCTGTTGCTCTTCGTTAGCTACAACCATTTTGTTCTCATGTTATTCGCGAGATAATGTCAGAGTTATATGTCGTCTTTTCTAAACACACTAAATGGACAACGCGCATCTATAGCTATTGTTAGACAGGTATTACCTTACTAACTATATCTCCTCTTACCTGGCCATACATATACCATATCTGATACCTGACGTTATACTTTCTTCAATACCTTGGCGTCCATTTTCTCTTCCTAGGAAGACCCCAAGTTGGAAGAGATTCTCTGGGAGAACCTGACCATCTTGGCTCGACTGACCCTCGCAAGCAGTGGTCAGTCACTAGCTGACCTCGTTCATGGTCAGTACGTCCTCGAGTGGACAAACGCAGCTGGGTCCGAGAACTTCACCTTCACCGTCAGTGCGTCCACCACCGCCCCACCGCCCCACGGTGGCGGGTCAGGCCCTGTTGCGGTGGCAGTGGCCATCCTGTCCGTCGTCATGGTAGTCCTGTTCGTCGTCGGAGGCTTTCTCGTCTTTCGATACCTCCGTTCTCGACGACAGATCCCATATCAGAGTTCCCTCGAGGACGCAGAAGATATTCCGTCATCAGAAGTCCATGTTCAGAACGAGCCGGAAAGTGGTACACTGTTCACGTCGTCCGCGACAGGTTACGGAAGTACTAACCCCATTTAAAGTCGAGTAGGTCAGAGGCTAAGACCGGTGACCTTTAACCTCATAATATTGTTCTATTGAATCACGATGTTTATTGTTAAAACGGCATTTTCGGTTCTAAGATGCAGCTTTGTGAAAACTATCGACGCAACAGTGATTACGCAAAAAACTGAATTACAAGCTCGCCTGCTTCGTTGTTTGATGTGGATTTTTATGACAAGGGTCATAGAATCCAAAATTTAAGTAAACGACGTCATCGAAGCAACGATTACGTAAAATCTGACGAAACAATGACGTAGTAACTTAAACTCTTAATGCACTTGACCTAGATTTCACTTTCATCTGATAAACGCGCTTAGTAAGAACCATAGATAAAAAGCAAGTACAGAAGAGGAAACTGGGTCAGCGCTAGCGCAATGCACCGTAGTTCCAAAGTAGGACTAGAAGCCATAGCAACCAAATGTTATATTTTAAGCCAACCAATCAAGGAATGGTACCACTTGACACCAGCCAATCACGGTCAACTATGTCTACGTGACACAGTTTCCTGTTGTCCAGCCAAATTTTTACTCTAAAGTAATTAAACAGTTTGAATTTATTGAACTACCCGTTATCAAAGTCTTAATTGTGGTAAAAGATTTTTAATATCTATGTTTTTTCTCTCCCAAAAATATTGACTAGCTATTACTGAACTAATAGTTTAATAAATAATTTAAATATTTATTTGACTAAGTATGCAACTAACATAAAATTATCGCAAATACATTAAATTGTTGCACATGCCTTTAACGGCTTGATTGCGTTGACTTTTGAATCTGAAACCAGTTTTATTGCCGTTCTTACGTGGTTGTTGTTTAGTTCGGAAACGGGTTCCGGTTTCGGGCGGAACTTGACGTACCTGATGATCCGTATGGCTGATGAGAACCTGCAGAGTGTGTAGCCAACTAGACACTTTACGAGAACCATCAACCACTCGGAGTCATCAGCAAATGACCGTAACTACACACAGTGGTAGATTTCCAAGCTTCTGCTTTTCACCTATAACGTGAAGTACCCCATATCCCACAAGTGAGACGCAGGGTAGGCACTCATTTCCTTTTATTTGGGCCCTTGAGCCATCAGTGGACGAATCCCAAGGCCCCGGACACGGGGCCAGTGCATCGCTGGACTGGCCTTTTACTTCCCAGCTTACGCCGGTATCAAATTCTACTGCTTGGTGACAGAGACGAGTGTATGCAAGCAACTTCACGAAGGTCGTTACCTGGAATCCGTTCAGCAGACTCGAATCCGCAATCGTTGGATAACAGACCAAGTGCGCTACCGTACCTCTGCGACCGGGGTTCGAATCCCAATGTGTAGCGTCAAACTGACAACATGTTGTTGAGCCTCGCATGTCATGCTGTTGTACTGGTTGTCGTAATCGTAATCGTAATCGTAAACTCGAGATTTCTACTGCGCCCAGCTAAATGGCGGGAAACAGCTTATTCACAGGCGCTCAGTCAAAACAAAATCATTAGGCAAGGAGGGTTCAGTTCCAGGTCAAGATCCAAGAGTCAGGCAGGCAGGCAGGCAGTCAGACGGGTACGGTGGGTGGTGCTTGGAACTGGATCTGCGGGATAGGTAAGGGGAAGAAGAGGCATCCCGTTGCTTAGTGTCATCTGACAACATGTTGTTCAGTTGTTGTACTAGCGTTGTCTAGTAAGCGCTTCAGTCGAAGTCTCCTTCAATCTCAGGCACCTCTGCGCACGACCACTGATTTTAAGAGGAAGTTTACACAAGAGCAGTTACTTTACCCTACTAGTTTTCGTACAAATTCTTAATTCCTTTTCCGAGGAACAATAGCCGACTTCCGAACTCCAACAATTTTGTTTTGACTGAGCGCCTATGAATAAGCTGGTTCCCGCGACTTAGCTTTCGTTGGGTGCTGTAGAAATCTCGAGTTTACAATTACTATTACAATTACGACGGAGAAACTAAAACCGTGCCTAATATTCACTCATAAAACGCATATCACTGAAGTCTAATTACTTTGGCAGGTGCTCTGAGGGACCACCCGCTTTAATACGACGAGTCTCGCGCCAAAAGTTGAAATCTCTGCACGATCTATCTATCTGTCTATCTGTGCGTCTGCGTACCGGTCTGTCAGTCCATCCGACCGTTCGTCTGTATGTCTGCCTGTCTGTCTGAAGTGTGTGTCGGTATATCTTGTGTCTTTGAGTTTATGTGTGGGGCATGACGAATTAGCAAACATGCATATGTGTAGACAGACTAATGCAGTCCACATATTAAGTACTTCATAAAAATTATGAAGTGAATAATGCGTATGTATATCACATACAGAGAGCAAGAGACAGGCAAAAAACAGGCGTCTGTTTGTGTGTCTGTCTGTCTGTGGGTGTTTGTATATCTGTGTGTGTCTGTCTGTGTTTCTGTGTCTGTGTCTGTCTGTCTGTCTGTGTGTCTGCCTGTGTGTCTGTGTGCATGTCTTTGTGTGTCTGTCTGTCTATCTGTCTCTGTGTGTGTCTGTCTGTTTATCTCTCTGTCTCTGTTTCTGTCTCTGTCTTTTCTAGAGACAGACAGACAGACAGACAAAATTATATGAACTTATGTGGCGTTTCAGCAGTTTGACTTTCTTCAAATAGTTGTCTCCTCCTTGAGCCTTTTATGGGCTCCTAAATTGTGTTTTTGGGTCTTGGAATCTTAACCTCGTACTGGTGTAACCTCTGATTGACACCGAGAAGAGGGAAACGGGCAATCGAACTCTGACAATAAAGGGTCTCCGAGGGAGCACCTGTTGATCTGAGGGTAAACACTTCATCACCGGATGCAACTGTCAAGCCGGAAGGGCGTCATATATACGCCCGTCACCCTGTATGTGTCCGTCTGTCCGTATGTCTGTCTGTCTGTGTGTTTGTTTCTTAGTCTATCTGCCTGTTTGTTTGATTCCGTCTTGTTGTCTTTCTGTTGATTCTTACAGAGCGACAGATGTATCATCCCTGTCTCCGTGCGTCTCTTTCTCCCCTCTCTGTCTTTGTCTGTGTGTGTCTGTATGTGTGTTTCTGTCTGTCTGTTTGTCTGTCTGTCTGTCTGTCTGCCGATGTCTCTGCCTCTCTGTCTTTTGAGCAACCTCATTTGAAGAAAGGACCTTGACCATATCCACGCTGTGGTGCTACGCATTATAATAGCGGCGCTATAAAAGTCACTAGAAAAGATTAGATGGATTTCTCTAGAGCCCTTATATAGATTATACAGGTATAAACAGCCGATAGGACACGGGTTCGTATTTCGATGAGGTCCTGTTCTCACAAGGAAGTAGACCACGAGGGCCAAAAAACAAAAACTTTCAACACACGTGTCCCTCTTATCGTTTTCCCATGCAATGGCTCCACGGGTCAGAGCTTGTCACTCGGGGACGATTTCACAATCTTCTTGCAAGAATTTCTCTCACCTGGCAGGCTTAGGTGTGATTTGCCTGCAAGGTAAGGCAAAAGGTAAAGAGGCGAAGGTAACAACTGTCTACACACATCGGCAGAAACTCTGCTAAAATGGTGGTTCAAAGATCAGTTGAGGTGCTAATACAACTAAAGCAATCCCCAAATGGCACGTTTTTTAAGGTAAGGTAAGGTAAGAGAAGAGAAGTGAAGAGAAGTGAAGAGAAGAGAAGAGATGGTAAGAGAAGGAGTGAGTTAAAGTAAGGTTAAGTAAGACAAGGGAAGGTAGGGTAATGTAAGTAAGTTTAGGCTAAGTGAAGCAAGGTAAGGAAGGCGAGATAAGGTAAGGAAGGTAAGACGATGAAATATAACGGTAAGAATAGGCAAGATAAGATAAGGCGAGATAATGTCAGGTATAGGATGTCAGATTGCGCTATAAATTGGCAGGTTAGTGATAATAAAATGTACGGTAAGACCATATAATGTTAGGTCCCAGGAACGGTGGTATGTCGCAGTCCACAGAGACACGGTGGTCTTTAGATTTGGAGGACCCTTCGGCTGAAGCTTAAACACAACATCCACATCCAAGAACCGGACAAGCTTAACACGGATCGACAAATAGTTGTCGAGTTCACTCCACACATCGGGACCCAGCCAACAGGAAGACGGCCTTCTGATGTTACAGGCGATCGCTTTAGCTTGGCCTTACAGAGATCCTAAGATAATATTTGTGTGGAAGGGAAGGAGGGGATGATGTACACAGCGCTGCAGCCGGCGGTATTCGGCACATATGTTCACTGAAGATGGATGTTCTCCTTGGAACTTCCGGAGTCGACAGCAGAGCAAATATTCTGCGCCGGGGAAAAGAAGCTGCAAAGTAATAAAACATCTCCGAGGTGTAGTTCTCAAGGCTTTCTTGATGTTGCAATGATTGTTTAGTCTCATAAATGTTGCAATGTGATGGATATTTCGGATGGTTTTCCAAATGTTGCAGCGTGATTGGATAGTTTCTAGATAGTTTTCTGTCTGTTGCGGTATGATTGGATGGCTTTAAAATTGTTGCAAAATGATTGGACAGTTTGATAAATATTACAAACAAAATTGATAAGCAGGAAGGTTCGGTTCCAGGTCAAGAGCCAAGAGGCAGGCAGGCAGGCAGGCGGGCTTGCAGATGGCAATGGTGGATGATTCTTGGAATTGAACCGGAAAATGAGACAAGGGGAAGAGAAAGAATCAGGATAGGATTTGTGGAAGAGGAATGTTTTCAGTTTTCACTGAAAGACCTTCTCATAAATTGTAGTAGTTTTTGATTTACTGACTTTTGACAAAGTCCCTTCATGTTGCTTAGCCCTCTGTTCGAGATATTCGCCATATGTCAACTCCCACAGATTCAAAATCAATCTCGCATTCCTTCACGACTGCGTTCTTGAACATAATAACTGAGAATTTATCGTGATGTAAGCAACATCTATGAGATAAAAAGGGCAAAATATTGTGACAACGATATGTATTATTGCAATTCCATAGATACGGAAGCATCAACTCTAAACAGCGGAAGAAACCCAGACTAAGAAATACGATAAGCTCAAGTCTCAAATACGGGAGAATATACGTAAGAAATTCGGAAAGAGTGAATAAACATTTCAAAGTTACAGAAATCAAAGAAAGTCATTAGTAAGACTACTGAACTATGAGAGTCGATAGTCGTGCTATTTTGGCATTGCTTGCCTGCCTGGTCTTCTCTTGGGCGACGGAAGGGTTTTCTGTCGGACGCGGAATTGCCGATATCACCGGCGTGGCTTCGGAGGGTGCTTTGGTAAGCTACAGTTTCCTGCTAAGTCTAATTAATCTATTCGTGTGGCACCGTGGTCTATCGGTAACGCGTTTCGTCAATGATCATTCGGTTGTGGGTTCGACTCCGTGTTACGACCCTGGGAAAGTTGTTTGCGCACACCGTGCCTCTCTCACCAAGCAGTATAATTTGGTACCGTGGTAGGGTGAGAAGAAAAGGGCAAGTATGCAATGCAATTGTTCCGGGTCAGGATCTTGAGATTCGTCCATTGCCGGCTCAAGGGCCTGAAGACTAGGAAATGAACGCCTCCCTATGTCTCACTTGTGAGATATAAGATAGATACCTTTTAAAATCCAATCTGTTCAATACCTTATATCTTCCTCTTACAGCGAAACTCAGCAACCTTATTGGTTACCACACAAAGTGTAAGGTTGTGTAACATCGAGAAACAGCGGGAAAACTGATTCCGGAAATTATTCCTCAAACGAAAATTGCGTCAGGGACCTTTTTATTGCATAAGACTATGTGCCTGCAATCAAACTACTTATTACGTTAATTCGTTCATTTTTAATTCTTTCAGAAATCATAACATATTAAGAAAGTAGAGTCAAAATCCAGTAGACTCCACTGCCATTGTTACCCGAGATTACTAAACGTCGGCTACACGCGTAAGTAAAGGTTCCTCTGAGGGTTAGGATGCCGGTTCGCGTCCCGGTCGTGGCTTATTTCAGATATTTAAATCTCGGGCTAGCACGGTCCGTACACGGGGACCTTAAATGGCGTGGCGCCCATTCAAACGGGCAGCGGTGGTGAAGGATCTCACCCGATAAATTTATTGCAAAAAACGAGCAGGATCGGGGCCATGCGGCGCTATAGAAAAACGTGTACTTACATTTACTAAACTGAGCCCGTTCTTGGTGTTGGTCTTTACAGTATGGATACGCCCATCCAGATCAGGATGCGCGTGGGATTCACCTGAGACAATACAGCCGGGCATTTGTCTTCAGTGATGACATCAAAACGGTCGCTTTCGTAGTCGCTGAGGTGACTATGATTACGGAAGCCATCCACAAGGGGGTACGTACACACGACGGATGGGCATTAATATAGCGCCATTCGTCTTTCATATGAAAAAAAACATCTTTAGGACACACTCTTATAGGTATCAATCCTCCTCTTCTTCTTCTTCTTCTTCCTCTTGCTTTTCTTCTTCTTCTTCTTCTTCTTCTTCTTGTTCTTCTTGTTCTTCTTCTTCTTCGCGTTCTTCTTGTTCTTCTTGTTCTTCTTCTTCTTCGCGTTCTTCTTCTTCTTCGCGTTCTTCATCTTCTTCTTCGCGTTCTTCTTCTTCTTCTCTGCCGCTGAAGCAGCCCTATCTAACCAAATCTGACTTCTATAGCGCCGCTATCATAATGCACAAGGCATCAGCCGATGGTGACTTGAAATGAAACCGCATTCAAATTCGTACTGACTGACAATGTCAGAGGATCCCATAAACATCTACGATAGATAAATTGGTGTTTATGACTTCAAAATTTTTAAAATGTTGCTTTCATAAGGCCTTTTCGAAGCCAATCAGTGGCGTTGAGGCGTTAAAAGTCAATATCTGACAGCGCTCTACCCAATAGATTACCGTGCCCCAGTAATTAAGGGTACAGGATAATTGTTACAGATTGTTTCTTTTTCTTCTGGTTCTCTGCCCTCAGGCAGGTTCAAACGTTCGATGACGCCACTCCTTTCGGTGCTGGGCTTCTTCTTTCAATCTGCTGTATCCGTCTGTCATCATCCAATCCAGCAGCATCTGTCTTGGTCTTCCTCTTGTCCTCCTCCTCTCCATGCTACCCTCAATAACTGTTCTCAATAGTGAGTCCCCTCTCAGTATGTGACCAATCCATTTTCTCTGTCGCCTCTTTATTGTAGCTATCATAGATCTTTCTACCTCAGATTGTTTAGGTGAGAGAAATGGGAAGGCGGTGAATAGCGCCTCTGTTGAGTTTATTCTAAAAGAGGCGTAATCGTAATCGTAATCGTAAATTTGTAAAGCGCCGCTTCAAGGTAGCCTCATCAGAGGCGCCCTCGGCCCATCCCAGGACTGGGGAATAATACGGTCTTCAAGCGCTTACGGAAAAGGGAGGGGGAGAGGGAGAGAAGCTCCCGACGAAGCTCGGCGCTTTATAAGTCTTAAATTACATTTACAATTACAAATAGGTTGCCAGCTAACTTTCTGTACACGGAAATGGAACAAGCGTTCAGTTCGTCTGCCAAAAAGGTGTCGTTTTTTCTTAGGTCATGGAGAAACTGGACGAGATATACGGCGGGTTCTTTTCTGAAGACAACGTGATGTTGACTGGGACCCACACCCACGCAGGGCCAGGAGGGTATCACACCTTCTGGATGTACCAGGCTGCTTGTGGCGGGTGGGTCAATCTCACCTACGATGCTACAGTCAACGGCATTGTACAGGTAAAGGGTAACCTTTGATTGAAGTGATTGATTGATAGAAGTGATCGATCGATTGAATCAAATTGATCGATTGGATCATACTCATTGATTTGATCAAATGGATCGTTTAGATTGAATGGCTTGATTAGATTGATTGGAATAAGTGGATCGATTGGATCAAATGGATCGATAAGATTGATTGGATCACAAGGACCGTTTAGATCGAATGACTCGATTAGATTGAGTGGATCGATTGGATCAAATGCATTGATTGGATCAAATGCATCGATTGGATCAAATGCATCGGTTGGATCAAATGCATCGATTGGATCAAATGCATCGATTGGATCAAATGGATCACTTAGATCGATCGGATCAAATGGATCGATTGGATCAGATGGATCGACAGCTACGGTTTAATATTTTCTTAGAGCATCGTGCGTGCCTATGACGACCTACAGCCAGCGACGATCTTCCTAAATTCCGGTCTGCTCTACAATGCCAGCGCCAACCGAAGTCCTTACGCCTACTGGAACAACCCAGAAAACGAACTCGATCAGTAGGTTGACTTCCAAGTCAGCGCTCTTATCATCGCTAGCGATGTCGTTGTTGCAGTCATTATCATCATCGTCGTTATTATCATTGGCCTATCCATCAACCGAACCCTTTTGCCTATCGTTTTGTTTTGACTGAGCGCCTGTGAATAAGCTGGTTCCCGCGACTTGGCTTTCGTTGGGCGCTGTAGAAATCGCGAGATTACGATTACGATTACGATTAGGCTGCCTCTCTGTCTTGTGGATTTACCCTCTGGATACTGCTCTGATTGCGGCTTGGCTTTGCATTAACATTGGTAGATGCTTGTGTAATAGATAGGGGTGTATTAGAAGTTACTAATTGTTACTAATAATAATAGATGGCACCGTCTAGACACCTTTAAATCGCTTTTCTTCACGCTATATATTCCCCATTTTCGTTCAAACCAGCTGACTAACTCCGCCACTACCTTGTTTGGGGGTAGTGCCAGTTCCAAGCCTGGATAAAGGAGGAGGGCGACGGCAACGACCTTTAATACCGTAAGATGTCGTTAAACTGAGGAACTACTACTACTAAATCATCCAACTCCGCCACTGCCTTTAGTCGCGTGGTGCCAGTCCCAAGCCTGGATAAAGGAGGAGGACGACGGCAACGACCTTTAATGACGTAAGATGTCGTTAAACTGAGGAACTACTACTACTAACGAAATGACCATGCTATTAATGTACTATGTATGATAAGGTACGGTGGACGTCAACGGCCCTGGCAGCCACAAGATGTCGTTAAACACTGGAGACTACTATTAATGGACATCCTAAAGTTGGGTTTGCTTTGCTTTGCTTCAGATGGGGAGATCAGGACACGGACAAGACGATGGTCCTACTGAAGGCGCAAGATGCCACTGGAGCCGACATGGGGTTGATCAGGTCTGCTTCCCAATGCACAGGCGCATACGAAACCCACGCATACAAGCAGACATACAACCACATATACAAGCACACATACAAGCACATATACAAGCACATATACAAGCACACATAGAAGCACATATACAAGCACACATACAAGCACATATACAAGCACATATACAAGCACACATACAAGCATACATACGTACAAGCACGCATACAAGCCCACATACAAGCGCGCATACAGAAGAAGCTTCGTCTTTGTCTCGTTCTTTCTCCGCTGTTATATGAAATGTATCGGTGTAATTGGTGCAACAGTGTAATTCGTGTGAGTGTATTTTTATTTCAATTAACTAGTGTAATTAATATGCTAGTTAATCAGTTTGCTTTGTGGACAGTTTTTTCGGTCTTCATCAGACGAGTATGAAGAACTTCAATCACCTGATTAGTTCCGACAACAAAGGCGTCGCCGCTCAACTTATGGAGCGCTACCTGAATCCCGGAAAACTACCTGGGCAGGTAAGTGGAACGATGAAGCGATTGCCGAGCCAGTAGCCAATCTGTCTGGCGCTACACAAATGTCTAGTTGCATTATCCAGATTATTACACTCTGGAAAATTGTGTGTATGTATAGATCGATGGAAGGTTAGATGGTGTGGATGGATGGATGGATGGATGGATGGATGGATGGATGGATGGATGGATGGAAGGATGGATGGATGGATAGACGTGCATGTTTATGTATGTACGCATGTATGTATGTATGTATGTACCTGTGTATGTATGCATGTATGTATGAATGCATGTATGTATGCATGCATGCATGTATGTGTGTATGCATGTATGTGTGTATGCATATTTATCTATGTATTTATGTATGCATATGTATGTATTCATTTATGTATGTATGATGTATGCATTCATGCATATGTATGTATGTACATAAGTACGTACGTACGTACGTATGTACGTATATATGTATGTATGTATGTATGTATGTGTCTGTCTGTCCGTATGTATGTGTGTACGTATGCATACAGTTTCTCTGGCGACCCTATAGCCACAATACTTAATAGTCTTTCCATCGTTTGCATTGAAGGTGTCAGTGATTGCAGCGTTTGGTCAGACGAGTGAAGGGGATTCGAGTCCTAATACATTGGGCGAACGCTGCGAAGATACTTTTGAGTTCTGCTACTACAACACAAGTATCTGTCCAGAGGCTCCAAACGACGTATGCAGCCACTGCACGGTCATTCCTTCGTTCGTTCATTCCTTCATTCGTTCATTCCTTCATTCGTTCATTCCTTCATTCGTTCATTCCTTCATTCCTTCATTCCTTCATTCCTTCATTCGTTCATTCCTTCATTCGTTCATTCCTTCATTCGATCGTTCATTGAAAAGTGAGCAGGGTCGAGGTCATACGGCCGCTGTAAAAAACATTTACATTTACTTACATCGAGTAATGAACAACGAGCGATATTTTTACTATTTTCCAGTGTTTAACAACATCCAGAGCTGTTAACATCGACCTACAGTGTATGTACACGCACGTTTCGGAATTCGACGAGGGGTTGAACGAGAATATATTTATATGCCCGTAGGAAAAAAACCGATTTAAAGGTGTCTAGACGGCGCCTATTATCATTTTAAGTAGCTCAGTGTTTAACAATATCTGACGGTTGCCAGGGCCATTGACATGGATCTAAATGCAATAATTCCACGTTAACAACCAAATTTATTAAGTGCATAAGTGTGAGAAGTGCCAAGGTCGAGGCCTAATTCAGAGAGTTAAATCTCGGGCTAGCATGGTCCACACACGGAGGCCTTAAATGGCGTGGCGACCATTCAAACGGGCAGCGGTGGTGAAGGATCTCACCCGACCAATTCTTTGAAAAATGAGCAGAGTCGAAGCCATACGTTCGCTATAGAAAAACATATATTTGCATTAATTTTACATTTACGATTCTGCTGCTGTTGCTTGTGCTTCTTCCAGCCGCGTATATGCACCGGACGGGGTCCAGCGAACGAACAGTTCGAAGACACCCGAATTATCGGGGAAAGACAATACCTAAAAGCCAAGGTAAGCGTCATTTAACTCCGCAAACTCCGCCACTGCCTTGTTTGGGGGTAGTGCAAATCCCAAGCGTGGATAAAGGAGGAGGGCGACGTCAACGGCCTTTGATGCCATAAGCTGTCGTTAAACTGGATTGGCACTGAACGAGTGTTTCTTAAAGGAGAAGAAGTTTATCTGTATGACAAAGATGCTTTCTCCTTCTAATCTGTTGTTAATTTTACTGCATGCAGATAAAAAATATCGCCAGAGAATTAAACATTAATGTGTGTGAGTGAGTGAGCAAGCGAGGGAAAGAGTGAGCGAGTGACAGCGTGAGCGCGGGAGAGAATTGGTAAAGGAAGGAAACAAAGAAGAAAGGAAGGGGAAAAGGAAAAAAGTAAAGAAGGAAGGAAGGAAGGACGGAAGGCAGGAAGGAAGGAAGGAAGGAAGGAAGGAAGGAAGGAAGGAAGGAAGGAAGGAAGGAAGGAAGGAAGGAAGGAAGGAAGGAAGGAAGGAAGGAAAGAAGGAAGGAAGGAAGGAAGGAAGGAAGGAAGGAAGGAAGGAAGGAAGGAAGGAAGGAAGGAAGGAAGGAAGGAAGGAAGGAAGGAAGGAAGGAAGGAAGGAAGGACGGACGGAAGGAAGGAAGGAAGGAAGGAAGGACGGAAGGAAGGAAGGAAGGTAGAAGGAAAAAGGAAGGAAGGAAGGAAGGAAGAAAGAAAAGAAAGAAGAAAGGAAAGAAAGAAAAAATGAAGGAAAGCAGAAAAGAATAAATGAAGGAAGGAACAAGCAAACAGACAAAATAGAATTTTTTATGTTCGTGGTCTTTGCACAACTATTCAAACGATTTCTCATTCTTTATTTTTTTCACTGATAAAACTAACAAAGGCAAATGGTTGAAACTACGTCATCCTGCTTAAGCTATTTTTAGTACACAACTAATGACACTAACCACGCAGTATCAATGTTTCTGTCCGTATAGGAACTTTTCGATTCGGCTTCGACGATTGTGAATGGACCGGTTGATTATCGATTTCAATGGGTCAACATGAGCTCCGTTGAAGTCATTCAGGACGGCGTGGTATGTATGGAGCAAATAATACAAGATCATCGACGGGATTACCTTGTCCGATGCAATAATCCTTTGAGCTAAACTTATCTGATAGGATTCTTGGACTGAGTGAGATCATCCTCATTAAAAGTGGTGCTATTTGCCTGGGGAAGTTCGCTGGAAAAAGCTACACTAGTTATAATGCTTTACGGAGGAGGAATACACTAAAAACAGGAGGTACTGCTTTCAGTGTCACAGTCAACACAGGAGGTTCAGCTTTATATATCGAATGGACTTTTGAAATTAAATATGGCCGATTTTAAACTTAGGCTCCATTACCTCCTGTAGCTACCGCTCTAATCACTCAGGTTATCCTTACCGTGATCATGATTATGGTTATTACTGTTATCGTAATTATCTTGCTGATGATTATGATGAAAGTAGTAGTCATCACAATCATCATCGCTATTGCAGTCATCTTCATATCAGCAACAACAAAGACAGCATCATCATCATTACCATCATCACCATCATAATCGTTATCGTGGTCGCCATCATCTACATCAACAACAACATCATCATCAGTAACATCAGTAACAGCAACGACGACAACAACACCGTTGTCGTTGTCATAAGCGTTGTCGTGCTTGTTGTCCAGCTGACAACGACCTGTCGACCTGCGATGGGATACAGTTTTGCAGCCGGAGCAACCGATGGACCCGGCGTCCCCCCTTTCACTCAAGGTACAAGCAACATCCAGCGCCTACACACATTTGCAGGCGCTTCATAAATTGTACTTTACACAATTTACTTTCTACATTTCATACATTACATGATAGGCCATCATTGGTGGCCTCTTGCTTTTGCTGATACGATGCAGTGATGTTAAGACAATCAAGCCCGGTTAGTATGTAAGTGGGTGACCGTTCGTGGAAGAAAACACCAACTAGCGCGCTCACTCAGCCCTCCATTCTTCCGTCGGTAAATAAATACCAAGTTGGATGGTTAAAAGGTGGATTATTGTGGTTGCATGTGGGCCTCAGCCGAATAATCTTCAATCCTCAAGATCAAGTTTCTGCGGAGGTAGGTAAACAAAGCTTAATGTATGTATGGATATATGTGCGTATGTAGATATATGTGTCCGGCTATTTATATAGCGCCTTTTAAGAACCTTATAGACGCGCTAAGGAGAAGGAGGAGGAGGAGAAGAAGGAGAAGAACAAGAACAAGAAGAACAATAACAACAACAAGAACAAGTAGAACAAGAAGAAGGAGAAGGAGGAGGAGATCAGCATCCTCGGGAAATATGTTGTTCCTCGTACACGTCTTGTGTTGGGCCTGAGTTGATTCACAGCTGCAGGTCCCTACATCTGGAACACTCTACATTCTCATGTTGGCGACTCTAAGTCTGGATCTGTCTTTCACTCAAAACCGAAAACTTAGCTCTTCCAGTCTGTCTATGGTTCTTTGTGCTTACTCTTCCACGGTATTAATGTGCACTTCTGAACTTTGGAAGGGAATTATCATATTACAGCTGCAGTGTGTGGTACTGCCCACCATGTTGGCGTGGTTTGATGCGAGGCTTTACTTGTATCTAACGACCCCAGGACTTGAACCCCGGGCGCTGAGGTGAAGCGAGAAATCACTGTATTGTATTTGATGACTTATATAGCGCTTCTTACAGAACAAACTACACAGAGGCGCTTCCAGCATGAGAGCCCCTGGGAAATAAGAACGTCTTTAAACAACGAGCTGACTGAGCTGTATCACCAACAGTGACCCTTGCACGAAACGATAGCGGAAGTCCATTCCATAGAGATGGGCCAACAACAGCAAAAGTCCTCTGCTACGCAAGGGAGAACTTAACACGAGGAACAATAGATCCAGACTATCTAGAGAACGTACAGGACGGCATTGTTCGTAGCAATCTTTTCTTTTTGTTTCGTTTTAGCGATGCTGGACCCGTTAGAGACAGTGGATAATGTAATCGGTCGAATTTACAACATGTCGGACGAACTGATTGAGTGTCAAGCGCCGAAACCCATCCTTTTCCCAACCGGAGAGGTATAGTCTAGATAAATCGTTACCGTAATCTCGAGATTTCTACAGCGCCCAAAGAAAGCCAGGCTTAGAATTGTCATGGATTGTCGTGCATTCCACGCTGCTGCCCTCGTGAAATGGAACCACGACTACCAGCCTTTCACTTCTGCACTTTGGTCTCCTCGTTGCCGGGCCGTAGCATCCTTCGTCCGGCCACTCAAGATCTCCTGTTTGTCCCTCGCATGCGAACCGCTGCGGCCCAGTCCAGAAGCTTTGCCTACGTTGGTCCCACTTGCTGGAATCGTCTCCCTCGAGAATTGCGACTTGAGCTCCTTCCTACCCCCCCTCTCAGTGTTCCACAGGCGCCTGAAGACTGTACTGCTCAACAGTGATTTTACTTTTTCGGGTCGGAAGCACCTCTGTTGAGTTTATCCTCTAAGAGACGCTTTATAAATCTCAAATTACAATTACAATTACCGAAGCTTTCTTCTCTTTCCTTCAAGAGTTCCTCAAAACGTTTGTGATTCTGATTTCGTTTCATACTTCATGGAGATTTGGATTTCGTATCTGGTCGTACACAGCTTTTGTAAATATAATACTATTGTTGTTACCCGATTCTTAGTCTTCAGTTATAGATTTCCTATAGACCTTTAAATTAAACAAAATATCTGTGTGTGTGGTTTCGTTAGCTTGAAAATCCGTGGCAATGGCAGCCAGAGATTCTACCGATTCAGCTTTTGAGAATTGGAAACCTCGTTCTGATTGGACCGGCAGCGGAAACCACGTGAGTGAACAGGAACAAGAACGCATCTCAACAATCAGCTGTCATTCGTTCGTTCATTCATTCGTTCGTTCGTTCGTTCTTTCGTTCTAGGGTATTCCTTTGTTTCGTTCATTAGCTCGTTCTTTAATGTGGCAATGTTATAATGTAGGCCATTGTATTATATGTACATTATTTTGCATAATTAGACCTAGATATTGTATTACGTAAATTTGCATAATTAGGAATATTTATTGTGTGTACATAAATTTGCATAATTAGGCCTATTCATTGTACGTTCATAAATTTGCATAATTAGGCCTATTTTATTGTGCGTTCATAAATTTGCATAATTAGGCCTATTTATTGTGCGTTCAGAAATTTGCATAATTAGGCCTATTTATTGTGCGTACATAAATTTGCATAATTAGGCGTAGTTATGATTCATATAATTGTCGCTGTTCTTTTCAACTTCGGTTTCATAACTCATCCGTCTTCACTTTATTTATATATTTATTTAATTGTTTATCCATGCTATTTATTTATTCAATTGATTGTTTGTTTGTTTTGTTTATTTATTTCTGTATTTGTTTATTCACTGAGAACGATGTCTGGGCGGAGACTTCAACAGGCGGTGAAAGAGGTACAGGAGTAGAATTATTTTACCTGGCTTGCCTTAATCTACCTTACCTGGCTGCGTCTTGCCTCAACTTGCCCATAGTTTTGCGCTCAGCTGTTTCTGACCATTATTTAGCGCCTTTTCTTACAAATATCACGATCACTTCACACTCAGTGAACAACTGAACTAATTAACAAATGCACGAATGAACAACTGAACAGCTGTACAAATGAGCAAATGTACGAATAAACAACTGAACAGCTGAACCAATGAGCAAGTGCACGAACGAACAACTGTATAAATGAAGGGCAGAACTAGTGAACTAACGAATACGTACACTTCGGCAGAAAACTAACAATAACGGATTATGAAGTTTTATTATTTAAGATTATTTACTGCATATGTAAACACGTAATAGGCGCGTGAACATGTTGGAAATAAATGGTAAACATGTTGGAAATAAGTGGTAAAGATGTTGCAAATAAGTGGTAAACATGTTGGAAATAAGAGGTAAATAAGTGGTAAACATGTTGTAAATATGTGGTAAATATGTGGTAAACATGTTGTAGGTCCTGGTGGCCAATGGTTTCCCGAGTACGGTGCAAACTCTTTTGGTCAGCCTTACAAACGCATTTTCCAGCTACTTGACCACCTTCGAAGAATACCAGGTACAATACCTCCCACGGTACAATCACTCAGGTATATACCATTCATCAAAGATGGGCAGACGACTGTTTGCTATAGCGTCACCAAATCCAATATGCTTCTTATGGATTGTTCTTCCGTCAGACAGGTCCAGGAATCCAGCGTTGCCACTCCTTTCTGTTTTTTCTTTGCTTCTATGTAGCCCCGTCTGCTTCCTTTATCCATCATTCAGTCCAAAGCTTCGTTCTTTACCTCGCTAATGCTTTCTTCAATTCCTTAATTATGTAAGGTATTAATGCAAAGTTATCTGCCTGCCTGCCTGCCTGCCTGCCTGCCTGCCTGCCTGCCTGCCTGCCTGCCTGCCTGCCTGCCTGCCTGCCTGCCTGCCTGCCTGCCTGCCTGCCTGCCTGCCTGCCTGCCTGCCTGCCTGCCTGCCTGCCTGCCTGCCTGCCTGCCTGCCTGCCTGCCTGCCTGCCTGCCTGCCTGCCTGCCTGCCTGCCTGCCTGCCTGCCTGCCTGCCTGCCTGCCTGCCTGCCTGCCTGCCTGCCTGCCTGCCTGCCTGACTCTTTTATCTTGACCTGGAGCCGAACCATTCCTGTCAATCGATTTTGTTTTGACTGAGCGCCTGTGGATAAGCTGGTTCCCGCGACTTAGCTTTCGTTGGGCGTTGTAGAAATCTCGGGCTTACGATTACGTTAGCAGTTTTGAGTGAAAGTCCTGTGCAGAGATGGCAAGGGGCGAAGTATTGGTGGATCCATAGGATGGGTCGGTTAATTGTCGTAATTAAGGCGGGAGTTTACTTTGGCGGGAGAGTTGACCTATATTGTCATAGGCCTCTGGAGTGCTAAGCCTCTGCTATGATAGGCCCTTATTGTGATGTAAACGTGCATTGCATTACATTGTATTGTAGTGTAAATGTATTGTATTTTAGATGCAACGCTACGAAGGAGCGTCGACTACATTTGGACCCAACACGCTCCAGGCCTACACTAACTTGTTCCAGTCTCTAGCCTATGCCATGGCAACGGTAAGCGTTTCCATGGCGAAGATGGACGGACGGATTGATGGACTGATTGATTGATTGATGGATTGATTGATTGATGGATTGATTGATGGATTGATGAATTGATTGATGGATTGATTGATGGATTGATGGATTGATTGATGGATGGATGGATTGATTGATGAATTGATTGATTGATGGATTGATGGATGGATAGTTTGAGATGGATGTATAGCTTGAGATGGAAGCATAGATGAGCGAATTGATGGATGAATAGATGGACGAATACTGTAGATGGATAATTAGATGGATGAATAGATGGACGAATACTGTAGATGGATGATTAGATGGATTAATAGATGGACGTAGACTTTGATCGCTGCGTGTTGTAGGGTGCTCCCGTAGACAAGGGCCCGGAACCGGTGGATCTGAGAGGTTACCCGGATGACGCCCTTGGTCGCTTCAAGGTCGACATAACGCCAGAAGGAAAGGCTTTTGGAGATATCCTTGAAGACGCCTTAGCAACCTATCGCCAGGTAACAGAACAGGATTTTCAACCAATGCAGCACAGCTGAGCTGTCCATAGGTCAAATGAACCCAAGTATCGTGTCAGGTCGAGTCAGAGGTCATGGAAAGGTTTACCGGTCGGGTAAGGTCAAGAAGGTTGTATAAAGAATATGTTAGGCTAATGTTTAAATTAGTCATACAAAACGTGATGAATGGATTGAACTGGGTCAGGTCAGGATTTGTGTGGAACTGATGGATCGGGTCGGACAAGGTCAAGTGCGTGATGGGTCAAATTGGGTTGGGTCATTGAAAATACGGCTCTACCACACACACACACACGCACACACACATACACTGTAATCGTAATCGTAAACTCGAGATTTCTAAAGCAAAGTCGCAGGAACCAGCTTATTCAGAGGCGCTCAGTCAAAACAAACTCAATCGGCAGGAAGGGTTCGGTTCCAGGTGAAGAAGATCCAAGAGTCATTAGGATACACAGACAACGAGAGAAGTCCACCGAAGAGAATAGACCGAAGCCTTGAGAAGTAAACCACGAAATGTCCGAACTTTACTTGCATTTCTGTTTCATTCTTTCTGTTTGCCAATGAACAGGGTGACCGAGTGAGCGTCAGTTTTGTGGCGGGAAATCCAAGGAACGATTTAATGGTAGGCTGAGAAAAACCACTCATTCTGTCATGTCTAAACCAAACTGAAACCTCTAAACCAAACTGAAACCTCTAAACCAAACTGAAACCTCTAAACCAAACTAAAACCTCTAAACCAAACCGAAACCTCTAAACCAAATTGAAACCTCTAAACCAAACTGAAACCTCTAAACCAAATTGAAACCTCTAAACCAAACTGAAACCTCTAAACCAAACTGAAACCTCTAAACCAAACTGAAACCTCTAAACCAAACTGAAACCTCTAAACCAAACTGAAATCTCTACACCATTCTGAAACCGCTCTAGTTTGAACTAATCCTATGCTATCTCATCTGCAAACCTAGAGTCTATTGCATATCCTGCTGAATGGCATACTGAACCTTTGACTTTTGCAATTAACCGCATTATTATTAATACTAATTATAAACGTAAATGCAACTGTACGCGTTTTTCTATAGCCACCGTATGGCCTCGACCCTGCTCATTTTGCAATGAATATATCGGGTGAGATCCTTCACCACCGCTTCCCATTTGAATGGGTGCCACGCCAATTAAGGTCCCCGTGTACGGACCATGCTAGCCCGAAATTCAAATCTCTGAAAGAAGCCACGACCGGGACACTCCTCACACTTATACGCGTATAATAATACCGGTTAAGTTACGTGGAATTAATGCATTCAGGTCGATGTGGATGGCTCTGGCAACCGTAAGATATTGTTAAAAACTGAAATACTAAAAATAATAATAAGCGCCACTTAGACACCTTTAAATCGGTTTTCTCGACGGTATAAATAAATTTCTCATCTTCGTTTAATCGGTGAACCTAATGTACGAAGGGGGCGATTCGTCGATGCCAGCGTCCTTGGACGTCGTTAAACACTGGAAAATATTAATCGCTATTAGATAGTTTATTCGTTGTATGTAAATATAAATTACTTGTCTTTCTATAGCGACCGTATGGCCTCGAACCTAGTTAATTAATCGGGTGAGATCCTTCACCCCCGCTGCCCGTTTGAATAAGCGCAACTCCGTTAAAGGTCTCCATGTACGGACCGTGCTAGACCTAGGTTAAAATCTCTGAAATGTAGCCCGAGATATATACGAGTTCTTAATTATTATAATATTAATAATTGTGTATAATATTGTTAAAACTGATTTCAGACGGATAAGACTTTTCTTGAAGTTCAGAAGTGGGATTCAGTCAACTCTCTTTGGGTTGTCAAATTCATCGATGCCGATATTGAAACACAGTAAGTAATCAATAGATCGATCGATCGATCGTCAGTCAGTCAGTCAGTCAATTATTCAGTCAATAAACCAGTCAATCAGCTAGCCAGCCAGTCAATCAGTCAGTCAGTCAGTGTGTATATATAATATACATATATATGTATATAATCGGCTTAAAAGGTCATAATATCACCCGCCTTTCATTTCACATCATTTCCGTCTTAATTAATCTCCGTAGAAACTAATTTAAAAGTCGAAAGGAGGGCACTAATTGACCCCTCGATGCTAATCTAAGGTTCCACTGGACCAGCGCCTGTCTGACGATACCAGACGAGGACACGGACAATTGCACGCGGTGGCGTCAGGAGAGCACAACGACGATTCTCTGGGACATTCCCACCGGGCAGGAGACGGGTCTCTACCGAATCGTTCACTACGGCAACGCCAGGAGACCCGGCGGACTGTCGGAACCCTACATCGGAATTTCTAGAGAATTCCAAGTTCTTGCTCAAAAAAGACGAAGATGAGTGGAGAGACTAAGCAAAAATAACAAAATCGGTTAATAATAATAATAATAATAATAATAATAAACTTCAGGTAATGCTAGATCTATTGTTAAACACGTAGCTCGCTACAGACACCTTTAAACGCTTCCTTCCGATGCTATATTTAGCTCACCGGCCAACGACTTTCGTATGTTTGGAGGACTTTCGTATGTTTGGAGGACTTTCGTATGCTTGGAGGACTTTCGTATGTTTGGAGGACTTTCGTATGCTTGGAGGCGGTAGTTTTGAATCCCATGATTTACGGATGTTGCGATCTCTAAGTCTAAGGTAAAAGGCGAACTCAACGACTTGGCAGCCACAAGATGTCGATAAACAATGGCCAATACAATTTCGTTTTGGACATCTTTAAAACGCTTTCGATACTATATAAAATTATATGCAGCAACCACATTTAATTTATAACTTTGATAATGGGTAAAAAATAAAATAAGTTTGCTGTCACCGCAAGATGTCGTTCGACACTCCACTAAATGCAATAAAACACAAAGCTCTATTTTAGACACCTTTAAATCGCTTCCATCCGATCCTATATATTAAATATCTTGGCTCAAACGTCGAGTAAACGCGAACAGTGTGCTTTGTTTGGGGGTAGTGCCAGTTCCAAGCCTGGATAAAGGAGGAGGGCAACGGCAACGGTCTTTGATGCCATAAGCTGTTATTAAACTGAGAAACTATTACTACTACGCCCCATCAGTTTTTTCGATTACAGTGCAGCTGTACCAAATTTTTCCAAGTCGAGGTCAACGGTTTTTGATCCCGTAAAATATCGTTAAACACTGGACACTACTTCTAACACAGGCACCGTTTGGACACCTTTAACCCCTTTTCTCGACGCTATATATTCCATCTTCGTCTATATTGACTACCGACTTCCGATTGTTTTGCGGGGTCTGGTCCCCGTCAAAGGCCCTGGCAGCCACAACCAGATGTCGTTAAACAATGGATACCATTATGCTAATTGGCAGATTGATTCCAGTTGCCGTGTGCCCGCTTCAGCTGACGTGTCCTTCAAACCCAGGGCCATGGCTCCACATATCGTTGTGCAAGTCCAAAGAAGTGATCGATTGCTTTAAATCACTATACCTTACCTTGGACTACCTAACCTTACCTTACCCTATTACCATACCTTACAGTGCATTACCTTACCCTACCCTACCCCAAGTTACCTTACCTTACCTTCTCTTACCTTAAGGTCGTTGTGCAAGAGTCCAAAGAAGTCAGTGATTGCTTTAAATCACCATACCTTACCTTAGACTACTTTACCTTATCTTACCCTATTAACATACCTTACCGTGTATTACCTTACCATACCATACCCTACCTTACCTTGTGTTACCTTACCTTCTTGAACCCTGAGTTACCTTACCTTACCTTCTTTTACCTTGAGTTACCTTACCCTATCCTATCTTATCTTACAGCTAAAGACGGGTTGATATATTAATTGGACAATTTAATAAACTTGAAGCCGTATGTAAATTCGGAATCTGAACTAGACAAACTAATGGCAATACAGAAAGAATAAGACGCTTTCAACAATCAACTGTAAACAACCGACAATCAAAATTTCAATCAAAACGACAATCAATTCGGCTAAATATCAAGGCTATCGGGTAAAATCATAAACACGGATTTGTTTAAAGCTCTAAATATAGAAGTAAATATCAGTCAAAAAATTGCACATGAAACAAAACACGAGAAGTTTAAATAACAGAACCAGATGAACTCGTAAAAGAAATGTCTGGTTAACAGCAGACACCGTGTTTGTGCTTAATGTGACCAGACACTCAGAAAAACACATCACAAATTATAAATACAAAGTTTAAATCTAGTTCAGTCTAACCACGTTACATTATAAATCTAACCATGTTAATCCTAACCCTAAACCCTAACCCTATGACAAGTATATACCTATGACTACAGCATATACCTATGACTACGGTATACACCTATGGCTTCAGTATATTCCTACACTTACACCATATACCTATAACTACAATATATTCCTATAACAATACCTATGACTACGGTATATACCTATAAGAACAGTATATACCAATGACATTATATTCCTATGACAACAGTATATAACTATGACTACAGCATATGCCTATGACTAGGGTATATACCTACGACTAAGGTATATGCCTATGACTTCAGTATATTCCTATGACAGTACCTGTGACTATGGTATATACCTATGACTGTGACAATACCTATGACTATGGTATATAACTATGACTACAGCATATGCCTATGACTAGGGTATATACCTATGCCAACGTCATGTCTGCTGTTACCAAAGATTTACTTTTTTACGCGTACATCGACTCCTTAAATAATCACGAAAAACAACAGATGAATCATTCAACAAACAATTACAATCACTTCCAGTAAAGAAATTTTACAAATAAGTTATCACAGCTATCGATCGGTTATCCATGGTTATCATTATCATCAATCAGTTAGGTATCCATGGTTATTCATCACAAACGGTTAAATATTTGTATATAACATTCAAAAGCAAGAAATTACAGAACCTACGCTTAAGCAAAAACCAACAAGAAAAGCAACTATCACTTCGAACTGATTAAAAGATAGAAACTTGAAGAAACTGTTTAGAACTACAAACTCAATCATTGATTATACATCCACTCAAAACTCTACGAAATTTGGCAAAATGTAAAACTGGGAATACACAAAACACATGATCACAAGTCATGAATGCTGTTAAATATTCGTTGGCAAGCTGGCAAAATAGGCAAAAATAAATAATCTATCGAATGAAGTTCTAAAACAACGTCAAATTGGAACAAGTTACCACCCTGTTAACATCGTCATAACATGTTAAAAACTGACAAAACCGGAACATTAACATATACATAGTTAACAGATAATAGTTAACT
Organism: Norana najaformis; assembly: GCA_964023275.1. Classification (NCBI taxonomy): domain Eukaryota; kingdom Metazoa; phylum Annelida; class Clitellata; order Crassiclitellata; family Hormogastridae; genus Norana; species Norana najaformis. Next base: position 22,777,824 of record OZ029921.1, read on the forward strand.
GATACATAGTTAACAGATATGTTACATCGTTAGTTTTAGAATCACTTTCACTAACACCAGCAAATAACTGCTCTCAACAATGAAAACAGAACTTGTAGTGGAATTCAAGAAATATCAAAACAGCTTCAAATATTTTGATTAGTTGCATGCAGTCTACTGCAGCAGTCAAGTGTTTGTACGAAGTACCATATATGGGGGTTATGTAAAATGTCTAGACATCTCAGTCTAACCACGTTACAGAAATACTTTGAAAATTTGGCATCAAGTATATACACGGTTGTAGTGTTTGCCATCTGAGAAAATACTTTGAACAATGTTTAGCCATCTGAGAAAATACTTTTGAAGTGTTTACCCATCACAGAAAATACTTTGAACAATGTTTAGCCATCTGAGAAAATACTTTGAAGTGTTTGCCATCTGAGAAAATACTTTGAAGTGTTTAGCCATCAGAGAAAATACTTTGAACAATGTTTAGCCAACTGAGAAAATACTTTGAATAGTGTTTAGACATCTGAGAAAATACTTTTAATAATGTCTAGCCATTCCTTAGAAATACTTTGCATAGTTGTATCAAGTATATGGGGGTGGCACAAATGATTAACCATCCATGAAATGCTCTAAATGGTTTATCAAGTACGCAAAACAAATACTTCAAATAATAAATTACCACCAAAATCTAATCAACAGATAAACATAACGAGCTAAAACATCAAAAAAAACAAAGCCCAGCCATAAGATTCAAACGCCAAACCATAATGAGTAACGCCGCAAACATTTTCACAATAACCTCAATGAAACAACGATAAACCTCAACAGAACAAAAAATGACAAACACATTACACGCTACAAACATATTACAAGCTCCATATCGGCAGCAAATTAATTTTTTTGAACATTTAGAGTTAATTACTTAGATTTTTAACTTTTCATGTACAGCGCGGTTGACTAACACAAAGCTCGAAGCTCCTGCTATAATTATCGTTATCGTAATCTCCAAATTTCTAAAGCGCTGCTTAAAAGCTAGCTGCGGAGCATTAGCTTATTCGAGAGCGCTGCATCAAGTAATTGGGGTTGTCCAAAGATGCCATGTCAAGAACCAAATCCAGTTGCCAGAAGACCAGAGAGAGATGGTGGAAAGGCGTTGTTAAGGTAGGTTGTGTTTAAACTGAGAGAAATGGAAAGGCATTATTACTACTTTATGTCTAATGACACAGCACCAATCGATGGCACTAAGCAACTGTGCGAAGAACTCACTCAATAACCTCACACAGTGATCAATCAACAGCAGCAATCAACAGACATCAAAGTCGAAGGTCAGAAATGAAACCATTCAGCTCTCAGTAAGTTAACATTTCATGCAGTGAACCTCACAATATCTGCCGACTTGTTCTCCCCTTAAAAATTCCTCTAAGTATCTTGTATAAGATTGCCAACTAAAAATTTTGTATTACACATTCATCTTAAGTTAGATAAACGAAGATCACAAGAATAAACATATTACAGAATGTAGAAAATTGATAAATTAGCATAATTTAGCATAATAAGCATAACAGTTTTTGAATTTCATCAAGTGAGGAAGGTTTAGCTGGAGGTCGTCTACAGATTTTGTCTCAAATTGTTGCACATCCTGGAAAACTGTTGAAGTTCAAGTCATCATGGAGAATGAATCAGGGAAGTCGCTTCCTTTCGTCTCTAAATCAAGATTCAGTTACGGAAAAATTAATACAACATTCTCAAAACATGTAGCCTAAAACATATCAAGAGTCCAGCTTTGAACTTACTTTTGCAACGTCACTTTAAACTGGCAAATTCTTTTCCCAGCAGCTTTTAAGGAAAACTAGACGGTTTAATCACACAATCTAAATAAACAACCAATTGCGCAAAAGAAATTCATTTTTCGCCAAGAATTGATAGACTGATGTAATTACTGAATTCTCTGACTCAAACCATGTGATTAATTTTTTAACCTTAGGTGAAAACAACCCCTCACACATGTAGAAATTAAGCCTGACAGTGAAATGATTACCTCTGTAAAATGAGACCTGATCCCTAGACCACAAAGGAAACTGCATCCGATGACAACATTTTTGTAATTGGTTAAGTCAGTTGAATTAATTATAAAAATTAGTTATCAGCTGATTTGCAAAGTTAGCAAGAAAGTTGTTCTACCGTTTCACCCATTTTGTTTTTTGCATATTCGATACGTATTCCTCCGCGGTCTGAGCCAAGTAAAATAGTTCCCTGGAGACAATGCATAGCATCCGTTGCACATCGCACATCCTACAAAAGAAGATCAAAGAGACCAATACATCACAATCAGTCACTAATCTAATCTAAAGACTTCTATAGCGCCGTTATCATAATGCTCAAGGCATCAATCGATGGTCGCTTCAAGTCAAAATCTCAGTCAAAATCATAAACCGCTGGAGAAGCTGGGTCGAATTCCGATGGGTCAGAGAAACCAGAAGCCAGTCTACGGTGGGAAAGCAAGTTGAAAAGAGGTGAGACTTTAGTTTAGACCTGAATGACATAAAAGATAAAATACTGCTATACTTTGGTCTTCACTTAAATCAGTGTGCCCTGACAGAGGAAATTATTATTTCTGCATTTATTAAGTGCCACTACCTAATGACTAAGCATCAATCGATGGCACTGAGCAACTGTGAGTGAAGGACTTGCACAAGATCCCTACAAAGTAACCACCTCAGGGAGGCTTGTACCCATGCTCTTCACATTACAAGCCAAGCGCTCTAACCAATTGGCTACCATGCATAGCATAACGCAACAACAAAGGTACAGATAGGTACATACGTTTACGATTATGATTTACCATTACATACACATATATAATTACTTACATATATCTTGAATGTATATACATAGGGAATTATTCTGAATATGAAGATGTTCTGCTAACCACGAAGTCAACAAAGGCAACCGATGAACCTCCTTTCGTATACAGGCGAACTCGACTGAAACCAGGCATGCTGCAATCAAAACACATCAACAATCAATCACTCAATCGATTTAATGATAATCAATTAATGAGCCAATCCATCAGCCATTCAATCAACCAAACAGTCAATGATCAGATAGCAAATCAATCTGTTTTAATGAGTTTTAACCCCAATCAACTGTGGGGGCAAAGTAACAGATTGGTTGAAGTGCTCGGCTTGTAACTTGGAGAGTGCGGGTTCGATCCTCCTCCTCTGAGACGTTTATTGTCCCGTTTATGGACTTTGAGCAAGTCCTTCACTAACAATTGCTTTGCACCTCAAATTCAGATTTACTGACCTTGCATGCGTATAATAAATGCAAAATAATCATAATAATAATAGTAGTAATAGTAATAATAATAACAATAACAAAAACAATAATAATAATAATAATAATAACGCAAATTAAATCACTCTTACCTGTTGAAAATATCGGTGAGCTGACGTTCTGAGCAAAGTTGTCCGAGGTTTGCGACAAAAAGAGTTGAGCAGGGTCCGTTTTGGTTGATCGATTGCGGCGATGGCCCAGGGGTTACCCCAGGGGCTGGGCTGGCGAGGAGATGGTTCGGCGGGAAATGATTGCGAAGGGGCACTCCCGCTGGAGAAAGGGCTCCAGTGGGACTGGCCACAAATGCAGAATGGAACTATTAACAGAAACATTTTTAAATGACTACAAGCCAAATGGATGATGAATCAACTGTCAGTCAAACTGAAACCTACTGAAAGTCATTGGTCTACTGCAAGAGGACTGTTTCAGGAGGAAGGCTGTTCTATTCCGATTCCTCTTCTTCCTCTTATCTGTACTGCAGACCCAATTCCAAACACTGCCCACCGCAGCCGTCTGACTGTCTGACTCTTAGATCTTGACCTAGGACCAAACCCTTCCGGCCTATCGATTTCGTTTTGACTGAGCACTAGTCAGTCAAGAATAAGCTGGTTCCCAAGACTTAGCTTGCATTGGGCGCTGTAGAAATCTTGAGTTTACGATTATGATTCCAGGAGGACGACTGTTCCAGTTGGAAAGATTGTTCCAGGAGGAAGACTTACAGGAAGAAAAATAAAGGAAGTCTATTACAGGAAGAGTTCTAGAAGGAAGATCATTTAGACAACAGACAGTTTCAAAAGAAAGATTATCATAGGAGGAAGGTTGTTACATAAGAAGTCACTGAAGGGAGATTGTTCAAAGGGAAAAGATTGTTCAAAGGGAAAAGATTATTCAAAGGGAAAAAAGATTTTAAAAAGTTCCAGGAAAGGAGTGATGTTTTCAGAGAAATAATGTTCCAGGTTATTTCATGAGGAACTGTTCCAGTAGGAAGATCATTCTAGGAGGAAGATTGTTCAAAGAATAAATGTTTCCCAGCCATAATAGGAATATCTTGCCAAGAACAGCCCTACCTCTAAAAATCTAAAACTTAATCACAATCTTCTCATTCAACGCAAACAAACCAAATACCGATCACTTGCCTGACTGACATGTACTGGAATATTTGGCACCACAGCATGCTGGTAAAGTGCCGGATGGTGCAAGACGGTAGTCATGGAGCCCAGATCAGTGGCATACTGGGCTGGCACAAAGTGGTGTGATGCGGTTACCCACTGCTCAGGAAGACCAGCAAAAAACTGACCATTGGCCATATCGGCTGTAAACAAGTAGCATAATCTCGTATAACTGGTCATTTTTGTAGCTGGACATTTGCATACGCCTTTTTTAACAGGTAATTTGTATAGCGCCTTTTTAGCTGGTCATTTTACAAAGCCATCTTTGGGAGCTACCTTGTTACACAGCTACCTTCGTCTATGATTCCTTGCTCAGTCGATGAACACATGCAATACTTACTTACTTAAATTACTTATCTTTACCCCAAGGGCTAGGCTGGCGAGGAGTTGGTTTGGTGGGAAGTGATTGCGAAGGGGCATTCCAGCTGGAGAAAGACCCCAGCAGGACTGGCCATCAAGGCAGAATGGAACTATCAACAGAAACATTTAAAAAAAACAATAAGCCAATCGAAATATGAGTCAACTGTCAATCTATAAGCTATTTGTAATCGTAAGCTCGTGATTTCTACAGCACCCAACGAAAGCTAGTCGCAGAAACCAGCTTATTCACAGGCGCTCAGTCAAAACAAAATCGATAGGCAAGAAGGGCTCAGTTCCAGGTTAAGATCCAAGAGTTGAGCAGACAGTCAGATGGCTACGGTGGGTGGTGTTTGGCAATGGATGTAAGAAAGCAGAAAATTCTAGGCTGCAGGAAACACTTACTGCCTGGAAACGAATGGAAAATGGCAGCTGTTGGTTGAACTGCGGTGACCGGTGAAAAGAGTTGGCCGTGTTTCATCATCTTTGTGTTGGTCTTGGCAAACTCAAGTCGAAGCGTCGTTGGCAACTCCGGGTCAAACTGAACACCCTGCAGCCAACATTCATTCATTTACTTGATCTATTGTTTCCAGCAACATCACAAGACGCATCATAATAAACAGAAGTTGCAGCAAGCAGGTTTCAGGTGAAGGGTTTTTAGGTTTCTAAAAAACTTCAAAATTCCAAAATCAGGTTTTAGGTTGTTTGTTTCTGGTAGAAATTCAAAGTGAAAATCGAATTTGTTTTGATAATTTTTGGTAGAAAAACAATTTCAAGAAGCAGGTTTTTAGCTGAAGGTTTTTTTTGGTTTTTTATGAACCTTAAAACCTAAAAAATTCCCAAAATCAGGTTTTAGGTTTGTTTTGACAGAAATGAAGAAAATCGAATCTTTTGGTAAGTTTTGGCTGAAAAACAAATTCTAATTAATTAAACTAATGGCGATTGTGAAGTTTAAGCAAAGCAAGCTGCACCAGTGTGCATTAATCTAATCTAATCTAATCTAGTCTGGGAAATTCTATAGCGCCATTGTAATCATGATCAAGGCATTAGCTGATAGTCGCTACTAAGCAAAATCATTGTGCAAGCCAAATTCCAGGGCTAGTCTGGTCGGAAAGCTAACCAGGGAATCAGAGAAGACATGGGAACAGACTAAGAGGGAAACAAGTCCAGGAAGAGACGAGTTTTAGTCAAGATCTAAAGGCATAACAGGCTTGACAGAGCAGACTTTTGCCCGAAGAGAGTTCCAGAGTCTGAGGCAACTCTAGTCCATCTGGTTCCAGGTCAACCTGGATCTTCTCCAAGCGTGATCTTCTCCAATCCGTCAAGGGTTTGTATATTGTGGCCCATAACTCTCTAATCAAAACTCATATCTAGATCTGAGACGAAATGGCACAGTTTTTGCCTCAGATTCCGGTTTACCATCTTTGTATGCACCTTATGTCTTCAAAAATATTACAATACTATTAGCCTATTACATTAAAATGCTAAAGCAGTTACAACAGTCTCTGAAAAACAAAGGACACCTGAAGCTCCTGTCTGGCTGAGTCAGCGTCCAACCGTGAAACAAACGACACAAAACCGACGGGCTACAAAACCAACACAGAACCAGTCAACACATGTAACCAGTCAAAACAAAATATCAGAGAACCAGTCAAAACAATTTAATAGGGTACTGGTTAAACAAATTATCAGGGAACCATCAAAACAAACTCTCAGACTGAGCAGCACCCAAAAAATTATTATGGAACCAGTTAAAAATATCAGGGAACCACTTTAAAAAGGGGAACCAGTCAAAAGAAATTATCATGGAACAATTTAAATCAACATATTCCATAACCTGTCAGAGAACAGAACATACTATTTTTAGTTTTTAAGCCATCAAAGAGCTTTATAGGTTCACCATGATTTTTGTTAAATGATTTGCATATAATTATAATTACGTAAGTTTGATTAGATTTGAGCACTTACTGTTGTTAGTTTTCCATTCTTACTGTTGACTTTTAAAAGAGATGCTTCGTAGCCCTGAAGAAAAACATCAGCGGTCAACGTAAGGCATCTAAATATGGAAATCTAATCTAATCGAATGCTATATCAAATGCAACCAAGCAGAAGTCTCAAAACCTCAAGTCTCAAAACCGAATTAAGACAAACCAGAGTAAGTCTGATCTCGGACAAACAAGAAACTTATGCAATCCAATCAACATAGAATACATCAACATAGAATACATCAACCTAGAATACATCAACATAGAATAATACTTCAACATAGAATACATCAACATAGAATATATCAACATAGAATACATCAGCATAGAATACGTCAACACAGAATACATCAACACAGAATATATCAGCATAGAATACATCAGCATAGAATACATCAGCATAGAATACATCAACATAGAATACATCAACATAGAATACATCAACATAGAAAACATCAACCTAGAATACATCAACCTAGAATACATCAACATAGAATATATCAACACAGAATACATCAACATAGAATATATCAGCATAGAAAACATCAACATAGAATACATCAGCATAGAATACATCAACATACAATACAATGCGTTGCTCATGCATCTCTTACACCTTCAGTGAATTTAAGTACATTACACAGTACTTTAAGTCAGTAAACCCAGTACAAAGGATCAAGCTACACATGAACTACTTTTCTCAGCAAGAAATTTAGAAAAACTGGAATTGAATTACTCTGAAGGATCGGAAAAGCAGATGGAGCTCTCGAGGTTTTGTGTCCATCGGAAGACCGCTAACAAACAATGTTCGAACCTAAACCAACAGCAGAACATTCAACCATCACATCATTAACATAATACATTAACATAATACATTCAAATAGGTCAAGGCTTAAAATGTTAATAACTTTTTTGTACTACATTTAGAGTTTCCTCATATCACCTTCTCAGTCACTGTTTATGACCTTGGCATTGAGTTGGATCAGGAGCTCTCTTTTAAGGCTCAGGTACATCGTCTTTGTCGTAGTTGCTACTACCAGCTACGGCAACTTCGTGTTGTCTCACGTTCTCTCTCAGTCACCTCATCTAAGACTCTGGTTCATGCATTTGTCACTAGTCGGTTGGATTACTGCTCTTCTTTATATGTTGGACCCTCTGATGTACGGCTTTTGTGCCTGTAACGTGTGTTGCGGGCGGCTGCACGGCTTATTGGTGGCATCTCTAGGTTTGGTCATGTCTCTGATTTCATGCGAGATGAGCTGCACTGGCTTCCTATGAGTCAGCGCATTCACTATAGGGTCATCGTCTTTGTTTGGAACTCCTTGTTGGGTATTGCCCCCTCTTACTTGAGGGAGCTTTGCCTACCTGTCCGGTCCAATTTGGGACGTGCTTCTCTTCGCTCCGCTGCTAGTGGTAATCTACTAGTGCCTCGCGCCCGCACCTCGACCATGCAGCGTCGTGCTTTCTCTGTTGCTGGTCCAACCCTCTGGAATGGACACCCTGTTACTCTGCGTCTTCTGCCCCGAGATTTTACTTCTATCTTCTATTCTTCTCTTAAGACTGTTCTCTTTCGCCGAGGTTGGTTTGGGAGCGCTTCTGAGTAGTTTTCTTGAAGGGGCGCTATATAAGTGTTCTGTATAAATAAATTTTAAAAAAACTTGATACATTAACATAATACATACAAACAGGTCAAGGCTAAAAATGTTAATAACTTAATACATTAACATAAAATATAAAATATATTCAAATAGGTCATGGCTTAATATGTTAATAACGTAATACGGCCAAGCATAGAGCAAACATTTAGGAAATGGCCTTCACCCTTGCCAATGAAAGAATTATCCGCATCTTCTGAAAACTGGAAAGAATCTCTTCCATATATCTTCCTAAATCCATCTGCACCCACAGCAAATTTTGCAGAAGGGTCAAAATATGAAAACCGGTACACGCCATTCAGGCCTGAAGAGGGCCAAAATTGTTTGCCCCTGCTTGGGCTCCCATGCCTAAAGCAGACGAGCTACAAACTTTAAGATCAATACAAATAGTCTGAGAAGTAGTATCGTGCCAAAAGACACGTATAACCCCGTGATACCCACTATTCATCATTTAACTCCATTCCAAAGGGCAAAAACTGACCTTTAAGGTCAAAAACCCACCCTAACAGCTCCTCTCCCCATTCTGCTCTGGTATTCTGGCAACCGGACTTGGTTCTTGACATGGGTTCTTTGGACAACCCCACTGACTTGACACAGCGCTCGTCAATAAGCTAAGCTGGTGCCCTGCACTTAGCTTTTAAGTAGCGCTTTAGTAATTTCAAGTTTACGATTACGATTTACGATTACAAAGACACAAATTCGAGGCAATTACACCCCGGCCTGACCTATGCAAGGCCAATTCCGCGCTTAACTTCCGCCGTACAAACCATGGGAAACCGCCACCGGCAATAAATTCGATTAGCGCACGCGTTCACCTTGTAAGTAATTGACTGAACAGGTAGGTTTTCATTATCGCTGCCACACTGAAACTCATTGATCGTTCAAAGCAATAACCCAGGCATTCATGCGGAAACAGCGACCCTACGACGTCTGCCAATAAGCCAGTAATCGCGGAGTTCCGAGATCACCCGGATGTGAACTCGTGACGTTCATAAATACCTTATCCACAGGGATAAAGAAATGTAATTCTACAAGGTTTTCTACAGCGATCGTGTGGCCTCGACCCTGCTCATTTTTCAGTAAATCAATCGGGTGAGATCCTTCACCACTGCTGCCCGTTTTAATGGGCGCCACGACACTTAAAACCCCTGTGTACGGACCGTGTTAGCCAGAGATTAAAATCTCTTAAATATAGCCACTAATATTTCTAATTAAATATAAATGTACATGGTTTTCTACAGTGACTGTATGGCCTCGACCCTGCTGGATTTTCAGTGAATTAATCCGGTGAGATCCTTCACCACTGCTGCCCGTTTGAATGCAACAACAACCACAGGGTCAAAATTTTTAGGTAGGCCCTATCAAAATTGCTCACGTTTTTATATCAGAGACCCAGGGCCTTCAGGGTCTGCGGGCTGACGTTTGAATCTGTGGTTTTGACCAAGGATTTTAAGTATTCATGTACGTGTGTATCTGTGGATGTGTGTAACTATGTATGTATGTGTAAATTTATGCAAGTCTGTGCATATGCATGTCTGTATGTATGTATGTATTAAAGTATGTACGTATGTATGCAAGTATTTATGTATGTATGTATGCATGAATTTAAGCATGTATGTATGTAGGTATGTGTGCAAGTTCATGTATGGCTGTAAATATGTATTTAAATATGTATACATGTATGTATGTATGTATGTATGTATGTATGTATGTGTTTGTGTACATATCAGTATAATGTAAGCATGTATGTACATATGTAAATATGTATCCATATGGGCATTTATATTGAGTCTTTAAGAATTTCTCACAGGTTCAGAAACATGGCTATTAATTCTGATGTTTATGGATTTAATTTTTACATGTCATAAGCATTACAATCGGAGCGAAAAACGTCCGGCCACCACAAGACGCGTCCTAATGGAAATAATCCCGCAACAGTACAGTCTGCCAATCCATCCAGATCCGCCTGGGCCATAAACGGCCAACCGGCTCAGCCCAGCCGTCTGGCATTGTCCGGGAGACAATGAGATCCGTTAGGCTTCCAGTTGCTGGGCAACAGAATAGCACACCTGGACAGGTGGAACTCGTCATCATACAGGTCCCAGAGGCTGTGACGACGGAGTGTTTTCCTTACTGGACGAATGAATTCTAAAAGCCTTTCAGTAGCTGGGCACTTGTGCGTGAAAGATGTAGATACAAACACGTGTTTACGCGTTTCTTTGAAAACCTGTAGGTCTCTACGCCACAAGAACTCGGCTTCCATTTGAATTCATTGAATAGCAGGCCTAATAATTGTACAGCAGGCACACAGCCTGGAAAGGCCTACATGAATATTACATGAATATTTGTACACATAAACATCTCTGTGTATGCTTTATATATGTACATATACATATATACATTAAATATGTATATATGTATGCACACAGCTCTAATTACATATATATATGTAGATATACATGTACGAGTATATATAAATATATTTGTTCACAGATGAATACATATATACATGTGTATAGATATACATGTATACATACATATATGCACACTCATAAATAAATATATATGTATATATATACACAATACTAACAATGCACGTTATGTGATCTTTGCGTGCTAAACATACATTTCCTGGAATATTTCAATACTGTAGGCTTAGGATCTCAGCATCTCAATTTGCTGCATGTACCAATAAAAACAATTATGCGCATGCAAACTACATACATGCATTATGCATGCAAGACATGTGCTGAATTGTTTTCTCATTTTCTGTCATCGTTTTTATTTGTGGCCTGGAGGACTGTCTCACCTTGATTTCCTTCCGAAAACTGCCAACTCTAAATGACTTCCATCGAGTCTTCAAATTCTAAGGTCTCACATCACCTGCTCCATTAAATTATGTTTACACTATTTTACACTGTCCTACATTACATGGACATACATTACACTGTATCAACTGAAAGTAAAGAAAATAATGATGGCAGAGTTGAAATGAGTCAGTCAAATCGTGTGTGTTTAATTGCCGAGACAACAGCAAAATGAGAGTAAAATTGTACAACTGTTCTCTCCATGAAGCGGAAATTGAATGAAAGAGTTGAGACAATGCCCTGTGTTTGAACTACTACTATTACTGAAAAAGAGGTACTTTCATTCCCTTTACAACTACTGTTATTGCTCTTTATATGCTGAAATTTCATAAGGGGCCATCATAAAGACAGAAAAAGATATCAGAAGGAACACTTTTACCACGGACTAATTACGTCTTCTTTCATATCTAACCTCTTCATCTGGCGGCATTCCTTCCAACGGGTCCATCAGCTCCAAATCGGAATCGTCTGCCAGGCTGGTGCCAGTACACATAGAATTCATCGCGTCAGTGTCGTCGAAATAACAGAATTGAACGTCCGGGTGAAGTTCGGTTGGAACAAGTCGATTCAGGATTTTCACAGACTAAAGAAATAACGACGAGGAGAATTCACTTTCGCCTTGAAACGGATCCGGAAGACTTGTCCGTTAGCGGTTTTTCGACCGAGGGAGGAGGAAATTTTACGTGGAACCGACAAACTCCGCAACCCTCTGAACTGTGTGCACCACGCGTCGCCTGCTTTTTTTGTCGTTTTCGGATCCGTTGCAATTCGTGCTGTTGTGCACCGTAAATGCCAAGTGCAGTGCGAGATTTGTGTACAACTAGTGCGAATTACGAACGACTAAGACGACCCTAATTACGCTAATTAGACCACGTTTGTGGTCCAAAACACTCGGCGTCGGTTCGGTATCGCGGCGGGTAACGCCTCCGTTCATACGCTTCACTCGTCACGTGACCATCCGCGTCGGTTCCGCCCCCGACGACAGTCTAGACAGGACGTACAGCTTCATGTTTTTATATTGATAAGCTGCCGCTGGTTGTGTATTATAACATATACACGTGATGTGTGGTTGATGTCCAGCTTGACAAAACTGTATTTGTAATCCGCCGCTAGTTATGTGTGAGGTAACTATGATGCATATGTGACATTTCAGTTATGGGCTTAGTGTAATATAAAAATGCAACGCACTGCAATTCTATGTCATTCATGTAACTTGGTCATTCATTTGGATTTGTGCCATAAAATATCAGATTACGGTAGGCCTCCAATAGGCTTATTAATCCCGCGATATATAGCGACAAGCTGTTCTTTCTAACAGTGCAAATGTTATTATCTCCCGGCCAGTCCCAGAAGCTCCTGTCCTAACTTGACATCTGACCTAGTTGAGCAGACCAGTATACCTGTGACTATTTGTTTTTGTTAGCTAGGCTCATCTGTCAGAAGAACATAAAGTTGACGACTTCGATTTAGTAGGCCCTAAAATAATCGACAGAAGAGTGGGCTGGATGTAAGATAGCCATTTAAGCCCTATAATATAATCGATTCATTAGACTAGATTATATTATATGCATGTGTGTACGATTTTCCAAGGTTTATATTGTAATCAGTCTAACGCCAGCAACTTCTCTCTGCCTTGAATGCAGCTACTCCAGGTACTACCTTTTTGGGACTATCTACAATCCCTGCACACGCAAAGTTTTCCTACCACTGATTTATGGCTGAGGATCCCTAATTCGTACCTCCTAGATTTTACTATCATGCATCGCCAGCCGACCTTAACCTGGGCCGTAAAATTTGAAGCGCATTGCGTTGGTGTTTTGTCGTGTTTGAACATTTCTGATTCATCATATCGGATTTCAAACAATTCGTTCGTATTCGATCCAGGTTAATTCTTAAAAGTTCCAACTTACTGGTTTCTCTGTGCCATTGAATTTCGGCTGGGCTTCTCCAAGGGACTCCGGTTTTTACTCGGCCTACAGTTTCACTTGTAGTCTTATATATTGTGATAACGGTGCCATGGAAGTCTTTAGACTAGATTATATTACAGGCATGTGTGTACGTATGTATGTAAGTATGTATGTGTGGATGGATGGATGCATGGATGGATGCATGGAGGCTATGCAGTGCTTGAGACAGAAGGACTCTGGAGGCCCAGATTTAGAAAAGTGTGAGGAAGAACGAGTAGATCTGGGCGGCTGGATAGTGAATAGCTGGCGAGTGTAAAAGGGTTGAGAACTCTGAGGGGCACTGTAGGAAGCAGACACAATTTTGTAATGGATGCGCTCAGTGACCTTAATGAAGTGATTCGAGAACTGGGGTTATCTGGTGGTATAGACAAGCCTCTAGCGGGACAAAGGACCTGCTCGCTAGAGACGCCCACTTCCTAAAATCCAATCAGTTGTTGGCAGGTATTGCAGTGAGTCGCTAATTTGCGTAAAGGTGAAAACACGGTACATTGGCTGTGGTTAATTTATGGCGCAGCCAACTTAGGGGCATCTTTAAACTTGAAAATCAAATTCTTTGGTTTAATTTTTAAAATCGCGACAAGTAACTGGTTAATCTATTACTTTGGTATTTTACCAATTTACACATTTAGGCATAATTAATATTCGTGTCTATGTTGAGCTAATTTTTCAATAGCTTTGCAGTTGAACAGGCTAATTTAGATGTTGGCTATATTTAGGCCTTTTGTTTTACGCATTTGCATATTTAAATTTATGTAAATTAATCTAACTTGGTCCTACAGACAGAGCCGTGCTAATAGTCTGAAATCATACAGCTGTGGCATTAAGTAAGTAAGTAAGTAAGTAAGTAAGCGAGTAAGTAATTCATGTGTCCATCGACTGAGCGAGAATTATAGAAGTCAAGTTCATCGTCTGCGTAATGTGTTTAGCCTGCATTCCAGACATTTGGCTCATGATTGAGAAATGATGGTTTCCACTGCTTTACCCCTGGGACTTCGGAGCTTTACGCATTTTTCGCTGTTTCCATCGCAGTAAATTCCCTCGAACTTTCGTTTGCAATCTTCAGGAGTTTAAATAGTAGGAAGACAGAGATGAGTTTCTTGTTGAAACCAATTTTGGATATTTATTAAACAAAATATTCTATTATTTTATTAAAATAGCTGTGTTTATTGTTTTCATTAAGGAAAATGCTGTGTTTATTGCTTTTATTAAACAAAATAATATATTTAGAATATCTTTACTAAACAAAATATATTCTTTTCATTTATATTTCGGTATCGTCGTCGTCACAATTATCGGCATCTTCGTGACAACCCTTATCATCTTTATCGGCGTTTGTCATTATCATCATCTTTGTTATCATCATTGTCGTTATCATCACTAGTTCATACACTGCACTAGATCAGTAAGGTAAGGAAAATCAATAAGGCAAATCGGGTAAGGTAAAGTAAAAATAAATTTATCTGGCGCCACTTTTGAGAATCTATTGGTCCTTCTGTGGTGTTTTGTGGCCAACCATGCTCGGTCGTTTTGTTGTCATGACAACTGTTGGCCTTCTGCCGATGTCATGACAACGTCGATGTCGTTCTATCATCACAACCTCTCCGCCACTAATTCGTTATGGCAACCTATCGGTCGTCTGTCGTTGCCATGACAACCTTTGGTCGTTCTGTCGTTGCCATGCAACCTTTTGGTCGTTCCCTTGTTGTCACGACAAAACTTTGTCGGCATGACAGTCTGATTATTTCTTACATTTATGCGGCGCCAGTATGTAGGAACGAAACATCAAACGATGGCGCTTAGAAATTGTGACTTGCTCGAAGTCTTAGGACACAGTAAACGTCCGTGTAGTGGCGGCTCGAACCCGCCTCCTGGGCGTCACAAGGCGGGCGCTCTACCACTCGTGTCGTCGTTACGATGATGATGTCTTCGTCTCTTTGTCGTTTTCATCGTCGTCGTGGTCATCATCTTCGTTTGGTTCCTCCTTGAGGATGTCGTCCTGGCCGGGAGGGAAGGACCCGATCTTCGCCAGGAACCAGTCTCGGTTCGTCTCCAAGGAGTCGAGAATGTCCTGGCAGTCGGGGTAGACGAGTTCACCCCATGCCTCCCACAGAGGGTGGACGATGTAATCGATGAAGCCGACCTAAAAGGAAAGCGAACACACGTCTAACCACTGCGACCGAGGTTCAAATTATTCCTGCTCTTCAACTGAAGTAATCTGATATTCTGCTTCTTGTCAGATTTCCCTTAACCTTACCATAAAGTCATATCTAATCTAATCTGATTTAATGTAGTCAGATCTAATCTAATCTGATATAATCAGATCTACAGTGATCGGATGACTTCTATTATATCTTACCTACTTTCAACTTGTCTTTTGCCCTACCTCGCCCTATTTTTGCTTCCTGTACAATAGTCTGATACCTTACCTCTTTTCAAACTTTCCATTACTCTCTGGTCTTCTGGCAACCGGACATTTGACGATTATGTCATATGTCATCGCCATATGACGTATCCATGTTACTTTACGTTTACCTTATGCTGTGTATTACCTCTTGCTCCACAAAAATCTGTCTTAACTTACCTTTACTTTGCTTTGACTCTTACTTTACGTTTGGCTTTCCTAAAATTACATTCAACCCTACTTAACATTCCTTCACTTTTTGATACATTAGTACATTGATACATTACCTTAGTTTACCTTTCGTCTTAGCAATTTTACTTGTGATTGCCGTATCAATTATGGTAAGACCCATCGACGTTATGTATTGATTGATTGATCGGTTGGTTGGCTAGCTGGCTGGCTGGCTGGCTGACTGACTGAACTGACTTACTTATTTGTTTGTTTTTTGTTTGTTTCTGTATTTATTTAATTGACCTGTGATTTTTCGACGGAGGCCGTGTACCGATCGCACATCGGGCTAATGTCAAGGCCGTTGTTCCTCTCAAGGTCACCTTGGCAGAAGAATTCCTCCATAATACGATCAGTCCACTGTTGATAGAGCGCCAATGGCTTCGTCGGGTTGCTCAGGTCCGCACAGTGGACCAGGGTCTTTAGAACCTACTCGAATGAATCGTGTGAATCAATTGAAACAGGTGAATTAAAATGAATCATGCAAATGACATGAATCACGCGATTCTAAAGAATCAAGTGAATTAAAGTGAATTACACAAATCACATGAGTCAGGTGAATCACATGAATCATGTGTATCACGCGAACTTGAGCGGATAATGCGAATCATGTTAATTCCATGAATTAGAGCGTATCATGTGAATCGAGTGAATTAAATTGGATCAGATGCAACACATGATTTAGGTGAATCCCACGAATCAGGTGCACAGCGATTGTGTGGTATCACGTTGACCTTTGACCTATGTGTCCTCGTATCTCATGACCCCAACCCCTGGAGAAAGAATCGCGGGCCAAAGTGCACGAAATTGTCCGTAGACCTATGCATTCCTTTATTTAGCGCCTTTTACGTCGAAGAACCCAGACCGTTCGTTTACTGAGGGAAAGATCTACTCTACCCATCTGTTGGCTACCCAGCTGTGGCCCCTACCTATTGGTCACTAGTTGAACTGATGACCAGACACTTGTGTATATTTGTATGTATGTATCTATTAAGATACTTGATATAGCGCCTTTGAAGTACCTCACAAAGGCGCCTCCTGCGCTAGATGACTGACTGACTGACTAAGTGACTGACTGACTGACTTTACCTGTGTTCGTTCGCTGTAATTTTCCAGGTTTAACATCCCAGACCGAGTGATCTTAAGCGTCTCTACCATTGTCTTCAGGTCGGCCAAAAGGCTCATATGAGTCGACATGTCAGTTGCCAGGACCTGTAAAGGTAATCGTAATTGTAACCTCAAAATTCCTAAAGCGCTACTCAAAAGCTAAGCGCTGGGCAACAGCTTATTCACGAGTGCTGCGTCCAGTCAGTAGGGTTGTCCAAAGATGCCATGTCAAGAACCAAGTACGGTTGCCAGAAGACCAGAGATAGAAGGGGGAGAGGAGCTGTTAGGGTGAGTTGTGTTTAAGCGGAAAGAAATGGGAAGGCAGCGGATTGGATGGATCAGGGTGGGCTTTCTTGAAAAAGTGAGACAGGTAAACTATAAACGTTCAGACAAGGTATAAGGTAAGGAAAGGTAGGGTAAGGTAAGGTATGGTATGGTATGGTAAAGTAAGGTATACGGTAAGAGAATGTACAGCGTAATAATGTGAGGTGAGACACGAATCTATTTCACTGTCCACGTTATCCAGTTTTCCATCTCTTCTAGGTCCTTTATTCCCCTCTTCCAATGCAGATGCTCAATCTTTTCGATCCTTCAGTCTTTTCGCTCTTCGATCTTTCCTCTTTACTCACAATGTCGATGATCATTCTCTTCGATCCTTCGATCGATCCTTCCAATATACTCACAATATCGATGATCATTCTCCGGATCGTCTGGTAAGATGTCGTCGAGAGATTCTCGAAGATGTTGGCTTCGGTTTCCTTGAGGAGAGTGAAGGCGACGGCCAGATGGTGATTCTCGAGCACTGACTGATCGTTGTACATGACAGCCAACTCCAGACCTACGCAAATCGTTCAGCGTCATCATCTTCAGCCGCTTATTCCTGTTGCCAGTCAACCGAGTCGACAAACGCTGCGCTCGGCGGCCCGTGGGGATATTATGGTCCCGCGCTCCCGTCCGACGACACGGACACACCGTGCTCTCTTGTGTGCAGGACCGTCCTTCTGGAACAGTCTTCCTCTGGAAATTCGAACTCTTCCTCATCTGACGGCTCAAGAAACAATCTCTGCCCATCTTAAGACGCACCTGTTTGGAACTGCTAGGTCGTCATGCCGCAGCGCCTGTATGGGCTATATGGATTTTGGCTGCATACATACATTCATACATACATACATAATTACATACATACATTCATACATACATACACATATACATTACATACATACATACATAATTACATACATACATTCATACATACGTACACACATAATTACATACATACATTCATACATACATACATATATACATTACATACATACATACATACATACATAATTACATACATTCATACATACATACATAATTACATACATACATTCATACATACATACATACATAATTACATACATACATTCATACATACATACATAATTACATACATACATTCATACATACATACATAATTACATACATACGTTCATACATACATTCATGCTTACATACATACATTCATGCATACATACATTCATACATACACACATACATACATATATATGCATTCATGCATATATACATTCATACATACGTACATAATCATCGTCGTCATCATCAGCATCATCATCATCATCATCTATTGATTCTAAGTTCAACGCTATTCATATCAGGGCGAAATTAACGCTAAATTCATGGGTAGTCCTCGACCACCTAAGCTTTCATGGTGTGAGATCGAACGCCATAATGTTATCAACTGGCGCTGAATCAATCTCGTGAGTTCGACTTGCTAATGCATCACTGCAGGCTTGCATATACTCCGATCGAAATCAAACTGCGCTATAAAATTCTGATTCACAGATCATTGATTTGAGCTGCATTTGTCTATTGCCCACACAGCGCGAATTTGTTAGTTATAGGGTTAGTCAGTTTATGTTAAAGAATTTTCAACAGTTTAATTCTTTAAATCTACCAGAAACACAAGCGCTACGAAAATCGTTGTCGTCATCTCGAGATTTCTACAGCATCCAAAGAAAGCTAAGTTGTGAGAGTCAGCCTATTCACAGGCGCTCTGTCGAAAAATAGTTGATAAAGAGTCGGTTTCAGGTCAGGATCCTAGGGTCAGGCAGACAGACAGACAGACAACCACGGTGGAAGATGTCTGGAATTGGAGCGGTGAGACAGATAAGCGGAAGAGGAGGAATTAGGATACAATTTGTGGAAGAGGAGTGTTTTCAGTTTTTGCACAGAAGGCGTACGCAGAGATTACAAGAGGTGCCATGTTGGTGAGTTCGTAGGATAGAACAGGATGGAAAATGCGTGTTCCCCTTCTTCCTCTTATCTCTCTCTCCTCTCCAACCCCAAACACCACCACCACCCATAGCTGCCACGCTGTCTCTCCATCTGAATTTTGGATCTTGACCTGGAACCGAACCCTTTTGCCTATCGATTTTGTTTTGACTGAGCGCCTGTGGCTTTCGTTGGGCGCTGTAGAAATCTTGGAATTACGATTACGATTACGAGTTACCAACTATAGTTCTTTACTACAGCGAAGTTAAGTCTCTGGTTTCAGCATAACCCTTACAAACACCGAAATAGCGCAAAAGAAATATAAGGTTGTTGTCCCATAGAGATATAAAAGTCGGTGACGAACATGGAACTTAACAAACTAATCAACTGACGCCATAAAACCCGTGTTATTCAAGACACATCTTACACAATAAAGTCAGCTGCAATCGCTAGCACGCTTGACAAACACTCTAATGGAGCTATATAAGTTTGCGATACACGTCTGGATGTCGCCTCAAATCCGTGTGAGTAAACCGAAGAAATAGCGCTTCATAAACTCAATCCTGCGGAAGGAGATTGCGGGAATCAATGTAATAAATGCATGCATATATGTTTGTATTGTGTTTGTATATATGTGTAAAGGGTGGACTAAAAAAACGAGTCCAGGAGTGTAGCCGCGTTTCTTTGGGGGCTACTCTGAGTATAAGTAACTTCGTATGGATAAATGTAAATGTATACGTTTTTCTACAGTGAATGTTTGGCCTCGACCCTGCTCATTTTTCAGTGAATTTTATCGAGTGTGAGCCTTCACCACCGCTGCCCGTTTGAATGGGTGCCCGCCATTTAAGATCGTAATCGTAATTCCGAGATTTCTACAGCGCCCAACGAAAGTCGCGCCGCGAGGACCAGCTTATTCACAGGCGCTCAGTCAAAACAAAATCGATAGGCAAAAAGGGTTCGGTTCCAGGTCAAGATCCAAAAGTCAAGCCGAGAGACAGCGTGGCAGCTAGGGGGGGGGGGGGGTGATGTTTGGGGTTGGAGAGGAGAGAGAGAGAAGAGGAAGAAGGGGTGTCAGGATAGGATCTGTGAAAGAGGAATGTTTTCAGTTTTCAGTGAAAGGCCGAGGCAGAAATTGCAAGCGGTGGAGCCCCTGTACGGACCATGCTATGAACTGCGTAGTGTATACGGCTAATCCCTCTTTCAGCTTTTGCGGTTTACTGTCTGTCTGTCTGCCAGTCTGTTTGTATGTATGCATGCCTGTCTTTGTGCTTGTCCGTCCGTCCGTTCGTCTGTCTGTTTGTCTGCTTACCTGTCTGTCTGTCTATCTGCCTATCTGTATGTATGTATGCATATCTGTCTGTGTGCCTGCCAGTCTGTCCGTCTGTCTGTCTATCTGTCTGTCTGTCTATCTGTCTGTCTGTCTATCTGTCTGTCTGCTTACCACTCTGTCTGTATGCCTGTCTGTTTGTATGTATGCATGTCCGTCCGTCCGTCCGTCGACATCAATTGTCTTGTGTCGTAATTGACATCTTTGAAGCAGCGCTTAAGATTTCCCTCTCATCGCCAGTCAAGAGCTGATCCAGTCTGAAATTCTGACAGTCGCCGGTCCACCTGTCTTTTTAAACTCACCTGAATCAATCAGGTACTGATTAGTTACACCTGGATGGTCAACGTCGTGTACCGCTGATGCGATCACCGTTGCGATCAGCTCCAAGTCCGTGAAGATGTCCTGAGGACAGAAATATTCACAGAGGTCAGAAGGTCACTTTCCAAATTAAGTCTAGGTTAATCAAGTTGGAACCGGTCACGGTTCAAGAAGTCATAATTTCCCATTAGGTCAAAGTTCAAGAATTTGACATTATGATAATTGTATGAGGTCAAAAGGTCACTTTCCAAACTAGGTCAAGGATTTTTATGGTTATAATATGGTATTTGGTCAAAAAGTCAAAATTTTCAGTATGTTCGCAGTACTAACAGAAAATGTTTGTCGACAATAACCTTTAATTTCACAGGACTCTTCGGGGTTCGAAAACTGGACCAAGTGGCAAAATTCCATCTACTAAACCACCCAGTTACCTTACCACAATCCGTCCTATCTGTATGGTGTACTCATGTATGTATGTATGTATGTTTGTATGAATGCATGGATGTATGTGTATGCATGAGTGTGCGTTTATGTGTATATATGCATGTATCTGGAGATTTATATAGCGCCTTTTAAGGACCCTTCGAATGGTAGGTTATTTCCCCTCTGCTTTGAACCCTAGCCGAAGTACTTTCTTTGCCTCGGAGATACAAAACCTGGTAAAGCCTGTCGCCGAGGGAAAAGGAGTGCACACGTTTTCGTTTATAAGCTCACTTCCGGAAGCCGGGCAGACTTCCGCTTTCTGTTTGTTCCGGTAGGTTCAGTAGCGAAACCGGAAGTACAACGTAACCTCGCTAAAAGGGCGATTCACTGCGACGATTTTATGATCGCTCTCCTACAGTCAAAACCCGTTAAAGAGTGCCTTAGAAGTAATGATTGCTAAGATCATACACTACTGTAGTGAACGCTTGCAGACAGTAATTGTCCGATTTCAAAGCACGTTCGTGGTCGTCTGCCTTCTGATAGTTTTGTCTAAAATCTTCAGAAGGCCACATTACAGTGTCTGCGTATTACTAGACAGCTGATGTCTCAGAGCGTTCTCGACACATTAGTGTATGTTGTCTCCAGGCATTATTTTAAAGACTATGACGTTGGCCGAAGATCGAAATTCGCGTATTCGATATTCGATATACAAAAATACAAAGGCTGCATATAAATAGCTAATTGATCTTTGCGAAGCAACACAGGACGTCATATAATATGAGAATGTTGATTAGAATACTAGACATAAGTCTTATGTCTGGTATTCTAATATGAGAATGTTGATTAGAATACCAGACATAAGTCTTATGTCTGGTATTCTAATCAACATTCTCATATTATATGACGTCCTGTATGATAAGACGCATGAACGAGCTACCGGCCTAAAAATGCAAGAGTAATGTAACATAACCTACCGTAATTTCTCATCGCATATAAAAGCTTCTTCTTGTGGACTGGCCTTTTGGATATTGACTTGATTGCGGCTTGGGTTTGGTGCGCCATCGGTTGATGCCTTGCGTATTAGACACCGGCGCGTTGCAAGTTACTAATAAGAATTAGAATTAGAGACCAGCTTATTCACCGGCGCAATGGTATCCACGACAGCAAGGTCGTTGGATCAATTTCAGTGCCACAATCGAAATCCAAAGAAGTCAAGACAATAGAGAAAAATATAACAGAAACAATGTACAATTTAGGACAGTCGAATGATCGTGTGAACTGCTGGACATTCCAACAGAATTTTCGTTGTGCTTGACGGAGCTGCAAGGACTGAAAATTTAGTCGAATTTTATTTTGTATTTTTAATACATTTCAGCCGTTCGCGCTAATTAGGCCCTACTTTAAACATTTTCATTAGTTAATGTAAGCAGATCCATATGCCATCGGCAGGAGTCAGTTAAACTATATTTAGCGAACAAATATAAACAAGTTAAACCAAGGATCATTCACAATGCTGACGAAAGAAATTAACACCGAAGAAGCACTTTCAAACATTTATTTTACACATATACTGGTAAATATCTGACAAAAAGTAAACACGAAATTCGAAGGAGGAAACTCTTCGGATTTTCGGTACCATTAATCGTTACTGTAATCAAGCCGCAAACTTTCTGGTTTTATGGAAATCGCTACCTATTTTGCCCTAATTTATGTTTTTGTTATGGCACCACTATAAAACACCAGTTTCCTGCTCGTTAGCCGAGTACTTTACGCGGAAAATTCTTATTTTTAGCTAAATAGCGATATCGTGTTACTACCTTATTACGAATTTAATGGCCGCTCACACGAAGACGCTATATTTCATGAGGGTTGCGATTCAACGTCATCAGCGCAGCCAACGTTCGCAGCCATCGCCGAGTCATTTAATATCTGTCAAAGCAAGCGTTGAAGTCTATGTTCAACGCAGACGCTTGGAGACGCTGCTGGTGCTAGTGCTGGTGCTGATGGCAGCTGCTGCGCCTGGTTTCATCATCATAAAATCGATGGTTAGGTAGAGGAAGAGGGGGAGTAGGAGGAGAAGGAGGAGGAGGAGAAGCGGTGGCATGGAGTTCTTATCGGAGCAGGCAGGTCGCGTGATTAACAACCTCGAAACTTGAGATATAATGAAGTCGTCCTGAGTCCAGGGATCAAATTCAAGCCCTGCGTCGCCTCATCTGCCTCGTCATTTCTCGTTTCCGTCTTGATCCTCTTGCTACTCTTAGCATCTTCCTCCCTATCTTCATTCTCATCATACATCTTCTTTTTCTCTATCTTCACCTTTTCTCATTCTAAGATTCTCTTCGTTAGCTTCCTGTCTTTCAGAGGGTTAGTTGGTGCAGCTGTGCTGTGCTAATTCTCTTGATAGTTAAAATCAGACGAATATTAATAGGTAAGGTCAAATCACGTGGGTCACCTAACTGCCATGTCTTATAATAAGTTTAGTATGTTTGAATAAATACAATTATTAAAGTCCATCCACTACGTTAGCTAGTCAGACTGGTTTGAAATAGGTTTAAATGTTTTTACAACAGATAAGGCAAGATCGCAGCCCTATCATCAGTGTACACTAGATTCCGAGAAAGTGCTGTAGATGTCGCTAGCATAGGTTGAAAAGTAGATTCAAATAGGTCAGGTTATGATCCGAGCGTGATTTGTGATTGGCAGATGTGAGGAGAAGTAAGTAAGTAAGTAAGTAATGCATTTGTAAGACCTTTAGGGGAATAAAAACGAAACGGAACGGGGTTAGTACAGCTTCAACAAGACATAATCTGAACTAGTAGATAGAAAAACTGTAGGCAGGAGCGAAAGGTATCAGGGAAATGTACCTTCAATAGTGGGTAGTCTGAACTCCTGAATGGGTGGTGGGAGCTCCCCCTTCTCCCACGGAATCGAACCCTCATTATGATGGTGGTGTGAGTGACAAAAATTCCAACCTGGAGAGACGTGAGCCGGAGGAGATAGTGACTCGTTTGCGTGACATCGGCAGCGTGGATGCTGTTGTGATACGAGTTGCACTGATTGTAGTTCTCTTCGACGAGGTTCAGGTAGACGACGAGTTTTCGTGCAGGTATCTTCAGCAACTTCAAAGCGTCCCTCTCCTACGGATGAGTACATAATTACCACACATGGGGAAGGGTTTCTAAAGCGCCATGATTGTAATTGACGCTGAGTACATATTTCGATCGGTAGCTGTTTCAAGGCTAAGCCGGGTAAAGTGATTGAAGCATGAGTCTGTCTGTTTGTCTTTCTGTCTGTCTGTTTGTGTGCCAATTAATGTGTGTTGTCTCCGTGTTTGCCCATACCTCCCTTTTTTCAGGTGCTATATAAACATGCCCACCTCCGTGTCTTTTGTCTAGGCGTGCCCATGTTTGTCTGGGTTTCTGTGTATACTGTACGCGCCCGAGTATGTGTATGCCTGTCTACTTATGCATTTATGTGTATATATGTATATATGTGTCTTTATGCACGTGTGGATCTGTCTGTCTGTTTGTATCCCATCGTTCTGCGCCTTGTTCATTTCCTTGTATGCCTGATGAAATTAACCCTACACTGAGAGAGCGTTTCATTTCCAACCATTCATTAGAGGCGTAGCATGTATTAAACACACGGGGAGCACCCACTTCTGCCCCACTAAACCCGCCTCAGGAAGAGGACGGGGTACCCGCAACATTACCCTGATCATAAACAAAGACACGAACTTCGTCAATTCTGGGTTAAGTTTCCGAAATAAAGTCTTGTCGCTAAGAGCTTTCTCGTATTCTATCTTCGTTCTTTGAAATCCCTAAGGTCATTTGGCCCAGGAGTCAACCACGGATGACTCAGAATTACTAAAGATCTCTACGCTTGATCTCCATTTTATGGCCTAATAGCCCTTCTAAGAGCAGGCTGTAAAAAGAAATAATCCAATAAGGGTCCCTGCATGGCGGCCATTTTAAAGGCATATGGCGTGACATTGGTCACGTGGTCGCTTTGACCGCGCAGACATGTGCGCCATCCGACGAACAACAACGGCGGCGTCCGGAAAAACCATTTCGTTGGCATTTGCTGACCGGTGTAGGGCGCACAGATCTGCAATTGTGCATTGAACCAAGCTGAGCAGGAAATACTTGGAGAGAGTACTTCGAGGAAGATATAATAGTGTAGGTTTTGCTGTGTGTGTGTGTGTGTGTGTTAGGGCTATTACAAACTACAGGTTCTATATAAATCTTTATAAACATGCATGCTTACATACAAACATACAAAAGTGCATACATGCATACCACGCACCTACATGTTTAAATACAAACATACTGTACATACATATATGCATGCATACATACACTTACATACATACATACATACATACATACATACATGCTACGTTCTTATTTTCCCAGGGTTCTCGTGCTGCTTGGAAGCGCCTTTGATTAGTTTGTTCTGTAAGAAGCGCTATATAAGTTATCAAATACAATGCAATGTATGTACTTATATATACATACATACATTCATCTTGCATATGTTCACATTGGTAATCTCATGGAGGCGTCTAAACAACTGAACCGAACGCATAGTCCTATGTGTTCGACCTTACATTGTTCTTAAGGCCTACTTTTACTAGTAATTAAGAAGCCCTGTGACCGGTTCTTCGTGGTGTTTGTTGCTTCGGTTGCCCAGCGATAAATTGAATGCTTTGTCTTCATGCGTCGTTCGGGGAGTTGGACTAATTACAACATCGTGATTACTTTTTCAGCAAATCGCTCACACTGATAGCGACTTAGGCTGAGAAACACAGGAACTGGTATCCAGTGTGGAAGTAATCTCATTATTCTGAATATATTGCGTCAAATGCAGACTCGAGTAAATACCAGAGATTGCTGCGAAAGTCAATTAAAAAGCATATCTGCAAATCTCGCAAGACTGTTGCGAAATCCGCCGGAAGTAATCAAAATGCAGCGAAATGAATGTAAACCAAGCAAAAATAATCTCGCTCGAGCTGAAAGAAACTCAGATTCGTTGAAAAGTTACTGAAATCTACCCAAAACGATCTAAAAATGAGCAAATATATATTATCGGTGGCCTGTATTTTCGTGCGCAGCGCCGCCATTTTGGAATCGAAGCCCGGATTTTATATAACAAATGGCGGATCCGTATTGTTTTGCAAGTCGAAATGTCATCTGCGTTGCCATAGCGCATTTTCTCAGACTATTCTTCGACATGACATTGTCCTGTACCAACGATGGGTCTCATTTATCGCGCAGGAATCCAATATCACAACAATAGGCCTTTAGAAACAGTCCCTGCGCTTTTAGAATTCTGTACTGAATCTTCCATCATGAAATAATTATTTGCTAATTTTTTGGAAGAATTGCCTGCACAGTAGTTACGTCATAACCTAAAAATACCACGAAAAGCTAAGTATATGTAGGCCTACAGAATTTCCACGATAATGGACGAAACGCCAAATGTGGAGTTTGATATCTTCTGTTACAAAACCTCACATAAGGTAAGAAAACGCACTCTTTACATGTCAGCTGCGGACATTTTCTGCATCTTCCAGAATGCGCCAGAAAAACTCTCCATCAACCTCTTTCCGAAGACGCACAATGCTGCTGTAAATTGATCCTTTGCAATTTTAACCGAAGCACGTGACATCGTTTATTCACGCGAATGGGCGAAAATAAAGGATATAACGCACATCGCCTTTTATCAAGGGTCCGCAGACGTCTAGTCGATTGAATTGCGATGGACAATTGTTGGAGGATTTACAAGGGTCTTAAGCCGTTACTCTTTCCCAAACAAAGACCACGAACGGCGGTTTTCGCGCGCTTTTTCTTTGTCTTCTTGGCGCAGCTTTTAATGTCGACGTCACGCGATGGGTTGCTTATCGTGACGTAATAACAGCGACCGTTATAACCGGTTTCCATGTCGTGCAGAACACAAGTAATCGTCTCGAGTTACGGACGAACACGTGCGCAGGTGCGTGCATTTCGGCTCGGAAGTCACGTCAACGGAGTTCCAGGGAACGCAGTATTCATACCTGGTGTGGTATCGCGTAGCCTTCAAGAAGGCTAATGTACCCGATAGCCTTCAGTTCCCGGTCGGGAATCGATGCAGATGGAAATCGTATTTTCGCGTGACAAAAAGATCCACATGTTCAATATATATACATCCATACACACATATTATATACATATACACACATACATACGTTCAAACGCATATACATACATGTCTACATAAACACACATCCATCTATGCTTACATATATGCACATACATACATACAGACATACATACTCATACATACACACATACATATACATACATGCGTATATACATGAATACATATAAGCGTATACACACATACATACGTACGTGCATATATACATACGTAAATATACATACATACATACATGCATAAATGCATATATAAATACAAGCGTATATGCATACATACACATACATACATGCGTACAAGCGTACATGCATACATACATACATACACACACATGCATACATGCATATATTACATACATATATACATACATATATACATACATATATACATACATACATACATACATGCATAAATGCATACATAAATTCAAGCGTATATGTATACAAACACATACATACATACATACTTACATGCATAAATGCATACATACATACATACATACACACATGCATACATACATATATTGCATACATACATACATACATGCACATACGTACACACATACATCGATACATTCGCAGGAACAGAAAAACAAGCAGACTAACAGTCTGAATTGGTTAAAATTACACTAGATGTGTGGCTTCCAATTCCACCATAAAATCGAGGGCTGAAATCCAGCGCCACACAGCGGGGATTTCGGTCAAGCTGCCAACATATCTGGAAAGCGTTTTTCTTTTATGATTAAAACCGGCGCTACATAAGTTGAAAACGAATTAGAATATGAACAGAACATGATTTCTAATTAAAGTTAGAGTTAGAATTAGAGTACTGTAGCTCACTGACCTTAAGAATCGTGTATGCCATGACCGTTAGAGGTCTGTTGCCTGTAACCTCGGCCAACTTAAAAACATCTGGTCCCCAACTATCAACGTTCACCATAACCTGCAACGGACACAACAGAATGTAACCAAAGCCACGAAAAACAAAATGTAATGTAATGTAATCGAGAATTTATAAAGCGCCACTTCAAGATAGACTCCTCAGAGGCGCTCCCAGCCCGACAACCCAGAAGCACTGGGAAATAGGAAGGTCTTCAAGCGCTTGCGGAAAAGAAAGCCAGACTAAGAAGTTCCTAGAGTAGGTCAATAGGAAGTCCTTTCCAAAAAGCGGGACCAACCACAGCAAAACTCCTGCGCTGGGCCGTGGCTGGTCAGACCGATGGGACAATCAGGTCACCCCTACCGCCGAAAAGTGTAATGTGTTCATTCATTGATTGTAATTCACAAGCAACTTTTCCTAAGCAGCTGTTTAGCGCATAAGGCATCAGCCGATGGCGCAGCAAAATCAAACCACAGCCTGGTAATATGCGTAGGAAGTTCGTGGAGGAGGGACAGTGATGATGAGAATTGCCTGGGCAGAATGGATGTCACCTGGATGGCCAATAAGTGGAGACATGCGATCGATAAAAACTGCAGTGAGCCCAAGGACTTTAGGAAGGAAGGAAGGAAGGAAGGAGGGAAGGAAGGAAGGAAGGAAGGAAGGAAGGAAGAAGGAAGAAGGAAGATGGAAGAAGGAAGAAGGAAGAAGGAAGAAGAAGGAAGAAAGAAGGAAGAAAGAAGGAAGAAAGAAGGAAGAAAGAAGGAAGAAAGAAGGAAGAAAGAAGGAAGAAAGAAGGAAGAAAGAAGGAAGAAAGAAGGAAGTAAGGCAAGAAGGATGGAAGGAAGGAAGGAAAAAAGGAAGAAAGGAAGGAAGGAAGAAAAGAAGGATGGAAGGAAGGAAGGAAGGAAAGAAGGAAGGAAGGCAGGAAGGAAGAAAGGCAAGAAGGGAGAAGTAAAGGAGAGAAGGAGTGTAATCTAAAAATAATGTATAATCTTTAAGCACATAATGGTATGTACCTAAGTAGAAGGTATGCTACCTCAGCCATTTTGTCTTCCTTGTCCGTCTCGATGCCAAAGATCGGGACCTCTGCAGACGAAGAATTCACTTCCGGTTCACTTCGCGTGCCAGTGACGTCAGTGGCCGTCTCCGCTTTATAGATCTGTGGTTGGTTATCGGAGTCTGGACCCTCGATGTTGACGAGCGGTAAACGGAAGTCCTGCTTATCTTCAGAAATAAGCATCCAATTGGCATTCTGTATTTAATTAAAACTATTATCGTATGCTTGTTTTTTTATTTTTATTTAGCCTAAAATTTAGAAATATAGGGTGGGTTCAAAAATAAAAAGCATTGTCTGTGGCGCCGTCTTCAGAGGGATCAGGGCAAAATAGATGGCACTTCCTCGTTGGACATAAACCGAAATCCTCTCGAACTGATAACATGTCTCTATTATTATTATTATTATTATTATTATTATTATTATTATTATTATTATTATTTTATTATTATTATTATTATTATCATCATCATCATCATCATCATCATCATCCTATATGTTCATAGTAGAGTTCCGGAGAAGCAGATGGCGTTCCCACGCTGGACAGCTACTGAGAGTCTTTGAAGCAGGTAGCTGGTCTCCAATGGATCGTGGGTTGTCATTGTCATCCTTCGTCCTAACTCCCACACAAAATCCAATCCTTCCGTACTCCATGCGCCGCTGGTCTCCAGTGCGACCGCCACAAACGAGTGGGTTTGGGCTATAGTGGCGTATTTTAGCCTTTTGGCTGAGACTGCCCGGTTTGCAATTATTATTATTATTATTATTGTTGTTGTTGTTGTTGTTGTTGTTGTTATTATTATATACTGATACGATAAAATTACTTTTGCGTCGTGTGAAGTGACGGAAATTAATTTAAAAGACTTGGAATTGTTTTGTTTTCTGTAATACTTACCGACGAAGGTGTTGAAAATGTATTCTGAGATTTCGTTTCCTGATCGACTCGATTCGGAGAATTGGTTCAGTTCTCGGTTCAGCATTCGCTTAAACTGAACAACAGGTATTTGTCTCTTTGTTTAATTCTTGTTTATATAATTGTTTATCTGTTTGCTACTCTATATATTTTCGTTTATTTGCTTGAGTGTTTACTAAGTTCAATTTTTGTTTGCTTGTTTACTTAGTTCAATTTTGTTTGTTTGTGTATTTTCATCTGTTCGTTTATTTACTGACTTATTTGTTTGTATAGTTTTGCTTATTTGTTTGTTTGTTTATTTATTTACTTGTTTATTTATCTGTTTCTTTATTTATTATATGAACCCTCTTAGATATTTCTTTGTAAAGGCGCTATAAAAATGCTGTTCATCTATTCATGTACTTGCGTTTGACATGACGTTTATCTAAATTTATACCTGTATTATAATCTACTCTTGGAACTTCTATAGCGCCCTTATAGTAATGTACAAGACCTTCAACAAGAAAGCTGTGTGCGTGCAGTGTACATAGCACTACGGTATAAGTGTAACTCATGTCTGTGTGTCATGTTTCATGCTGATCCACCTGTTTCTCTTGATTTATTTAGCGCCCTTTTCAGACGACGGCTATTCATCCATCATCGTTCGCCTCTGGATGAACCCGTCGCTTGAACATCAGTTACGGAAGAGAGGAACGCCTCTGAAAACAGGCGCTACATAAATGTTTTTGCATGTACATACAGACCGACAGATATACAGACACGGATATATAATTAATGTTTTATGTACTGATATACATGAACATGCAGACAAACAGACAGGCAGACAGACAGACAGACATAGGATTTACAAGGGTCTTAAGCTGACATAAACATAGACTGACTGACTGACTGACTGACTGACTGACTGACTGACTGACTGACTGACTGACTGACTGACTGACTGACTGACTGACTGACTGACTGACTGACTAATTGACTGAGACAGAGAGGCCGAGAAGCAGACAGACAGACAGACAGACAAACAGACAGACAGAAAGACAGACAGAGAGAGAAAGAGGGGCCCATAGAAAGACAGAAAAGAACTAAGCTTGCTGATGCTATATTGATGGTAAGGCGAGCTCATTACTGTAATATGTTATTATATGCTGAGAGGTGATTCGTCAATGGCTGTCCTTCGGCGCAATTGATGGATGCGTCTGGGCTGATGGCTGATTTCTATCCTCTTTCCTGCAAGGAATTCTTCAAATCCATGTTACTGGGAAGTGGAACTCAAGCGGAATTTCTAGTGGTCGGTCTCCATTTCTTCAGGCATACGTCGCTCTGCTTGGCTTCCGGTTAGTTCATGCGGCAATTAGAGCAGGTGCTATGTGTTAATCCACTTCTTCTTCTCATCCAACTCGTCTTCGTCCCTCTCCTCCTCGTTCTCCTACTGCTACTCCTCAAGCACCATCATCTTTATCATCATCAACATTAGAGTTGTCGCTTATCAGAGTCATCTGTATCAGCATCATCAACAACAACAACAACCTTATCGTCACCGTCAGCAGCAGTACCACAATTATCACCTTGACTGTTTTTGCGCAATGTTGAAATTTTATAACGCCGCTACACCTATTGTTTTCAGATGACATTAAATTTGAATTTCATAATAATCTTGTTGGATTGATTGGATCATTATCATAATCAGTTCCATCATCACCATCACACCAACAATATCATGATCAGACAAGTGCAACACGACTCTACGAAGGCAACAGAACAACGAAAGCAAAAGAACAATGAAACCAGCAAGATATCAACGCGAGCAACAATCACTCAGCAAAAGCCAGTGTCTTAATGAAGCAATTCAGTCGTCTGATTGATTGATGAACCTCCGTTGCTTTATTGCCCGCTACTAGCGATCCAATCCCTGCGTTAATATCTGCCTTGAATATCCGCCATTTTCTTTTATGTAACTTCTCTCTCCCCAGGAATCTAACTGACTGCTCAACTCCCTGTATCTGACTTAATATGCGCCATTTTCTTCCAAGGAACTTCTCAACCCAAGAAAAAATAGCTGTTCATTAACTTCTTCTTTATTTCTCCCCGGAAACCATTTTGATGGTCTTTTACGCCATCAAAATGGCGTTAAAGACCATGATTAAAAAGTTTAATAGATTGCTTGATTTCAAGAAGGTTAGTAGTATTTTGCTTGATTCTGAAAAGGTTAATATAGGTTCTTTTATTTTAACAGGTTCAAATAATTTATTTGATTCTAAAAATATCAATATTATGTTTAAATGTTGCAATTAAAATACATCAGAGATTATATCTAGAATTGTACAGTCCCGAAGATAAGAATTGACGTTACAATACGGAGATTTTTGATCTGATTAATTCCAGCCAGAAGGAAATAAATGTCTGCATTAATGTATGACATCCCATACAAACAATAGCTATGCTTGTAAATAATCGTAATTGTCATCTCGAGATTTCTACAGGTCGAAATCAACTTAACCTGACGAGAATTTGCACAATTAAAGATTTCTTTGGCACATTTCAGAAAAATTGTCGTATTTACTTTATTGGTGGCCATATCAGCTACGGACTTGTGAGTCTGGATGGTTTCCAGTTGTTCGAGACACCATTCCAGTTCACTCAACGTCTCCTCCGCCATCTTGGCATACTGGTCACCTGCATAAAAAGCCAATATTGAAAAATACTCTTCACAAAATGCAATCACCAGTCTTCCCATAGCAGCATCTGCTAAGTGCTGCTGTATACTGATGCAGCCAAAACAATATGAATTGATATAGATAATGATACTTTGTCATGTTGGTTGTGGAAAAGAACTGGTTTCAGGATAATGAAACTTTGTCGATGATGGAACCATAATTGGTTCATGGATACAGTGTGGTATAGCATATATTGTATACAATACAATACAGTATAGCATACAATTGCATAATCAATCTTCAATAATAGAAATAACAAGAAACTATTCACGTTAACTCATTCGGTACATCGAAACACATCAGACGAAAGAAGCCAAAATTATAATAAGAAGATATCTATAGCTAATATTTACCAAATTCTAAGATTCCTTTTCATAACAAATGCTATATGCTGTGAAGAGAAAGAACATTTCGCTTCGACAGGAATTGAAAGTACCAACATTTCCAATTTTTCCAACTACATTTCCAAGTACCAGTAAAATGTTTTCCATGTTTGCAGCAATTCCTAAACGAGTTTCGCGAAAGATGTCTCTACCAAAGATTGCCTTTCACGGCATGTATGATGCCAAGAAGCAAATCGACTTAGACGGCCAGTATATGCAGGACACCAACAACAAAATAGGAAAGAACTCCGGGTATAGCAGTTTGTCGTGTTCAATGCCCGAAGGTCCCAAGTGTATTTGTGGAAAGGCGAATGGCGTTTCCACGGATATGCTGACGGCTGTTGTTATAGAGCTTAGGACGTGATTGGTATGGACCTTGGAGGGTTGGACTCCATGCACGGCGGTTATTGGCTAGAATGTCCTAAATAGCGTCGCTAAACACTTCGTTATTTCGGTACTCCTATAGGAGACTGTTGAAAAGACGTTATGTGCCAACATACATACATACATACAATCATACATGCAAGCGTATAAACATGCAATAATACATACAAACGTATAAACATACATACATACATACAATCATACAAACATACAATCATACACACAAACGTATAAGCATGCATATATACAGCATATATAAATACATACATATGTATATATATAATTGCAAGCGTATAAACACAAACATAAATACATACATACATACGCACATACATACATAAATGCATACATACATATATACAACCGCACATACACACATACATCCATACACCCATGCTTCAAACCGCCTTTAAACGCAGTTGTTTAGATCAGTTAGATAGTCATGCATGTAGCGCTTTTGTGAGGCTATTAAAATGCGCTATATTATGTGTCTTGTTACATAGATGCTTACATACATAAATACATACGTCCGTGTATACATGTACATACATTATAACTCGTCTATCCATCGCAAGACATCTGCAGGACATAGTTCGGCAAAATGTCCCTTCTGAGCAAAATTCCTTTAACTCCCCGTTAGCTACAACCTTTTCATATTATTCGCGAGAAGGCACTGCCGTTATATATACAGTATAAATGAACCAAATGGACCACGAATCACGAAGGCCAAGGCTATTATTATATAGACTGTGACTGCATGCACGGAAATCATTTGCCTCGGCTAAAGACGCAAATTCCAATGGCCAGCTATAATGATATATGGAAAGCCGTTTATCCTTGCTGAAAAATTCGAAGGCTCGCTTACTTGAAAGTTCCAGCTGAGTTTCTTTCTTGGGAGCGTCGGCTTCAGCCGCGGCGACTGCACTTTGTCTTCTCGATCTGAGAAACAAGAAGAACACGTATGAGTAATCCGTTTTCTCCATAGCATATCATAACATGTCATAATATGACATCACATCACTTACACACACACACACACAATACACCATATACGGACCACACTCAGCAGGCGCGAAGCCGTAATCCGTGGATTAGAGACCCAGCGCTCTACCGGATACACCGCCTTTCCGTGCATTTGACGCAGTTATCACTTGGGAGTATATATATTATATATATATAATGTTTATATATTACGTTTATACGGTGCTCAGATTAATATGTAGAACATCTATACATATTTACTGTAAGCATATAAAAGTGCTATAAAAAGAGAAGAAAATGCGAAATTATAACAATGCTCAGACTCATGCTAATGCTAATGCCACCACCACCACCATCACCACCATCACCACCACCACCACCATTAGGCCTATAACTACTGCTACTGCCACGCTTTGCTACTACAATTCCTACTACTAATACTCCCCATAAAACAACAATAAAAACAACTACTACTACCACTACTACCACTACTACAACTACTACTATTTCTATGACAATTACTACTACCACAGCCACCACAACAACAATAACAGCAACAAGAACAGCAACTACTACAACACAACTATTTCTACTAAGTATCGTATACAGTATGGAAAGTGAATACAAGACTTGAATGTATACATAGGGATATTATAAGACGACACACAAACAATGCATTTTATGTACAGGATGCCTAGCTGTCCATTTGTATGACTTACTGATCGGACGAGAGGTTAGCCAGTGCGATGTAGTTCTCCCTTACGCTTCGTAGACTCTGGAGAATTTGTGCAAACGGCGTGACAAGCAGACCTTCCGACTGCCTTGAAGATCAAATTTCAGTAATTTAGTATTGTTTGTGCATTTATTAAGCGCCACTATCTAATGACTATGCATCAATCAATGGGGCTGAGCAATTGTGAGTGAAGGACTTGCTCAAGGTCCCTACACAGTAACCGTCTCTGGGGGAGCTCGAATCCGTACTCTCTGCCTTGCAAGCTGAGCGCTCTAACCACTCGGCTACTATGACCCACATACAAGCCAAGCACTCTAACCAATCGGCTACCGTGACCCAGATACATGCTCAGGGCTCTAACCAATCGGCTACCGTGACCCACTTATGTAGCGGCTGCGTCACAAGATGTTGTGGGGGCGTTTGTACGTGTTGCCACAGGATGCAATAAATCTCAACTAAACGTCAAGTGTTAAAGACTGACTGATTCATTTGATGGAACAAAAGGCGCTTTCGGCTGAAGCGCAGACACACAACAATAGCACTTCAACGAGCGTTCTTTTGTGCTTCCCGATTTTCTTTCCTCAGTAGATCGTTGGAGACTAAACCAAATGTTTTGTTTTCTTTCATCGTTTCTTACTGTACTTATTATGTTCTCAATTGTAATTGTAATCTGACATTTATGAAGCTCCACTTCAAGAATAAGCTCATCAGGGGCGCTAGCGACCGGAACCAGTGAGACCACCGTCACATAAGACAGACTTCAGGCGCTTGTGAATCTGCGGAAGGGACAAACTGAGGAGCTCAAGCCGCAGCTCTCGGGAAAGGCGATTCCAGCTATTAGGTCCAACATAGGCAAGGCTTCTAGACTGAGGTGTAGCAGTGCGCATGCGAGGGACAGTCAGAAGTCCAAGGGAGGCCGACCTGAGAGTGCTACGGCCTGGAACCAAGGAGACCGAAATGCAGAAGTCCCTAAGGTATGACGGAGCAGAGCCAACGAGACAATTACGAAGTCAGTAATAGTCCGATCTAAAGCACAGGACAAGTGGGAGCTTCTGAGCCTCTCTCTCTCTCTCTGCTCTCTCCGTGTCTGTCTGTCTGTCTGTCTCTGTCTCCCTCTTCCGTAAGCGCTTGAAGACCGTTTTATTCCACAGTTCTGGAACAACGGACCGGGAGCGCCTCTGGTTCTCTACCTTGAAGCGGCGCTTTACAAATTTACGATTACAATTACAAAGTGGACGCGGACAATCTGGTTCCCTACCCACCGTAACTTGACTTCCGGTTTCCTCTGACTTATTGGATGTCGACCGTACCTCTCTGTCGGATTCTGGTTTTGGCTGCGATTTCACTAGAAGCGACCATCGATTGATGTTTTATGATGGCGCCATTATATTAACGGCGCTATAAAACTAGATTAGATTGGATTAGACCCGTCCAAGGTCGTTGCACGTAGTCCACGATGTAATGTAAGTTCATATAGTACAAGAAAGGACAATCCAAGGCCAGACCAGAACAAACAAGAGAGGACCATCACAGACCATACCAGACAAGACAAGGAAGACCAGTTATGAAAGATCAGGCCATACCACCCCACGCAACAAGAGAGGACCATCCAAGGCCAGACAAGAACAATCCAGACCAAACAAGAGAGGACCATCGCAGGCCAGACGAGACCAACCAAGAGAAGGCCCGATCATGCAGGACCAGACCCAAACCAAAAGAAACAACAGAGGACCATCCCAGACCATACAAGAACAATCCAGGCCAAAGAATAGAGGACCATGGCAGGCCATACCAGACCAAACAACAGCGGACCATCGCAGGCCAGAGTAGTCGTTATCTTACTGGTCCGTGGTGGACGAGATCTTCCTTGAGAGGGACATCGGAGACAGCTCGCTGTCACTGTCTGAGTAGCGATAAAGGAAGGACCCTCTGCGAGGAGGAGGATTCGGCAGGAGCAGCAGGGTCTCTTCACCACCCATCCCGTGACGATTCTGAGCAGCCGACCGACCGAGTCCGATAGCATCAAAGCTAAAGCAGACGACAACAGATGATGCGTGACGGTCGTGCATCGTTAGCCAAGCTACCGTGCCCAACTTATGTGGCACCTTATAATTATAGTTATATAATTACAATTTATAATTATAATCGCAATTTATAATTAGAATTTTAAATTATATTGTAGATTATTCAGGTCTATGATCGTCGTCATTATCATCATTATTTATTATCATCATCGTCGTCGTCGTCATCATCATCATTATCATCATCATTATCATCATTATCATTATTATTATCATTATCATTATTATTATCATTATCATTATTATTATTATTATTATTATTATTATTATTATTATTATTATTATTATTATTATTATTATTATTATTATTATTATTATTATTATTATTATTACTGTCATCATCATTATTATCAACATCAGCAGCAGCAGCATCAACAGCATCGTCATTATTATTATTACAGTGCCTTGGCCGTACTACGGCGCTATATAAATTGTCTTATTATTATTATTATTATTATTATTATTATTATCTTTATCTTTATCATTATCATTATCATTATCATTACTATTCATTCTGAGGTAAGAATGATCCGTCAGGAATGAAAAATTAGGTTAGATGTATAGCGGAAGCTGTTCAGCAAAAATCAAAAGCCTTGTTCCAGTGTTCCGGGTAATCCCAAAATGCTTAAGATTTTGATTACTCTTTCCTCGAGGTAAATATGATCCCTTGGGATTAAAAAACTTATCGGAGAAGAGGAACAAGAGCATCTGGAACGTCTGCTACTCGTCTGATGCTGGGCAGAGAATGCGTTGCGGAGGGCAACTGCATTGAAGCGTTGAACTGTAAGTGCCAAGCGTTGTAAAAGATATGTTGCCTCTATCGTCTCCAGAGATATGACTGAGACTCTGTCCCTGCGCTGTGGTGACGGCCAAACAAGGATTATTTATAGGACCGAGAGTTTCGGAGGCCACAGGGACAAAGTGGTAAGTGGCAAGAAATTGAGCATATTTGCGAATCGCTGCCTGCTCAGCTGCAGCACCTGCCCTGTCTGAAGTATTTGGTAAATAGGAAACGGTCAAAGTATCTGTCACAATAGCTTCCGAAATGAGACTTCGTCCCGCAAGTCATAAGATCAGTGTAAGCCCGTCTAGTCCTTCGCCATCTGTTCTAAACAGGCCAGCCGAGTCCTTGACGGAAGAGTAGACAGCTGGTCCAGACTTCGGCAAATAAAGTCATTTCAGGTGGCATGGATAGTTATGCAGCCAGGGCCTAGGCTGCAAGGGAATTGTAATTGTAATTGCAATGACAACA
Source organism: Norana najaformis (assembly GCA_964023275.1). Classification (NCBI taxonomy): domain Eukaryota; kingdom Metazoa; phylum Annelida; class Clitellata; order Crassiclitellata; family Hormogastridae; genus Norana; species Norana najaformis. The sequence goes on from OZ029921.1 coordinate 22,816,798, forward strand.
AGTTATGTGTATATCCCTGGGCCTGAAGGACTGGAGCGAATGATTGCCCGCAGCTGAAGCCAGGAAGTCAGATAATGAAAGCAAGGCATCCCAATCCGCCCGCTTTCATCGGGAATAACGCCAGGAGCCACTGTCTGCCTGACAAAGACAAGTTGAGAATAGAACCGAGGCTTTCACGGAGGATGGATGGAGTAGTATCGCTGTAGATATGGGCGATCAGCACATGGGTAGCAACTAGCAAAGTAATGTGCGAAGGAATTTGGGCTGGGGGGCTTAATGAGCATATCAGAAGTATGAAAGGACCGTGCCTAGGAATGTTACCTAATTTATCTCATGGCCAGAGATGGTTCAAGGATGCGTGCTATTATTATCACTCTTGCTATTATTATACTACTATTTTTATTATATAACTATTATCACTACTACAACTACCACTACCACTACTACCACTACCACCACTACCACTACTGTTGTTGTTGCTGCTGCTGCTGTTGCTGCTGCTGCTGCTGCTGCTACTGCTGTTGTTGTTGCTGCTGCTGCTGTTGTTGTTGTTGCTGCTGCTGCTGTTGCTGCTGCTGCTTAATTGGACTGGCTAAGACCTCATGTTCGTAACGCAGCTGACCATCAAAGTCGTTTCAAAGTCGTTTCGTTCATGTCAGCAATGAAACGAGTAAAGAACAGCGTAGATTGAAAGCAAGAGAAAGGTAGAAAGAGAGCCACGGAGGGATCCAGATAAAGAGACATAGGCACAGATAGAGATAGATAGACAGAGATAGACAGAGAGACATAGACAGAGATAGAGAGACAAGAAGTGATCTATAAACACAGGAGAGAGGGAGCGACGGATAGGGAGAGAGGGTGTGAGGGAGAGTGAAACAGGGAGACACAGAGAGGTAGAGAGAGTGAGAGAAAGAGACCGAGAAACAGAAGGAGAGGTATGGAGAAGCAGACAGTGTTGATTGTTACGGGCAGCATTGCGTGTCATTCCGGTGCACCTTTCAACATTACATTTTTAGGTGTGTCTGTCTGTTTGTCTGTCTGTGTATTTGTGTATCTGTTTATCTGTGTGTATGTGTGTCTGTACGTATGTATGCATGTCTGTCTGTCTGTCAGACTCTATCTGTCTGTCTGTCTGTCTATCTGTCTGTCTGTCTGTCTGTCTGTCTGTCTGTCTGTCTGTCTGTCTGTCTGTCTGTCTGTCTGTCTGAGCATTACATATACATACATAAATATAATACATACACATAATTATGCTTTCTGACATGCAGACTCGGAATATTAAAAATACAAAGTGCCATACTTACCAAGCAAATTTCACGTTTTCACGTTAGGAGACGGAAATTACATTAGTTTAAAATTGGGCATTACAGTAGTTGAAAGTTCGATATTACAGTAGTTGAAAGTTCGATATTACAGTAGTTGAAAGGTCGATATTACAATAGTTCAAAGTCGGATATTACAGTTGTTCAAAGTTGGATATTACAGTAGTTCAAAGTTGGATATCACAGTAGTTCAAAGTTGGATATTACAGTAGTTCAAAGTTGGAAATAGCAATAGTTGAAAGCTGGAAGTTAGAGTAATTGATCGTTCGGGAAACTTATCCCGTCCTGTATCAGGACTTATTCCCGCCCAGCCTGAAATGTCGCGTGCAAGACACCGTCCGACAAACATTGAAGAAGCGATCACGGATTCAAGGACCGTTCACAAGTGACACTCGACAAAAGCAGTTCTGCATATGCTCGTTTTCCCCGACAGATGGGGCGGAGGACCTGCCAGTCATCCTCTTCGTCTCACGCCTGCAATTTATGCGCCGCCAGTTATGAGCTGTTGCCTTGGTGACGAGTGATGTATTACGGAGCGATACATGTGCCAGGACATTAATGATTTGCACGACCGTTTCACGTTTCGGATAGCTTAGTGTTGGGGAGGCCCTTTGGGGGGGTCGATGGTGGTCACAGGTAGCTTAGTATTGGGGAGGCCATTAGGGGAGCCCAATGAGGGTCAAAGGTAGCTTAGTGTTGGGGAGGCCCTTTGGGGGGGGGGGGGGTCGATGGTGGTCAAAGGTAGCTTAGTATTGGGGAGGCCATTAGGGGAGCCCAATGAGGGTCAAAGGTAGCTTAGTGTTGGGGAGGCCCTTTGGGGGGGGTCGATGGTGGTCAAAGGTAGCTTAGTATTGGGGAGGCCATTAGGGGAGCCCAATGAGGGTCAAAGGTAGCTTAGTGTTGGGGAGGCCCTTTGGGGGGGTCGATGGTGGTCAAAGGTAGCTTAGTATTGGGGAGGCCATTAGGGGAGCCCAATGAGGGTCAAAGGTAGCTTAGTGTTGGGGAGGCCCTTTGGGGGGTCGATGGTGGTCACAGGTAGCTTAGTATTGGGGAGGCCATTAGGGGAGCCCAATGAGGGTCAAAGGTAGCTTAGTGTTGGGGAGGCCCTTTGGGGGGGTCGATGGTGGTCACAGGTAGCTTAGTATTGGGGAGGCCATTTTGGGGAGGCCAATGAAGATCAAAGGTAGCTTAGTATTGGGAGGTCCTTTGGGGAGGTCAATGAGCGTCAAAGGTAGCTTAGTATTGGGAAGGCCAATTGGGGAGGTCAGTGAGGGTCAAAGGTAGCTTAGTATTGGTTCCATGTGCTTTGGGAGGTCAATAAGGTCAATAAGTCAAAATTTGAACCTTCTCTGTGTTTTCAGAGGTAGCATAAGTTGAGTTTTAAGTTTAGACCTGAATGACATCTAAGAACTGGCAAATGAATTGGAGATGAATTCGAAAGCTTTGGACCGATGTACTGATTACGTGGCTCTGGAATTAACAGCCGAGTTCTGTGAGTAATATCAGTTCTTTAATGTCACTCAGATCTAAACTTAAGACTCATCTGTTTCAATTTGCTTAGCACCCGTAGCTTGGCTTCTGGTTTCTCTGCATTACCAGATGTTGGCTGGACTTCTTCAGTGGACTATAACTTTTGATTACCGTTTTACCCGAATGGACAAATCTTGTATATTATGATTACAGGGATGTAAGAGTCACTAGATTACACTGGATTAGATTGCATTATATTAGATTAGACTGGGTTAGATTAGATTAGATTAGATTGGATTGGATTAGATTAGATTAGATTACAATAAAGATTATCCATGCAGTGCCAGCTGTTTCGTGCTAATTGTCGGTCCAAGTTTCCTTAATCTCGTCAGTCGTTGAAAGTCATTTCCTTCAATCGTGCTTATGTTTTTGTCTGATCACGAGCGTTTCCGATGAGTCTCTTCTGTAAGGGCGCAACATAATTCCGCCAATATGATGGAGCTTACTCGTGACAGACTGATTGAACCCCCCATTCCTTCCTCCCTTCCGGGATCACCTCGTGCATAGTTTGTCTACCTCAGTTTGTGAACAAATGTTCCCGGCTTGTTTGACTCGCACTTCGCTTATCATCTTTCCTCTTGAATAATTAATTCACTGATCAATATATTAATATATAGATTAATTAATTAAGAGCTTGGGCGAGCAGAGGTTATGACGCAATACAGGCGTCGTAAATTCCCTCTGAAAATTAGTGTCTGCAAACATCAGACACCAGTGCATCCTGAGTATTTGTAGACAATAACTGTCTAGCGATAAAGCACTGTAATTATGGAAGGTAGCAAGATACCGCTGTGGTCTTTGGTAGCAATGAAACTCAGCCCCATAAAAAACGGCTGGCAGTAATACATTATTGAATGCGTCGAATAAAGAACGCCAGGATCTTCTTGTAGGGCGCTCGACGACCGTTCTGGTCCCAGCCCCATAAAGTACCACTGGCCGAATTGTGTGTATTGCATCTCCACCGACATAAAGAAATACCTCAGTGACCCGGGTCCTTAATCCGACGACTGGCCAACGAAGCATGTAGAAGCAGCACAGCCATAGACAAAGAATGCACTTAACTCATTATCAGCTGGTGAAGTGCTCTCTGCTATGCAGTGCAGCATGCACTTTGTACAACGCACTCAAACAGACAGACAGACAGACAGGCAGGCAGGCAGCAGACAAACAGACAGACGGACAGAATATGGATGGTGGATGAACTACGGACGGACGAAGGGACGGACGGATGGATGAATGGATGGATGAATGGATGGATGGATGGATGGATGGATGGATGAATGGTTTGTTGGTTGGACGGATGGACGGACGGACGGATGGTAGGATAGATGATTGGGTGCACGGATGGATGCATGGATGGATAGATATATGTATGAATGGACGGATGGATGAATGAATGGATGGATGGATGGATGAATGGATGGATGGATGGATGGATGGATGAATGAATGGATGGATGGATGTATGAATGGATGGATGGATGGATGGATGGATGTATGAATGGATGGATGGATGGATGGATGAATGGATGGATGGATGTATGAATGGATGGATGGATGGATGGATGGACGAATGGATGGATGGATGGATGTATGAATGGATGGATGTATGAATGGATGGATGGATGGATGTATGAATGGATAGATGGATGGATGGATGGATGGATGAATGGATGGATGAATGAATGGATGGATGGATGGATGGATGGTTCGACGGACGGACGGACGGACGGACGGATGGTAGGATGGATGGATGGATGGATGGATGGTTGGGTGCACGGATGGATGCATGGATAGATAGATAGATGTATGGGTGGGTTAACTGGTGAACAATTGGGGTGGATGCACGGACGGTTGAACGGATGGAAGGATGGATGTCTTCAATTCATGTTTTGGATCATTAATCCTGATGACTACATAAAACGCGATTACAAATCGGTCCGCGCTAAAGCCGATGCAAAGGTGATTTTTGCGGTGAACAAGGAAGAGGCGGGAAGAGGAAAAGGCGGGAGAAGGAATGAGCGAAGACAGAGGGAAAGCGAGAGAGGGAGAGGAAGAGAGAAAGAAAGAGAAAGAGAAAGAGAGAGAGAGAGGATAGAGGTAGACAGAGAGGAGATAGAGAGAGACAGACAGACAGACAAAGAGAGAGATAGAGAGGAGATAGAGATAGAAAGAGAGAGAGAGAGAGAGAGAGAGAGAGAGAGAGAAAGAGGGAGATGAGAGAGAGAGAGACAGAGAGAGAGAGAGAAGGAAAGAGGGAGAGGGAGAGAGAGACGGGAGAGAGGGAGGGAGTGAGAGAGGGAGAGAGAGTTTTTGATACGACGCTCGGCTGAAAGGAGTCACAATTTATCAATTGCAGGACGCAGTCCACTGTAGCAAGGAAAGAAAAAAAAACAATATATTTACAAACGCAATAGACTAAATAAATAAATACATACATACAAACAAATATATACATACACACATACACATATATTCATACATACATACAAACAAATATATACATACACACATACATGCGTATGTACAAACATACATAGGGCCTACATACATACATACATGCATACACACATACATATATTCATACATACATACATACATATATGCATGCATACATACATACATAAATGCAGACATACATGCATACATACATACAAACACACATACAAATACACATACATATATACATACATACATGCACACATGAATACACAGACAACCTGTAATAGAAGTCCCTCTGTACCTTTTGTTGCTAAGGGGAATCGTGGCTCTTCGCTGTCTCGCGGTCATTGACAACATCGCGACTCGGCTGCTTTTCTGTGTTCCAAGACCCAAAGCAAATCCTCTCAGACTTGACACCAATGTTTGTTACAGTTTCTACAGTTGCCGAGTACTTGTTATAGCCACCTCAGACTTACAAGAACCGGCACAATAACTAGCAGCTTTAAAACAATCGAGCGTTGAGTTGGAACAATCGCACGCAGACTGGAACAGTTACTTGCAGACTAGAATAGTCACTTGCAGACTGGAACAATTACTTGCAGACTGGAATAGTCACTTGCAGACTGGAACAATTACTTGCAGACTGGAACAATTACTTGCAGACTGGAATAGTCACTCGCAGACTGGAACAATTACTTGCAGACTGGAATAGACACTTGCAGACTGGAATAGTCACTCGCAGACTGGAACAATTACTTGCAGACTGGAATAGACACTTGCAGACTGGAACAATTACTTGCAGACTGGAACAATTACTTGCAGACTGGAACAATTACTTGCAGACTGGAACAATCACTCGCAGACTGGAACAATTACTTGTGAAATGGAACAACCACTTGCAGACTGGAACAATCACTCGCAGACTGGAACAATTACTTGTGAAATGGAACAACCACTTGCAGACTGGAACAATTACTCGAAGACTGGAATAAATGCTTGCAGACTAGAACAGTCGCAGACTTGGCACCAGAACTGAATACTAGTAACAGCCGCTTGAGACCGACAAGAATCACTCGCAGACCTGGAACCGCCGCTTGCAAACGAAACGACAGATCTCCATGTATGGTCTCCCTCTACCGACAGAGCGGCGGAAGTGGCGATCGCTAGGTGCGTGCTCGGAGCTTCTCCACGCAACGATCCGTAGGCGCCGCTTTTGTGCGACGGTGCGCTGAATAGCGCCTCCAGCGAGCGTTGTTACGGCAACTGTTGTTCTGGAAACTGTTGTTATGGCAACATAGGTAGGAGGATCTGCGGAGGGCGTGCGTCTCGAAGCTGTAAGTACACGCTGTTGCGGTAGGCGCCGGCCTTCCTGCGTCGGGAAAGGGAGGATGGAAGGTAGTTGGGACGAAAGGGAAGAGGAAGAGTGAATGAGGAAAAGAGAGAAGAAAGAGGAGGAAGAAAAGGAGGATGGAAAAGCGAAGAGAAGCAGGAGATAGAGGGAGGAGGAAAGCGAGGCAGGAAGGTCATGGAATGGGAGGAGTGAGAGGAGGAAAATGAATGCTGTTGAGGATGGAAAGAATGCGGGAGAAAGGGAAGGAGGTGGGAAAATTAGTTGGGAGAGGAGGAAAATGAGGAGGGCAAAGCGGAAGAAAGGAGTAGCGAATGTAGGTGGAAGAGGAGAGAAAAGGAGGCTGAGAGCTGAGGGAAAACAAGTTTAAGGACGGTTAGGAGACAGCAAAAGGGAAAGAAATGCTGATGTGTAGAGAAAAAATGCGGGAGATGAAGAAAAGAAGGTGGGTGAGAATATAAGGTGGGAGAGGAGGAAAGGAAGGTGGGAAATCAGGCGGAGGAGGAAGGAAAAGGAGGGAAAGGTGGAGGAAAGGAGAGTCGTAGAGAAGAGGATTAAAGGATGAAGTGAGAGACGGAGCGAGCGTTGGAGGAGAGGGCTTAATGAAGTCGGAGGGAGGGAAGGCGGAAGGGGAAGAGTTGGGAGGCAGATGGAAGAGAAGAGTTGATTGACGATTCGATCAAGTCAAGGAGATACTTTATCGAGTTGCTCTCGGTGACGAGTCAGGCTCACTTCGTTGAATTTGTTTTCTTTCTTTCTCTAAGGCAAACCTGTCTGTGTGTCTGTGTGTCCGTGTGTCTGTCTGTCTGTCTGTCTGTCTGTCTGTCTGTCTGTCTGTCTGTCTGTCATTGATTCTCTATCTTAATCTGTATGTTCAGCCTCTGTTTCAATCACGCTGTCTCTGTCTCTGTCTCTGTCTCTCTCTCTCTATCTACCTGTGTGTCTCTGTCTTTGTGTTTTTTGTCTTTATCTTTCTGTCTTTCTGTCTGTCTATGTATGTTTCTGTCTTGTCTCTCTTTCTGTCTCTCTCTCTAATATATATACGTATATATATATATAATATCGGTCTCGTACAATCTCCCCGCCCCACTCACACACCTAACACATAATCAGAGGTCGTGGTATAGGACAAACCTCGTCTAAGTTGCCAAGAGGCGCCTTCGATAAGCAATCATTACGCGGTACTGTGCAGCGTACTTCCGTCTCTCCATCCGTCTGTCAGCCTGTCTGTCTCTAAGTCTATCTGTCTGTCTGTCTGTCTGTATGTCCGCCTGTCCGTCCGTCCGTCCGTCCGTCTGTCTGTCTTTCTGTCTGTCTGTTTCTGCCTATCCGTTTGTTTCTCTGTCTGTCTATCTGTCTTTCCGTTTCTTTATCAGTCAGTCAGTGAGTCAGTCTGCCTGTCATTCCGTCAGTCCGTCCGTCTCTCTGTCTGTCTATCTGTCTGTCTGTCCGTCCGTCTGTCTGTCCGTCCGTCCGTCCGTCTGTCTGTCTGTCCTCCGTCCGTCCGTCCGTCCGTCCGTCCGTCTGTCTGTCTATTTGGTTTTCCTTTATGTCTCAGTCTAACCGCGACTGGCATGTGTTAGAAAGGCACTCACGCAAATGTGCGATTTGTTGGAGACGAAGGAGCATCGAAATTGGCGCTAAAGACCCCGGAGCTTAATTAGACGCCGGGGAGCTTAATTAGACGCCGGAGTCTACTGAGGCGTTTTCGAGGCTTTTGTACTGTTCTTAATGATGACGCAGATGTCTGGTTGCATTGTGTCCTACAGTATCTATTGCATAGCTAATGCCACGGAAAACAACTGGAACGGGTTTCTATAATCAGCTGAAACCGCAGTTATCTGACCCATCATACAGACTCATCGATGCTCCACCGCTTGCAATTTCTGCATCGGTCTTCCACTCAAAACTGAAAACATTCCTCCTTCACAGATCTTACCCTCTCACCCTCTTCTTCCCCTTATCTCTCACTCTGTCTGTCTGTCTGTATGTCTGTCTTCATCTCTGTCTGTCTGTCTGTCTGTCTGATTGTCCGTCTGTCTGTATCTCTCTCTGCCTGTATGTTTCTCTGTCTGTCTGTCTGTCTGTCTGTCTATCTGTATCTATCTGTCTGTCAGTATCTGTCAGTATCTGTCAGTATCTGTCTGTCTGTCTCTGTCTTTCTCTCTCTTTCTTTGCCTGTCTGTCTCTTTTTCTGTCTGTCTGTCTGTCTGTCTCTCTCTCTTCTTTCTCTCTGCTCCAATCCCAAACACCACCACCCACCGTAGCCGCCCACGCTGTCTCTCTGCCTGACTTTTGGATCTTGACCTGGAACCAAACCTTTAACCCATCGATTTTTTTTTGATTGAGCGCCTGTGAATAACCTGGTCCCGGTGACGTGGCTTTCGTTGGGCGCTGTAGAAATCTCGGAATTACGGAGAAAAGCAGGACCTTGTAAAGGATGTGTTCACACATTTTATCCCAGGAGTTTATTCCAGTGCTTAGCGACATCTTTTGGCTGCCAGGCCAATGACGTCGACCTAAGCTACCTTACCTTCAAAGTCATAATCCAGAATTTTCTATGTGGATCGACGGTTTGTACGGGTAGCTGCTATTTGGGGAAAGTGTTTCTCTGATCCCTCGGCGGCAGATCTCACCAGTGGCACTATGGTGGCTATGCGTCGATAATTAATTCTCGGTCGTAATTAATGCAACGATTGTTGGTTCGTGTTTGCCGAGAGAACTCCGTGTGCCGACTTTGGACGCGTTGTTCGCGCACAGCTAGAGTCAGATTTACTGACCTTGATCGCGTAACAAGTGTGTGTGTGTATGTATGTATGTATGTATGTATACATGTATGTATGTAAGTATATATATGTATTTATGTATGTATACATGTATGTATGCATGCATATATGTATGTATACATTTATGTAAGTATATGTATATGTATATATGTATGTATGTATACATGTATGAATGTATGCATCTATATATGTATGTATATATGTATACATGTATGCATGTATACATGCATGTACGTATGTATGTAGCTGAAGATTACTCTGGCACCTTGCAAGAACCTCTAAAAGGCGGTGTGTATATATATATATATATATATATATATATATATATATATATATATATATATATATATATATATGTATTTATACCGTGCATCCGCAGGCGTCAAGAACATGAATACAGATATTGGCAGGAAACGAGCGCATCAGCATCAGCATCATCGTAGTCTATCAGTATCCCTAGTTGACAACTGTCGGAACGTTCTCTCGAGGGAAGTGAGGCGAAGGCCTTTCACCCGGCGGTTGATTGGGCTATGAAGCGCAGCTTAGCGGCGACGTGACCCGGAGGCCCGTAGCAACAGCCGGAGCGAGCGATAATTGCGGACCCTATCTATGGAGAAGCAAATTCGGCTAATGACCAATCAGGCAGCCCTCCGACAGATGGCGCAGTTATACTAATCGATTTCCGGTGACGAGTAATGACCGAGAATTGGCGAAAAGTACCGAATGTAACCGCAAGTATGTGTGCGCGCATGAATGCGTGAGGATGTGTGTATATGCTTGTGTGTTTGCGTGGGTATGTGTGCATGTGTGTGTGTGTGTGGCACTACAGATGATCGCTTTATCTTAAATGGCGTGGCTCCCATTCAAACGGGTAGAGGTGGCGAAGGATCTCACCCGATAAATTCACTGAAAAAGAGGCTGAGGGTCGAGGCCATACGGTCGCTATAGAAAAACGTGTACGTTTACATTTATCTGAAACTATGGCAGAGTTTTTGTCTTCTTCTTAAACTAGAAGCGACATCATCTGAATTCTGAAGATCTTCCTTGAATAAAACGGTTTGAAAGGGTTACGTTCCAGCCAATAGAAACTTCTGGTGCAAGATATGCATCTAGTTAAGTAAGTAAACAAGCATATGAGTAAGTGAATGAGTAATTAAGTAATATTTTTGGTGCAAGACAAAAAATCCAACACTGCATATGCATCAAAATAATTATTATAAAAAATAATCATATAAAAATAATTAAATAAAAATAATTATATAAAAATAATCATATAAAGCAGAAGCATATTGACAGTGAGAGGAGTGTGCTATCAAACGATGCAGTATAATAGTTTAAACATGGCACTTCAATCTTCTGCTAAATCATAGAGTTTGGTAAGCAACATTAACATATTTTATTTATAAAATGGTTAAAAATTTAACTAGGTTTAGACTAGTGGCAAGTGAAACAGTTTTTAGTGGCCAAATGATGAAGAATTTCTGGCGAACGTATATAGAGCACAACGTTTGCCTATTATATTAATCGCCTTTTTTCGTTACATCGTCGCTCTGGGTTGTTGCAAGAATCGCCGGAGGTGTGATTTCCGATAATTTTGCCAATTTTCCTACGAGATTTATCACGACTATTCAAAGTGATGCAGTGCCCTCCACTGAAATCCAGTTCTGGCTGAATTCCTGAAAAGTTAATGCGCTATTCTGAAAAAGAAAGACCTAGAAGATGCTTCCGTTTTTTGAAGAGTCATTTCCTGTAAGCGCTATATCCCGGAAAAGGCAACCTTTATGTTTGGAAAGGTCATACGAATTCTCTAGCACGCAAATCTGTATTGTATAGAGAAAGACCTGTAGTATGCACGTGTATATGTATGTATAGGCCTATGTGTGTATATATATATGTATGTATATGTGTGTATATATATATGTATGTATATGTGTATATATATAGGTGTGCTTGTGCGTCTGTATGTGTGTGCGTGTGTGTGTATGTGTAACATACCTTTTGGGAGAGGGTGGTTTTCTTATTTAGGTACACCGTGTGGCTTGCTTGGCTGTGTGAGGCTGACCGCTGCCTAGATCTTCTGTACAGGCAGGGGGCGGAGCCTTGGGTAGGCCGTTTTCTGAGTGGTTGGAGCTTGAAGATTTCGTGATTTCTTTTATGTTTATTCAGATTAGTTTTGCATATATAGTGAGCAGATGTCTAATTAGTATGCATCTTGAGTTGTGCAGTTGTATGGGAGACGTGTACATTAAGATTTGAAATTTAAGAAGTGCTGATGTCGCTCTCAAGAGAAAGATGCTGAGTTGTGACTTTTATGCATTGAGAAATTTGAAGTTTTTGTTTTCCAGAACCGGTTGTCAGACTGAGATTATGCACGACTGAAAAGGTTGACTTTGCAAGTTATTACAGGCGACTATTGATTAGATTTTATAGCACAAGTCACAGGGAAACAGCGCTGAGACTAGGGACTAGCGCTGTGGGGTTATCTCTTGAGATTAGTCAGCAAAGGAACTATATATAAAACAGGTCGCCTGAAGTTCGGCTACGACTACTAGTTAGTGTGAGTCAGGTAGAAACAGTACGAAAAGATACCTGACGGTGTATATGTGTATGTTTGTGTATGCATGTTTGAATATATGTATGCGTTTATGTCTGTATGTATGTATATATGTATGTATGTATGTATGTATGCATATATGTATGTATACATGCATGTATACTATATGTGGCTACATATATAGAACCTTATAAAGGCGCTATATCTATCTCTGATGTCACAACATTACACAACGCAATGTAGGCCCCTATCTCTGAATTTATAGGACGCTTTCGCAAAATGTGTTAACAGCAGCGTTGATGGCCCGGCGCTGGCAAAACAACGGGGCGCTTAAATGCAACAAACGTTTCCGAACTCCTACGTCTGTCGGAACCATATATATATATATATATATATCTGTGGTCGGGACATCGGGTTAACGAACGGTCGTACGAATTTAACGAAAGACTGAGTGAAATCTATTCGCTAGATGGAGCCGTCAATTCGCTAAATACAACGAACATTATTGACTAATTATCTGAAAGTATGGAGTACAAAGCCCTACCCCGTACCTAGCCTACGACACACGCCAATACTCCCAACTCCTTTCTTCAAGCTTTTTTCCAATCCCCAGCCCGAGTCCTCTTCTTTCCCTTACCTATTTCGCCACCCCAGTTCTACACACCATCCACCGTAGCCTTCTGACTAGCTCTTACAGCTTGTGACCTTACCTGCCTATCGATTTTGTTATGACTGAGCACCCTTAAATAAGCTGGTTCCCGGGATTTAGCTTAATTTGGACGCTGCAGAAATCTCGAGAATACGATTACGATAGCTCAACAACGCAAGCAGGCCTATCTAATTTTTATCTTCTTCCTGTCGTTCCCGTTGACATCAACTGACCTTGTTTTAGTTCGCCATAATTTCAATTTGGCTCCATCGCCAAGCGCCGGGTATTAATAGTTTGTTTAAATGACATAAAAAAGGTGTTTTGTCGAAACTTGGCCATTTTTATTCGTACAACATTGCAGTCACAGAGTCCACAGTATGTCTTTATAAATTAATTAACCGACACTATTTATCAACAGTCGATTAACTTCATGCATCAAAAAGCGATTAACTTAATAGTTGGACAACTGATTCACTTTATGTCGATACGCGTCAACACTTTTCGTCATTCACATAATTTACGTTATTCATCAGCACGTGATCCGCATGATTCATCTTAACAAAACAATGTTACTTCGAATCAGTCGTTAAATTAATATCGCAAACAAATCACTGAAACGGTACTAACAAGAACTGTGCGCTTCACATACAAGGTAAAACGTTACTTAATACTGAAACCAGTTTCAGATAGAAATAATTTTCAGTTTTACATATCTGCGCATGTCCGCGGCCATGTTGGTCTCTGTTTCGCCTGTCTTGTCATTTTGTCAGATTGTTCGTCTTATGCGGAATTTGCTCGACTGCAATTACACAGAGAACTGAAAAAGCTTCCCTACACTGCCTAATGCATTTTAAAAATAAAAATAACAAACTTAAACAAGTTAATATAATCTCCAATCTGCTTCAGACTGACCAGATATAAGAATACTGGATTAAAAAATATAATCAGACTGGATTACAGCCTACTTAGAGATAGTCTAATACTGACAAGAACATTATGTAAAGCAAAGTAAATAAGTAAGTACGTAAGTAAATAGCCTTTTTTAGCATAAGGCAAGTGCACGAGAATTACTTTGTATAGATCAGAAACATATGCATTTAAACTAGATTATAATACAGGCAAATATCATAGACAAACATGCATGATTAAATATAAGTAAAGATAAATGTATACCTTTTCAGAATATAAATATGCAAATTTAATACTGGGCGTAAGTATAATACTGATCGTGGCAAGATTAAAACACATCTGTATCAGACAAAAAAATATTTTGCTTTAGATGTAGACTGCAAAGAAAATTCGTAAAAACATGATTGAACATTGGGTATGCTGAATAAACAGTTAATAAAATTAGTAATAGTTAACTCACAATAATTCTAAAATGCAGGAATAAAGACGTGTATGTATCTGGCTACTTATATAGAGCCTTTACACATTTTTATAGCGTAAAATGCCTTTCAAAACCTCTGAAAGCCGAGTGAAATTTTGAAAAAGCAAACTTTTGGAACCTAGCAAACCGTGAGGCAGTATCGCATAAGTTAGTGTTTCCAAAAAAGTTAACTGGCAAAGCAGGCACTTTAATGACACCCAAGTTCATGGGGCCCACAAAGGGCCCATAACAGGCCTCCAACACTGGCCTGCCATTACTCCACTGAACAATGTTGTACAATACTTTGTTACGTGGACACAGCACAACACTTACGCATAATGTCTGCCAACAGCAGACATTAGTGTGGCCAGGACACCCAGAGACGTAAATATCTGGTGTCAAGACAGGTTTGAAATGTAACAACAATCTACAAGAATTTTCTAAATCACATGTGATTGTATGCACCTTCGGTATTTAAACGGATGAAATAATATTTTAAAAAATTATCATAATAATACAATTAACTGGCGTAACCCAGCCAAAGCTGAGGAAAATGGCGCTGTAGACAACTTTTTCAATAGTGCACACAGCTGCCTCTGTTTCCGATCAGCTGATCTGATGGGGCTGGAACGGTGGTGTTGGTTTTGCTCAACCAGGGTAGTGTGGCCTTCAAGTGGCTGTTGGCGTAGATTCCACTCTCGTCCTGCCAAGTGTTTCGACCCCAACGACGATAGTCCACTGTGTCCGTGAACTGTGAGCGACACTTTTTCAGCGCAGGAGTTAAGATGCTTGGAGCACTGCACGAGTCGACAACCTACAAGTGACGCATATCACAAAGTCATTATTATCAGGGGTGTGTCTGTGCAAGGCATATGGGGCATATTTATTATCAATATTGTTAATGCTATTATTTTTTATTCTGATGTGCTTGGTGGCAAAAGTGACATTATATGTTTTTTATTATTATTATTATTACTACTATTATTATTATTATTTTTATTATCAGAATACGGAAGAAAAAAATAAACTAATACAAAAGATAACCCAACTGAATGAGAATGCTGGTTTATATTATTATTGTTATCATTTTCATTATTGTTATCATTTATTTTATTCATTTTTTAATCTAAAGAGAGCAGAATAATAGGCAACAAATTCCAAAGTCTGGAGCGGACACCAAGAATGTCCAACACTTTCTTGGTATGAGGCAAAACAAGACAAAGTGTCCACTGATTGAGTGCAACTAAGTTTAACTTGAGTCAGTTAGAGAAGAGACTTAACCAACCTTTGGTACAAATTCTCGATCATAGGTGGCCGAGTAGGTAGAGCGATAAGTGGGTTTGTCTGAGCCGCTTCTGGGAAGAATTGAATTTGAACTCAGACGTCGCCCAGTTTCCCTGCAAGAATACAGAGCTGCAATGTAACTTTAACACTTTTGTGAGGTTCCTAAAAATTTTTATTTTAGTAAGTAAAATTATCACATATTCCACAAATGAGACGTAAGGGAGGCACTCCTCTTCTTTTCTCGGCTTTGAGCCAGCAATGGATGAATTCTAATGTCCTGACACAGAGCCAGTGCATCACAGGACTTGCTGTTTACTTCCCAGCTCATATTATACTGCCTGGTGACAGAGGCATGGTGTGCACAAACAACTTGCCCAGGGTCATTACATGAAGTCGAACCCACAACCGCATGATCATTAACCAAACACATTACCAACAGACTACCGTGTCACACTTTTTTATGCGACTAAAATTGATGTCGTACTGTAACAGTACCACGAGTAGCGAGCTGAACTTGGTTTATCCTGTACCTCTCCATCATGAGAACTGTTGCCTGTCGGTCACTGATGAGGTTGCGATTCGATTCATTTTCTTTTGCAAACCCTTGTTCACAGAGTTGCTGGTAAGTGCTTTTTTGACACACCTGCAATATGTAAACATTTTCTTCACTTAGAAATATGATTTTCTCAACATTTTGCAATGGTTTCAGTGAGATGAGCTTGAGAACAAACAGCAGATCCCTAAGGTTTAGTACAGTTTCGACTCTTGTAACGCTGAGAGTACGGGTTCGAGCAGAGGCAGTTACTGTGTAGGGACCTTGAGCAAGTCCTTCACTCACAACTGCTCAGCGACAATGATTGATTAGATAGTGGTGCTTAAAAAAATTCAGAAATAATAATAAGATCTAAGTTGCAGCAAGCAGGTCTGAATATAAGGAGATTCAACAGACTTGAAGAGTTCCAAAGAAATGTCCCGGAAGATTCCAAGTATGTAATGCTTTGCTAAATTCCATGTAACAGTTTAAAGCTTTTAAAAGCCTGCAAATGTTCTAAATATTGTTTTGCCAAATGCCAAGTAATGTTCTTAAAAACTCTAGCAACTTTTTGAAGATCTCATAAGAATTAATCAATGTAAGCATATTTATACCTTCCTCTAACATAATTAAATCTAATCTAATATGGTCATTTCTATAGCACTGTTATCAGGATACACAAGGCACCAATCAATGGTCGCTTCTTAGTAAAATCGCATTCTAAAGCATAGCACCCTGGACAGAACTAGAAATATTCATAAGACCCCTGAGGCTAGAAATTAATTGATTAATTATTATTATTATTATGCATTTATTACACGTGAAAGGTCAGTAAATCTGAATCTGAAGCACAAAGCAATTGTGAGTGAAGGACTTGTTCAAGGCCCCTACCCAGCAACCGTCTAAGGGGAGGCTTGAACCTGTACTCTCCATGTTACAAGTCGAGTGCTCTATCCAATCGGCTACTGTGCCCCATAAAATTAATAAATGTAATTAATTTTTTATGAATAGTCTGATGATTTTAATTATCTGCACTGCAATGTACCCGATCGTCATATGTCCCCAGCCGCTGATACGTGGACCTATGCACATCACGCACTGGAGCTTTGGAGATGTCGTGGTCCTTTGGTTCAGCCTCACGAGCCTGATGCCTGAATAATACAGAAAACTCACAGTAAACGCCCAACATTGTTACCTAGTCACTGTAAGAATCCCTCAGGAATATACATGATTATAGGTAGGAAGCAGAAGAATTACTAGCAGCTCTCCTTATGCTATTATAAGGTCGGCCCTTTTGTCGAAAATGGTCTTCAAGACGAAGCAAAAAATGCCTACGATGGTCGCTTACCTCATTCATATATTTATCATATAATTTGATAAATGCAGCTCTCAAATAGCAGAAATTTTGGAATACTGTTTATTCGACACAATAGCTATTTAAAATTATGCATGCAATATTTAAGATTTGCACGTATTATCGATGGGCATTGACATTTATATAAAGCGCCATTCCGAGCATTCCGAGCCATCATCGTAATTTCAAAGGCGCTCCTTGCCACACTTTAGTTATAAATGTAGGTCCTGTTCATTCGTGAGTTTTGTTTTGTTACAGCTAAATGCAAATAATTGTACACAGATTTCTACAGCAACCGTCTGGCCTGAACCCTGTTCATTTTTTCAATTAATTTTTCGGGTGAGATCCTTCACCAACGCTTCCCACCATTTAAGGTCCCCGTATGCGGACCGTGCTAGCCCTAGATTAAAATCTTTCAAATAACGGCTAATTAAATATGATCGCTAAAAAGTATAAATTAAATACACTTAGCAATTAAGTCAAATAAATACGTGCCCATAAGAATCAGGTGCCACCCACTATAAAAAATTAGGGGTTCAACGCGTTAGAAACAAGCACCCGATGGAAATTATGATGGAACACTTCAAAATAAATACTCTCGATGTTTGAATAAATACGAACCAGTTGGAGTTAAGCACTGCTCGGCCATAATGCATTTCATTGGAGCGCAGGAACATGGATCCTTTTCTTCCCATATCGCCCATTTTCCCCTTCAGAAATTTGTTTGAAATATTTAAACTAACTTTAAAAAGTTCTTAATCTGCAAGACTTTCCAAATGTTGGATCGAATGGCCAATTGCCTTGCGCACATTCAGTTGCCATGGTACCAGAACATGCCTGGCGTGTGCGAAAGATGTTCCGAGATACTGGGTATCTCTGAGCAGGCTTAAAGCACTTCCGCTCGTGTTCTTGAACTCTTTTCGGGCTGAAAATGGCAGCCGATTCGATTTTGTAACTAAACTGAATGTTCATTTGTTGAGAGTTCGGACACTAGTCTATCAGCAATCTAATCTAAAGACTTCTTTAGCACCGCTGTCATCGTACACCTGACCACTTATTAAAATGTTAGCTTTTCTCTTACATTAACGAAAGGCTACTTACCTACTTATTTTCTTAATATGAGGTGATTTACGATTTAAGCTATGATATCTGTTTCAAAGTGAAGTCATACTTCTTGTTTTCCATGGGTGAGGCAACATCAACTTCTAGATGATTCCAGGAATCTGTCGTTTAACTGTGGACAGCACACAGCTGTATCCCCAATATGACTGAACAAAGCACTGATGAGCGACATCCACTTGGTAGATTTGCTCTGCTTAACAAAGCAATGAATAATGACATAACAATAATAAAATTTTAAAATCCCAATGGATCATGTGTGCTTTGGGGAAACAATAAATAATAACGAAACCCATGCTTTTTGGGGTCTGACTTGAGATTGGAGTACAGAAGGGTCAGACTTTGCGTTGGAGTTAGGACGGAAGTTGACTAAAGCAACCACCTCGATCCATTGGAGACTAGCTACCCGCTCCAAAGACTCTCAGGGGCTATCCAGCATGGGAATTGCTATGTGCTTTTCCTGAACCTTACTATGTTAAACTTTGAAATATCATAAACACTGACTCTGCCATTGTCATAATAATAATAATATTAATAATAATAATAATAATACTTATAATTTTATTTCTCCTGAGCCTTTTTTATATAAGTACACTGTATAATCTTCCTCTAGAAGTTTCTCAGAAATGTAAAGTCAAAGCCCAACACGAAGTCTGATCTTCATAAATTCAGGCACTAGTAAGTGATCACAAGTTGGTTTATTAAATGTTTTACTGTGATTCTAATTACAAGGCTTAACACCCCAAATCGAATCCCTGCTTGCACAGGTTGTACCGAGAACAGCATCATAGAAGGATACGGTCAGCAAACCAAGTCTCAAAACCAAGTTTCCCAGCACAAAAAACCCCGCAAAGGGGATTTTCCCAAGGAGACGAATTAACTAAACTTAAAGCAATTTCTTGCACGTATTTTTCCACTGGTTCTAGAAGTCGTATTCTAGTAATGTCATTCCCATCTCTTGGTCAAAAGAGTCAATAGCACAGAACCATCTGCACAGAAAAATATGTAATGTAACAAAAAATCATGTAACATCCTTTCATAGCGCCTTTCAGAGGCATTGACAAGCAGAACAGAACTGTCAGCACATATCGGTAACTGTCAGCAAAGCGTCGGTACTGACACACCAGCAACAAATCGTCACCACAGTACTGCCAACACTCAGATGTCAGCAGTGTCAATGCAGATGTAAAATCACTTACCTAACCGTCAGGACCAAATGTAAGCAAAAAGTATAATCATTAAACTGCCAGTACTAAATTGTCAGCACAGTACTGCTGACACCAACTGTCAGCACAGAATTGTTAGCAAACTGTCAGTACTAGACTAACAGCACGGTGCAGTCAACCATTGTGCTGTCAGCAGTCAACTGTCAGTACCAAAACTGCCAGTACAAAACTGTCAGCCCTGAACTGCCACTGGAAAATGGTAAGCACAAGAACTGTCAGCAGAGATGTCAGACCAGCACTGTGTTTTGTGTATCAGGCATCAGTAAAGACAAAAAATTTCCAATTTAAAAAAACTGTACAAAAATTCTCATCACTACATAGCCCCTATACAAATTACACAATAAATTTGTGTAGCTCTTGGACATGTTATCAACTAACAGAGATGTTAATAGCAGTTAATACCAATGCTACTAGCAACCTGACTGATATGGTATTGTTCCGTAAATCCTGCTTCCCCATGTGATACTTCCAAAGGAGCCAGACTCTAATTCTGGCCACAAGGAAATTCCGACTCCAGGGAAAGTCTGCTCCAAGAAAATTCAGACTCCAAGGAAATTCTGACTCAGTGGAAATTTCAACTCGCAGGAAATTCTGACCCCAAAAATTTTCTATTACGAGGAAATTCTGACCCCACAGAAATCTAGATTCCTGGGAATTCTGAGGGCCCTCTGTATAACACTTTCTTATAATAGGAGTTGTAAAATATTCCAAAGGGCCGTGTGAATCTCACAAGATACACAGCTTTACAACATCATCACATTCTAAAGCTACCCCACTATGAAGCAGTTCTTTACATGGCAACCAAAGGCAGTGTGATAACAAGGTTTCTATGTATTTTAATAATAATAAGAAAAATAATAATTTATCATTTTCTCTGGACATTTTTTAATCCTGAGGGATTATATATACCTTGAGGAAAATAATAATAATAATAATAACATTATTATAACAATAATAATAATAATAAAGGAAAGGCCATCTGCCTCTCTGGAACACTGGCATCAAGCTCCAAGCTCCCAAGAGATGGCACTAACAAATAATAATAATAATAATAATAATAATAATAATAATAATAATAATAAAAGGCCAGCACTCAACCAGACGGACACCTAGTCATGCATCTGAGTTCGTAAGAAGACTGTAAACATTGTCTTCAACATTTAAACAACGCCTGTTGCACCAAGTCTAAAGCACCCAGCATTGCTACATGGTTCCCTGTCCAAGTACTAACCATGCTCAATGTGATGACCCTAGCAATTCCAGCATGAAATTCTTACAACAAACTGGCGCTTATAAAAGACTACTTTTTAAAAAGCAGACAGACTGTTTTTTCTGCATTTCAAAATTATTGTTAAATAGCAAAAATTCCTCCAAGCAGGCAGGCACAATACTTTACAATTTTTACAGTCAAGTGGTGCTATTGTCGTCTAGTTCGATTACAGGCATCAAGTCTTTTAGAAGAAACAAACACCTAATACAGCGTCTCCGACAGCTACTGAAAGGACCTCATATTAAGCATCCTGATTCCACGTGCATACATAACAGGACCTTACAGCCAAATTTCTTGGTTCTACTTAAAAGGCTCTACATAAATGCCCATACATATCAGAACCTACACACACCATAGAACGTCTGCACAAAATGACCTATTTTCGACCCCTTTCTCCCCAATTGTCTGCGTATGGCATACCTTCCCCATCCCCCTTTGCAGACGTCTGCACTCAAACGGGGTACTAAGACCTACATAAGTCAGCCCTGTTAATCATGCAGGGCTAATCGTGTTCCAGGGTGGGGTACTTTTTGACGCTGCTGCGTCCATCAGAGCAACTACATATCCATCACACCACAGACAGCGTCCGATGTCTGAAGTTGGTGTTTAAGGCACAGACAGTAGAGAAATTACCAAGAACCAAAGTTTGATGCAGACGTCTGCATTGGGTATAACGCACCCTTTGGCAAAACCAACCCTCTCCCACTGTCTGCTTTCGGAAGACTTCTCCCTCTCCCCTCCTTCTGGACGTCCTAAATGGATGACCCAAGCCAAGAACAATAAACCCAAACTCAATTCAACATTCAAATGCAAACTCATTATGATACAAACTCGTTATAGTGGGATACAGTCCATAAAGGCGGCTTTTTAAGGAAGGCCCAGTGTACGTAGGGACGCATTTAAATAACACTGTTGAAATTTCTCTGTATACGCAGACAACTCTGACATCAGCTTAAGCAAGAACTCCAGTCAGTAACAAGTGAAGCCGGAGAAAGCCACTGGCCAGAGATAGCAATGTTTCATGTTTACATACTCGCGTCACACTCCTACAGAACTGTCACAGTCTAAGATTTTGAATGCCCATCACTCCAGTGTAGTAGCAGTGTTCGTTAGCTAGGCCAGAAGACATAAGCACGCCTGCACAACCTTGCTGCTGGCAAAAATCGACAGATCCAACACCCATCAAAACGAGAAGCAGTCTAATAGTTTCTGTTTAACGACGCTTTTGTCATAACGAAGATGATCGGCATCACTCTCCTTTATCCAGGCTTTGGACTGGCACAACCCGAGTAGGGCAGTGGTGGAGGTTACTGTGGGGTTCAGTTGTGGGGGTCAAGACACGGGGAGTTACACCAAGATCTGGTTACAGTGAGGATTGTTTGAGGTTCCAGGATATATTCAAGTATAATATAGTTAACAAGTATGGTATAGTTAACAAGTATGGTAAAGTTAACGAGTATGGCATAGTTAACACGTATGGTGTACAGTTAAAAAGTGCCGAGTTCCTAAAAGCAGTCCATCATAAAGACCTGTTAAAATTGCACAGTTTGTTAGTTTTTCAAAGCAGCCTACTACAGTGAGGCCTGATTAAAGTGTGGTGTGGGCAAGGTTCCAAGCTAGTGAGGCAGAGGTTTAAAGTGCAGAGCTGGTGAGGTTTTAAGAGCAGCCCACTACAATGAGGCCTCATTAAAGTGTGGTGTACGTAAGGTTCCAAGGACCAGTCTCCTACTGTGAGCTGAACAAATTTGCGTCTTGCTTTTTCATCAGCACATTCCTCAGTTATGCTGCAGACCTTGTTACGATGCAGTCCCTGGTATAGGCCCCTTTGTTAGAACTAGAACTTGACCTCCCAGTTCACCCACGACAAAAAAAGCCAAATAACACAAGTGTCAGCTCTTCAAATCGCGAGCCATGCAGATTACAGATCATGCAAATTTATTCACACATCGGTTATGATTCCTCTGGGCGCTGAAGAGGCCCACAAGGTCGCGGTCAAAACCCGAGCAGGTCAGAAACCCCGGATGCTGTGACAGCCGCGCGGAAAACGCGAATTTTGCAAAGCCAACGAGTAACAACACTTTCAGAAAAGCTCGTCCCATATCAACAAGCATGCCTCCAATCTCTGATTCTGTTATTTACATCAGCCAAAAAACCTCCTGTCGCTCACGAGTTCTCCATGATCGAAGAATGAAAGGGCTGCGACAACGACGACTGGTTTGCATTTGACGGTTTAACGGGTACGACTGCATCGATCGCCTCCGGAAAACGTTCAAAGTACCGCTGTTCTCGCAGGTACTTGACCGTCACGAGTTTACCATCAAACCACCAGCCGTGCAGCGCCTTGAACGCGCGTCCGACAGACTCAAGGTCGCGACAGCGGACGTAGACGCAGCCGTCGCGCGACATCTGGTCGACGGCAATGTGAAGGATTCCGTGATTCGGTCCGCACTTCTCGAGGATCGCGTCCTCGATGGAGACGTGCCAGTCGTCGCCGTATTCCACGTCAACGTCGAACATGTTTCGGATCTTGAGGCAGGTGGTCAGCGGAGGGTAGCTCTGGATTTTGTTGCTGTGCTCCCCGAACGCCTGTCCCTGCCAGACCTTGGTCACGTCGGTCGCCGGAGACACCCATCTCCAGACGATAAATTCTACAACCAAACCGTCAGTGTAATGTCAAGCTGATAACAAAGGCAATGTTGATGCATTTAAAGCTGAATTTACACCAAAGAGCAATGCTTTCAAGGATAACCATTACATAGTAAATGCATTAATAACCTTACCTTACCGGTATTACCTTCCTACAGTACCAAATACTGTCTTCTCAACGATAACCACTGTAATTATAATAAATCCATTCCAATACCTTTAACTTTCCATCACCTTTACATTACATTACCTTACCTTTAATTTTTCATTACCTGGATTTACATTACCTTACATTTTACCTTTTGTTACCTGGACTCGCATTACCTTACCTTTTACCTTTCATTACCTGGATTTGCATTACCTTACCTTTTGTTACCTGGACTTGCATTACCTAACCTTTTACCTTTCGTTACCTGGATACTAAACAGATGCCAACCTTCAGCTTCGATCATCTGGCTCTCCGTTCGCACTCGCGATTCGTGAGCTTCGATGAACTGAACCGCTTTGTCCCAGATGCGCTGCATTCTGTAACGGTCCTGCAAAGGAATGAGGCTGTCACGGACATGAGCGATCGCCAGGTACGGCTTCAGGTCCGGCTGCATCTGGCAGGCGTCTGCGTGTTCCTTCAGTTTGTCAAGGATCCTCTCGACCAACCTCACCACTTCCTTCATCTCCTCTTCCTTTCGCTTCACCCAGAACCGAAAGATCGCATAACCGAGCAACACGATCATGCAGACAGCCACCACCATCGCGATCACTTCGATCACCCGCAACGCCGACAGTCGGAACCGACACCACACCGACATCTGACACTTCTCCGACAACAGGTATCTGACAAGCGTTGGGTCCGTCGTCGGGTTGTCGTCGGAGTCGTAAAGACGGATCGACCAATGTGGGTTCTCGACAAAAAGATGCATGATGAAGGTTTTCATTTCCGGCTTCAGGGCCACGTATTTCCCGGCCTCCTGCTCCATGAACGTGTTGTACTCCTGCAGGGAGATGTTGGGGCTCGTTTCGTAACCACACTCAAAAGCTCCCACCCTCGAGCTGATCAGGTCTATTAATCGCTTTATCAGGCTGCGCACGAAGGGCTCGCTCTGGCGAGGGACGCAACTGCGAAAGTTGGTGTTATCGTCGTCTTCGAGGCAGAGATGAAAATTGTTCCGTAGGTCGGCATTGGATGAAGTCATGTCCCAGTAGATGTAGGCGAGCACAACGAAAAATCCCATACCCAAGGCAAAAAGAAGCATTGACACGTGCTGCCACCTGCCGACTGCGTGAGTGCTCTTGTTCTTGTTCTGCGAAAACAGCGCACCCGTGGCCTTCGGATTCGACTCGTCGCGGTTTGGAAACAGACGCCCTGAGAACGGTTTTCGTGAGACGACACCTGTGGTCGATGGGGTGAAGTCCCCATCGCGCAGGACCCCACTGCCGCGGGCCAAACCCCCGGAAAAGCTGAAGCCCGAGACGGAATCGTTTCGATATGCATCTGTAGTGGCACGGTATTCTGTATTGTTGTTTGCTCTCATCCGGAAATCGGAAACGTTATCGGTCATGTTTCGCATGTGTGACGGATAATTCTTACCGACTCCGTTGATACTCGGACGGCAAAGGCCCGTCGAATCGGGCAGAGTGCGTCCTCTGGCGAATTCCTCACCATCGGCTACCCTATAGGGGCTGGCGCTATAAGGTAGATCACTTGCCCTTGTCGTTGACCGGCTATTAGTTCCCCTGCCAAACAGCTCAAACGAGTCACTAGATCTTGATGGACTCGGATCATAGACCGCACTCTTCGCTGTCGACCTGCTACTGGATGCCCAGCTAACCTCCTTCTCGTCCGCGTCGCTCTCGTCGGAGCTGAATCCGCCGAGATGCCGCCGGTTGAACGACGGCTTTAGGGGCGCAGATCTCCCTCGACTCGACTCCAAGGCTTTCAGCTTCCTCAAGTACACATCGCGGGTCGTCGAAGTCACGGGGCCGACCTTCTGTCCGTAAGATAATAAACGACTTCGCAATTCATCGTCCGACATAAAAATCTCCGCCGCCATCTTCCACTATTGTCAGACACCCGCGCGCCTTGATTCGGTCGCCGCCGACGCTGTTTCATTTTATAGCGCCAGTACTTGTAAGCCCATTCTTTTTAGCAATGAAGTTCATGAATAATATTTTACTCGCACTTCATTATGGAAGTGCTGGAATCGAACCAGGGTTTAGTTGACCTTCGTTTTCATCTTTAGCTTCTTAGCACTGAAGCAATGCAGAAGCTACAGTTGCGATAATATTAAGTCAACTCGGAAATTATTTCAGTTTTAGTTATTATATTCAGAATTTTATTTATAATTGTTTGGGTTTCTTAACAGTCCATAATTTTATTCGTTTTGAAAATAGCTTCAAATTTAGTTTTAAATCAGATTTTTCCGTTGCTATAAGGGGCCTAAATATTTCTCGGCTTTGTTCATTCGTTAGCTTCAGTCCTCTAATAAACGACCATAGACATATCTATAGACAGAGACGTCCGTAGACTGCAGAACTTCCGAAAGCCAAAGACAGAATGCATACAGATTCCTTGACCGAACGCTTGAGCTTAACCTTTAAACTTTACATAAGTAAGTAATAATACACAGTGCGCACGAGTTTTAATTCTTTGCTTTCGTTAAGGTTTTCGTTATGTATTTTCGTTATTTTTAGTACCGTGAATTTTAGTATTAGTTTCGGTTATAGTTTTAACACACGAGTTTTAGTGTTTATTTTGTTAGGGTTATTGCCTGAGATTTAGTTATAGCTACAGTACTGTTATCGTTAACGAAAACTTCACTAGTACTAGCAAATAACTAGCAGGAGAAATTACAGTCTACCATTGCGCCATATGACAACTAAATGCTAATGCATACTTCCCCTAGGGATTATCTGAAAGAGTAATCGTAATCGTAATCTCAAGATTTCTGCAGGGCCCAACGAAAGCCAAGGGTGTGATTTTTTCTGTAATACAAATTTTTCTCCTCAGGGCATCTTTGGACAACTCCTCTGACTTGACGCAGCGCTCGTGAATAAACTGAACCCTGCGCTTAGCCTTAAAGTAGCGCTTTAGAAATTCTTGAGATTACAATCACGATTTTGATTACTATTGTAAATTATGGCGCGACATAAATTGGGCTCTGAGTTTAAGCTAAAAGTCAATTATATAACCTTCATGCTAAAAAATCCATTGACGCTATTATAGAATAGCGACATCTTGTAAGGGATTGATAATTGCGGGATAAGTTTTTGTAGTAGTTCGGGTGTGTGGTTAATCTTTCCAAATATAAAATAAGGGAATATTTACTAATTAAAAGTGAATAAAGTAAAGTGAATTATAAGCAGTAAATTAGAACCGCGTATTTGCTTGAGTTTCATTTTTGCGCTATTAACTAACGCCATCGGAGGAACACTGCACCGTACACGGGGGGGCCTTATTCAAATGGGCAGCGGTGGTAAAGGATCTCACCCGATTAATTCATTGAAAAATGAGCAGGGTCTAGGCCATACGGTCGCTATAGGAAAAGGTGTACATTTTCATTTTACACTTTTATCATGTTACAAGTGTGTTACCTTTATCACGTTACAGGTGTATTACCTTTAGCTTTATCATGTTACAAGTGTGTTACCTTTACTTTTATCACATATAGTTGTCAACGTTTCAGAAGTTCCAACTCGAGCATCATGAGTGGGATTGGAAGAGGAGCTTTTCGAGTTCCGAGGGAACTGCCAATGGTGATGCAGTCAGCAAGACCTCCTCCTGGCATTGGCCGAGGTTTTGGCTGCAGCACACAGGTGGTCACTGAGCAAGGTCAACCAGGTGCCATGCCATTGCTGGTCTCCAGAGACGCAGATGCGGATACAGTTGCTTCAAGAAACTTTAAGCCAGATCCAGTTGCGTCGCGTGTCACGAAAAATGCGGAGCCTGTTACAGGTGTCTACAGTGATGCACAAAATGTGGAGCCATTTCCGTTTGCTTCTAATTTTGTTAATGATTCGCCTCCTCCATTTTTTCCTAGCGGGGTTGGTCGAGGTTATAGGTCACAAGGCGACGAGAAAGCTCCCGGCTATGTGAAGTTTAAGGACGCCTTAGCAAATGCAAATCAACCGCTGCGAGAGATAGAGGTAGGGAATCCTTCATCTCTATATTTTAATTGTCTCAACTAGGTTGATTTATTCGTAAAGTCAATATTGTAAATATATTAAAATATCTTTTAAAAGCAGCTTGTGTGAAATGTGTTGAGCCTTAGCTTTTTCTGTTGGGAATATATGTTAAATAATCTTTTTAACAACCTCTGGGAAAATGTTGTAAACAATGTGTTAAACAGTCCCTGGGGAGAAATGTCTTAAATTAAACAGCCTATGGGGGAAAATGTTTTAGATTAAACAGTCTGTGGGGAGAAATGTCTTAGTCTGTGGGGAGAACTGTCTTAAATTAAACAGTTTGTGGGGAGAAATGTCTTACATTAAACAGTTGTGGGGAGAAATGTCGTAAATTAAACAGTTTGTGGGGAGAAATGTCTTAAATTAAACAGTTTGTGGGGAGAAATGTCTTAAATTAAACAGTTTGTGGGGAGAAATGTCTTAAATTAAACAGTTTGTGGGGAGAAATGTCTTAAATTAAACAGTTTGTGGGCAGAAATGTCTTAAATTAAACAGTTTATGGGGAGAAATGTCTTAAACAGTCTGTGGGGAAATGTCTTAAATTAAACACTCTGTGGGGAGAAATGTCTTAAACAGTATGTGGGGAGAAGTGTCTTAAATTAAACAGTTTGTGGGGAGAAATGTCTTAAACAGTTTGTGGGGAGAAGTGTCTTAAATTAAACAGTTTGTGGGGAGAAATGTCTTAAATTAAACAGTTTGTGGGGAGAAATGTCTTAAACAGTCTGTGGGGAAATGTCTTAAATTAAACAATCTGTGGGGAGAAATGTCTTAAATTAAACACTCTGTGGGGAGAAATGTCTTAAACAGTCTGTGGGGAGAAATGTCTTGAATTAAACAGTCAGTGGGGAGAAATGTCTTAAATTAGACAGCCTATGGGGAATGTCTTAAATAGCCCATGGGTGAGAAATGTCTTAAACAGCTTATGGGGAAAATTATAAATAAATTGTTGAGCCTTAACATTTTTACATTGAATTACATAAACTTGTGTGTTATTTTTTTAGCAACGTGATGCATTGCTGGCAAGCTACATCCCCGGGCATCACGTACCGGGGCAGAACTTTCCGTTGCTGCAAGAAAGTCTTTCTAAAGCGGTCAATCGAATTGAGATCCCTGACGATCTCATCAGACAGTACAGGGGAGGCATAAAAAATCCGGTTGGTGAAAGTTTCAGCGTAGTTGCTGTGTTGTAGTCGTAATCGTAACTGTATAAGAATCTGTTTGTAATACACTTCATTATGATACGAATTCTGTTGTAATTTGCTGGGAATGTGTAATGTAACGATTTACCAGAAATTTAGTTTAGGGCTGCTTTGTTTTGTATTGTATGTGTGTATTGCATGTATATCATCATCATCATCGGTGTCATCAGTAGCATGCCTCTCTCTGGAGCATTGCCATTTCCACAATTCTCTGCCAACCGTCACGGTCTTGGGCTCGCCTCCAGGCTGTACGCAGCCCGGAGTTCAAAGGTCGAAGGTCTTCTTTGACCGTCCGGGTCCATGTGTGTTGTGGTAGTCCAATTGGCCTCGTCCAGGTCCTCGGATGACCGTGACACAAATGGACCTGGACAGTCGAGGCGGATCTTTGACCTCTGAACTGTGACTTGCGTACAGCCTGGAGCCCAGGACCATGACGTTTGGCAGAGAATTGTGGAAACGGCAACACTCCAGTATGTATGTATTTTATGTACGTATGTATTTTATGTATGTATGTATTTTATGTAAGTATGTATTTTATGTATGTATGTATTTTATGTATGTATGTATATGTCCGTATGTATTCTATGTATGTATGTATTCTACGTACGTATGTATTTTATGTATTTTATGTACGTATGTATTCTGTGTACATATGTTTTATGTACGTATGTATTTTATGTACATATGTTATTTATGTTCGTATGTACTTTATGTATGTATGTATTTTATGTATGTATTGCAAATTTTTCTGTAGGTAAGCGCTATTGAGGAATTTAGCAAGAAGCTGAAGATCAATGCTGAGTTCAAGGAGACTCCTGTTGAGGGTACGAACATGAGCAGCTTTGGAACTTTCGGCTATACCTGCATCATCGAGGGCAAGAAGTATCCGCAGGGCGTCGGGAGAAAGAAAAAGGACGCAAAGACAGCGGCTGCGCGAAATGCCTTCGACAGTATACTTCGAGACGGATTTAGCATCTTGAAAGGTGAGCTCTGGTTGCTGCCTGGTACATGTGCTGTATTATTGCTCGTAGAATAAAAAAACAAGTCACGGAGTTGAGAAGATTGGCTGCAGTAGATGCAAAGATATGCAATATGTGTGTGATGCAGTAGTCGGTTAGTTTGCCTTGTAATCGTAATCGTAATCCCGAGATTTCTACAGCGCCCAATGAAAGCCACGTCACAGGGACCAGCTTGTTTGCAGGCACTCAGTCAAAACAGAATCGATAGGCAAAAGTGTTCGGTTCCAGGTCGAGATCCAAGAGTCAGGCAGAGAGACAGCATGGCAGCTATGGTGGATGATGTTTGGGATTGGAGATTAAAGAGGGATAAGAGGAAGAAGGGAGGGGAGTCAGGAGAGGATGTGTGAAAGAGGAATGTTTTCAGTTTTGAGTGAAAGGCCAGTGCAGAAATTGCAAAGCGGTGGAGCATAGATGAGTTTGTTTGATGGGAATATAGCACAGAATATGAAAGTCCAAGCCTCCCCGATACAGCAGCCTCGTAGGGACCTTCACCGAATTCATCACTTTTGCTTAGCCCCAATGATTATGCTTGGTCATTAGATAATGGCACTTAATAAATGCAGAAATATTAATAAGAGACTTGCAGTAATACGCTTCATTATGACACTAATTCTGATGCAGTATGGTTGGGGATATTGAGCCCCAAAGTAACTCACCTACAGAAAATAAACTTGATATAACATGACCTCATTATGAGATGATTGTTGATATGCCTCCCAAAGACCGTGTTTTAACGAGTTTCTTGTGTACCTTGTTTGTGTTATGTATCAATTATTATTATAAGTATCGAGGAGGCACACCATGCTTTCTCATGTATCAGACTGGCCTTCTGGAACAATCTTCCTATGATAATGTAATGTAATCAAAAATTTATAAAGCAACACTTCGAGGTAAACTCCTCAGAGGCGCTCCCGGCCCTACAACCCAGAAGAACTGGGAAATAAGGTCTTCAAGCGCTTGCGGAAAAGAGGGGGAGATAGACTAAGACGTTCCTGGCGTAGGCCATTAGGAAGCCCATTCCAAAAAGCGGGACCAACCACAGCAAAACTTCTGCGCTGGGCTGTAGCTGTTCGAACTGATGGGGCAAGCAAGTCACCCCGTACCGCCGAACGAAGTAATCTACGGCCCGGAATGGAGGAGGCCAAAACACAGAGCTCCTAAGATAAAATGGGGCGCAATCCAAGAGGCAATTACGTACAAGAACCAGGATTTTAAATTTTATATGCTCTTGGATAGGCAGCCAGTGAAGCTCCTCTGAAATGTAAGCAGAGATGTGGCCAAACTTAGGGATACCTCCGATCGGACAAGCAGCCGCGTGCAAGACAGATTGTAGTTGCGAGATGCAGGAGAGACTCAAGCCAGCAAAGACAGCATTGCCATAGTCAATCCTGGAACAAATAAACGCATGGACCAGAATGGTAGCAGCCTGGGTCGTAAGAGAATGGCGGATAGTGCACAGTTGACGCAGATGGTAGAAACACGTTCGACAGACGTTATTCACATGCTCCTTCAGAGTAAGTTCCTGATCCAAAATTACTCCTAGATTACACATTATATAATGCATGCTTTTCTCAAAGAAACGACTCAAGAAACATTTTCAACTCATGTTAAATTGCACCTTTTTAGAACTGTTAGATAGCCATGTTTTAGAACGTTTGTGAGTTCCTTAAAAGGCGCTATATAAATAACCACATACATACGTACACACATACATACACATATTTATGTACACGTACATATGTACACACATACATACGTACACGTACATACATGGTGTTTCAGAAACTGATGGACAGGTGCCAAACAATGTAAGTGCAGCAGCAGCTGGTGATGCTGGTCTTGAAGTGAGTCCGCCAGTGAGCTTCGGTTGCCAGAACAGCCCGGCGGCCATGTTCAACGAGTTCTGCGCGAAAAGAAACATCACGGCCACCATCACGGTCAGCGACGAGAAAACGGCAAATGGGTAATTCATCCTTCGTCTGTTTGTTCTCTTGTTCATTCATTTATCCATTCACTTGCTTACGGTCTGTAATCGGAATTCGAGGTGTGTAAACAACCTGTCCAGGGATGTTACATGGAATCTACTTAGCTGGCTCGAACCTATCGTCATCGGATTACCAACCCAGTGCGTTGATGATGATGACTGATGATGATGATGATGATGAGTTCTCTGCCCGAAGGCAGGTCCATTGGCTGTACACCACCCGGGGATGAGGTGAGTGAGGTGGTTTCCCACTGCCTTCCTCACAGTCAGTTGTGAGTGAGCAACTTGTCCAAGGTCACAACGCAGTGCCTTGAGACAGATTCGAACCCGTGACCCTGTGGTTACGAGACGCCGACCATACCACTACACCACCGCGTCGCACCCTGTCCCAAGTCCCAGCGCGTTGCCAATAGCAAACTGTCATGGTGCATGAATGTGAGAAAATCATCGAGACAATCTTGGTGCTTTTATCTAATCTAAAGACTTTTATAGCGCCATTATCGTATGCCCAAGGCATCAGTCGATGGTCGCTCCAAGTCCAAATCGCAATCCAAAGTCATAATCCATTGGAGAAGTTGAGTCAAATTGCGATGGGTCTTAAAGGGTGATCTTCGTGAAACTTCTGCAGAACTTTTCTGTTAGCACAACATGACCAGCTGTGAAGATGACGATTTATTTTGTGAAGCTGTTTTTTGGCGAAAGGTTTGAATGTGAGATCAGAATCAAGAACCAGCTGGTTGCTCGTTCCTGTGCAACGAGCAAGAAGGAGGCGAAGACCAGAGCATGTGACGAAGCACTTCGGATCCTGATGAGCGAGGTGAGTCATTTATCTGTCTGTCTGTCTGTCTGTCTCTTTTTGTCTCTGTTTGTCTCAGCCTGTCTGTCTGTCTGTCTCTCTCCTCTCTCTCTGTCTTGCTGTCTGTTACTTAGGTAGACCTAATCTAATCTTATCTGATCACTTACTATAGCACCATAATCGTAATCATGAACTAGAGATTTCTACAGCATTCAACGAAAGATAAGTCGCAGGAACCAGCTTATTCACAGATGCTCAGTCAAAAGAAAATCGATAGGCAAGCAGGGTTTGGTTCCAGGTCAAGATCCACGAGACAGGCAGGCAGTCAGACGGCTATGGTGGATGGTGCTTGGAATTTGATCTGCATGATATGTAAGGAGAAAAACACGAATAGCACAGTTAAAATTTTCATCTTAAGCATAGGGAGAAATGCTACCGTTAAAATTTTCCCCTTTATGCATAGGGAGAATTAATGGAAACTTGCATCAGACCAGTTGTCTGCGTTTTAGACGATGCCAGCGAACCAACTGACTCATTTCGACAGCATGGCCGCCCTGGCAAAGGCAAAGTTGGCTGAACTCCAGAGAAGATATGCAGTGAATATCTCTGACTACAGCGTCATGGCCGCCTTCATCGTCATGATGTGTCAGTAACATTCAGTTGTAAACATATTTCATGGTGGTACTGCTGAGCAGTCCACTCTGGTACTGCTTGTAATCTCCTGCTGTAATCCAGCAGTTTCAAACTCTTTGGTCTCGGGACCGTTTTATACGCTTAAAAATTGTTGAGGACATCACAGAGCTTTGTTTATTTGGGCTATATCTACTGATATTTCCATTTTTAGAAATTAAAACTGAGAAATTAATGTAGTAATTCATTCAAAAATAACAATAATAAACCGATTACTTGTTAGCATAAATAACATATTTTTGGTGAAAGCATATTCTTGGTGAAAAGTGACTATATTTTCTAAGTATTTTCTTAATATTATTATGAAAATAGATTAGACCTCACGGACTCCCTCAAATGGTCTCTGGGACCCTCAGGCAGTAACGTTCAGAGTGAAAGACTGTTCTACTGAAAATTAGAACTTTTAGGAAATTTCCTAAATTTATGAAGTTTTGTGTTCCAGTGTAAATTTCATGAATTTCTGCTTGTAGTTAATGGAGACAAAGGAAGAGTGGTGGCTTTGGCAACAGGAAGTGGATGCCCAAAGAGCCTCGAACTGAGAACGGATGGAAAGGTTGTGGTTGATTGTCATGCTGAGGTCCTCGCTAGAAGAGCCCTCGTCAAGTAAGATGATTGAGCCAAACCTCCAGTTAGCAGATATTCTATAAAGCCATTATGAGAGATTTGTTTAATCAGGTTGGTGACTGAGATTTATGTGATGAAGATAATGATGAAGTAGAAGAAGAAGACGATGATGATGGTGTGATTGAGTTTTGTAAACTTGACATTTCCATTTGACATTTGCAGGTGGTTTGTGAAGCAGCTGATGGTAGCGGTCGACAGTTTGAGGCAGAAACAACCGACAAACGATTCCATCTTCACGATCAGCGAAACAGGAGACAAGTTTCGGATGAAGGACACGGTTTCCATTCATCTGTACATCAGCAATGCTCCATGTGGAGATGCATCCGTCTTTCCGATAACGTGAGTGATCTACTTTATTAGGTTCTAAAGGTTGTTGGTCCGTTAGATTGCTGGGCCAGGACCAATTCTTAAGTTGAGTGCATTTGTTGGATTGAGGA
Organism: Norana najaformis; assembly: GCA_964023275.1. Classification (NCBI taxonomy): domain Eukaryota; kingdom Metazoa; phylum Annelida; class Clitellata; order Crassiclitellata; family Hormogastridae; genus Norana; species Norana najaformis. The sequence goes on from OZ029921.1 coordinate 22,851,156, forward strand.
AGGTTGTTGGGTCAAGTGCAGTTCTTCAGTTGAGTGAAGTTGTTGGGTCAAGTGCAGTTCGGTTGAGCGAGGTTGTTGGGTCAAGTGCAGTTCTTCAGTTGAGTGTGGTTGTTGGGTCAAGTGCAGTTCTTCGGTTGATTTGATTATTAATTTTTTTATTTGAATATCTGCAGCAGATACTGAATCTCATTTCAGGAAACGGACGATAATCACGCAACAGGAGTTGGATCTGATGCACTCGGGTGACCACCAGCCGACGTTTGACGTGAACTGCGACCATGGGTGTCTGAGACTTAAAGGCGAAGACGGTGAGATATCTTTCTGAATGAGAAAATGGTTTTAAAATTTTTCCAGAATGAGAAGATTATTAATTTATTATTATTCTTAATTAGCTACTTCTGTGGTTCTGGTGTCAAATGGACGAGACATCAGCAGATGGCGCATCAAAACCAAGCCATAAACGGCTCAATACCCAGAAGGTCAGTCCACTGCCTGGGAAGATGGTAAGATATCTTTCTAAAATGAGAAGTACATCTGCAAATGTGGCTGTCTACCTGATCTAAACAAATGCATTTTAAGGCAGTTTAAAAATGTATTTTGAGCCTCTGGCAAATGAAACCATACAAGTCTACAGTGAAAGATTGTTCCAGAAGAACAGCCCGACACAGGAGAAAATCATACCAGAACCTGGGTGAGGTCTTAAGAGGAGCTATATGGTGGGGCACAGTAGCCGATTGGATAGAGTGGTCGGCTTATAGCGCAGAGAGTATGGGTTCGAGCCTCCATCCCTAAGACGGTCACTGTGTAGGGACCTTGAGCGACTCCTTCACTCACAATTGCTCAGCACCTTAAATTCAGATGACCTGATCTTGTGCACATAATAAATGCAGAAATAATAATAATAATATATAAGTGTTCAAGTACTTGCATAATTACTATAGAAGTTCTTTAGACTCTCCTGAGATTGCTCCGACCAATTTCTCTTTTGATTTTCTTCCGCAGGCCAGATGACTGCAAAAGCATCGCAAGCGGCCATTGGTTGTGGAGCGTCGTCTGAGGAAGAGGATCTCGGTGCCGTTCGATTTCGGACGATGTCCTGCAGCGATAAAATCCTCAAGTGGAACGTACTTGGCCTGCAAGGGAGCGTCGCTAGCCATCTGCTTGAACCAGTCTATCTAAACAGCCTGACCCTGGGTTTGTTTTTCTTCTGCTCAGAGGATTTCTTTATCTTCTGTCGCTCATTTACTGTATTTATCTTCGGAATTATAGTGTTTTATTGCTTTATTCACTATATATGTCTTCGGAATTAGTGTGGTATTGGTTTCTTTACTGTATATATCTTCGGAATTAGTGTTGTATTGCTTTATTTACCGTATATATCTTTGGAATTAGTGCGATATTGCTTTATTTACCCTATATATCTTTGGAATTAGTGCGATATTGCTTTATTTACCCTATATATCTTTGGAATTAGTGCGATATTGCTTTATTTACCCTATATATCTTTGGAATTAGTGCGATATTGCTTTACTTACCGTATATATCTTTGGAATTAGTGTGGTATTGCTTTATTTACCCTATATATCTTTGGAATTAGTGCGGTATTGCTTTATTTACCCTATATATCTTTGGAATTAGTGCGATATTGCTTTATTTACCCTATATATCTTTGGAATTAGTGCGATATTGCTTTACTTACCGTATATATCTTTGGAATTAGTGTGGTATTGCTTTATTTACCCTATATATCTTTGGAATTAGTGCGGTATTGCTTTATTTACCCTATATATCTTTGGAATTAGTGCGATATTGCTTTATTTACCCTATATATCTTTGGAATTAGTGCGGTATTGCTTTATTTACCCTATATATCTTTGGAATTAGTGCGATATTGCTTTATTTACCCTATATATCTTTGGAATTAGTGCGGTATTGCTTTATTTACCCTATATATCTTTGGAATTAGTGTGGTATTGCTTTATTTACCCTATATATCTTTGGAATTAGTGCGGTATTGCTTTATTTACCCTATATATCTTTGGAATTAGTGCGATATTGCTTTATTTACCCTATATATCTTTGGAATTAGTGCGATATTGCTTTACTTACCGTATATATCTTTGGAATTAGTGTGGTATTGCTTTATTTACCCTATATATCTTTGGAATTAGTGCGGTATTGCTTTATTTACCCTATATATCTTTGGAATTAGTGCGATATTGCTTTATTTACCCTATATATCTTTGGAATTAGTGCGGTATTGCTTTATTTACCCTATATATCTTTGGAATTAGTGCGATATTGCTTTATTTACCCTATATATCTTTGGAATTAGTGCGGTATTGCTTTATTTACCCTATATATCTTTGGAATTAGTGCGGTATTGCTTTATTTACCCTATATATCTTTGGAATTAGTGCGGTATTGCTTTATTTACCGTATATATCTTTGGAATTAGTGTTGTATTGCTTTATTTACCGTATATATCTTCGGAATTAGTGTTGTATTGCTTTATTTACCGTATATATCTTTGGAATTAGTGTTGTATTGCTTTATTTACCGTATATATCTTCGGAATTAGTGTTGTATTGCTTTATTTACCGTATATATCTTTGGAATTAGTGCGGTATTGCTTTATTTACCCTATATATCTTTGGAATTAGTGTGGTATTGCTTTACTTACCGTATATATCTTTGGAATTAGTGTGGTATTGCTTTATTTACCGTATATATCTTTGGAATTAGTGTGGTATTGCTTTATTTACCCTATATATCTTTGGAATTAGTGCGGTATTGCTTTATTTACCCTATATATCTTTGGAATTAGTGCGGTATTGCTTTATTTACCGTATATATCTTTGGAATTAGTGTTGTATTGCTTTATTTACCGTATATATCTTCGGAATTAGTGTTGTATTGCTTTATTTACCGTATATATCTTTGGAATTAGTGTTGTATTGCTTTATTTACCGTATATATCTTCGGAATTAGTGTTGTATTGCTTTATTTACCGTATATATCTTTGGAATTAGTGCGGTATTGCTTTATTTACCCTATATATCTTTGGAATTAGTGTGGTATTGCTTTACTTACCGTATATATCTTTGGAATTAGTGTGGTATTGCTTTATTTACCGTATATATCTTTGGAATTAGTGTGGTATTGCTTTATTTACCCTATATATCTTCGGAATTAGTGTTGTTTTGCTTTATTTACCGTATATATCTGCAGAATTAGTGTAATTTTGCTTTATTTACTGTATATATCTTCAGAATTGCAGTGGTACTGTGTATCTCTTCGGAATTAGTGTTATATTGCTTTATTGGTATTAGTTTGTATAGTGTTGTAAATTGGTGTCTGGTGTTGTGTCTTGTCCATTTTTAAATGTCTGTCTATATGTGTCTGACTTCTTCTGTTTTGGCCTTTCTATCTGTCTCTGGACCACATGTATGAGGACTGCTGTTCTAATATAACGACTTTGGTGACACCATATAATCACAATGCACAAGGCATTGAGTGATGGTTGAACACTTCATACGAAACCGTATCGTAAATGTCATTATCTGTTTGAGACGTCAGTTCATACATATTTATTGCAATTGTTATGAGTGCAGGGTCGGTAAACCTTAATCTGAGATGTGAGACAGGTGTGAACAAACAACTTGTCCAGGGTCGTTACGTGGAGTCCACTCAGCAGGCTCTAACCCACAGTCGTTGGATTACAGACCCAATGTGCTTCTGGATAGATCACCATGCTGTGCAGTACTCTAGTGCTGCACTAGAAACATGTAATAAATGAATCATTACTTTGCATGCTACATGTTTTCTACATTTTATTGCAGGTAACAACTTTGAGTTTGGACACATAACGCGAGCCGTCTGCTGCCGGGTGTTGGATACAATCCGGGATGGTCTTCCAGCCGGGTATCACTTACGTCACCCAATTGTTGGAAGGGTTTCCCTGTATGAACCGACGCCAGTTCATTCGTCGAAGATTGCCATCAACTGGTCAGAGGCGGACAGCGACGTTGAAATAATTAGCTCTGTGACTGGACGGACGATGACTGAGTTAGTATTTTCATGTATTTGCATATTTTTTATTTGCATGTATTTATTTAAATGTTTTACATTTATTTATTACTGTTTTTCCTGTTTTATTTATTGCCGATTTATTTTTACCATAACTAATATCCTTTGAGATTTGAAAAAATTAGGTCACGTACATTAGGAAGATTTCTCATCATTATTATAGGGTTCAAAATGACTGGTAACATTGGCAGTGTTACCCTAAATTATTGGTAACATTGGCAATGTTGCCCTAAATTATTGGCAACTTTGGCAATGTTACCCTGATGTACCGGTAACATTGGCAATGTTACTCTGAATTATCGGTAATTTATGGGTTTCCGAATCCTGTTTAGTCATACTTTTTCAAAGTAAATTTCTGTTCAACAAAATAATGTAATCCACCTGCAACTGTGATCAATGGATGGATGAATGGATGAATGAATGAATGGATGAATTAATTGGTGGATGGATGAAAGGATGGATGAATTAGTGAATGAATTAATGGGTGGATGGATGGATGGGTATCATTTCTTTGCTTGGATTTTGTAACGGTAAAAGCCATGCATGTTCAGTGTTTGAAATTTCGTTAGATCGCCATTTCACACGGGTGCAGATCCTACTGCCAGTCGTCTCTGCAAGTTCGGCTTTGGCTTTCGCTTCCGTGCTCTGGCCAAACTGTTTCACCAAAACCACCTGCTCAACCATTCAACGTATCAGTTCCTGAAAGATGCTGCAAGCGACTACAACGAGGCAAAGGAAACTTTTTATCGTCATCTCGAGTCGTCAGACTATGGCGCGTGGATGAAAAGAGCGGCTGACCTTGACATGTTTTGTATCGATTCGTGACCTGCTGGTTGGCCGCGACCTGAACAGAAGTGATGTAGCACTTGAAAGAATGCCAAATAATCGGGAGGAAATGGTGGCAATTCAATTGTGTGCGAATCGGGAAATCCAGTTCTAATTTTTCGTTATTTGAGCTGGTTATGTCAAAGTTTGTTGAGGTGTTTTTAATAGTATTAAGGGTAACTTTGAGTTTGTCTTTTCGGTTTTGTTTTTACTGCAAAGGCCAGATTGTGCGTTTAACCCTTCCTCCTCTTCCTCTTATCTCTCTCTTGTGGCCCCAGTTATAATACTGTCCACCATCTGACAGCCTGCCTGACCTGTGGATCTTGACCAAATCTGACTATCCACTTTTTTTGGTTTAGTGCCTGTGATTGAGCTGGTTCCCCATGAGTTGACTTTTGGCACTAGAAATCTTGCTTGCACACTCAATTAAGACTGCAGATTCTCAGGGTTTTGTTGTATTACACATGGTGTTACCGAGCGTATGGTGTTTCCAGTAGCGGATTTACTATAGGTACAAACTAAACCACAGCCTAGGGGCGGCACTTTCCAGATGGTAGCAAAACTTAAAAATTAAAACATTAATTTGATTTAAAACTGCATTTTAAAGTTGTGTTGTTCTTATTTCCTTCTTTTGGGGCAGATATTTTCTGAAACAGATATGAAAAGTTAAAACTTTGAAAAGTAAGTATTAGTGGTGGGGAAAAATATATTTCTTAGGGCAGCCAAAATGTATGCCCAGGCAGCAGATTGTTAAATCCGCTGCTGGGTTTTTTGTGGCAGTCATTCAAATGTTGTAGTTGAACATGATGACGATGAAAGTGACTTGTTTTAAGTTTGATATAGAACAGAAATTTAGTTTCTTCATGAAGAATTTTTCAACATCACCGTTTTAAAGCCAACAGATTGTCTATTAATTAAGGACAATGTTTTGAATAAATGTTTTTGCCGATGGAAGCAATACTGTATCTTTTGCAAGCAATATTGAGTAAAGTAGGTAGAGTGTACAGTGTAAGCCGCAGTCGTAAATATCCAGAAAGTCAGTCCACTAAAATAGGAGCAGCAAACAGTGGATAAGCAATTTGAAAAAAGTAATTTGTACTTTGACTCATAGTTGTAAAAAGTGATAGGCGATCAGTTAAGACAATCACGTGTTCAGTCTTATCCAAATCTTTTTGACAAATGGCTCAACTATGTTGCAGAGGTGCAACTGCACGCCTAAAATGCAATAATTTTGATATCAGAATGGTCACAGATGATTAACTGGTGTGGTGATGAGTTAGGTTACCAATTCCGATACTAGTTTATTAAACAAAACATGACGAAAACGACCGGCAACCATACTATTATTTAATAAGTGAGGGTTGTGGTAATGGGATGGGGGTTTCTTTGAGAATGTCCATCGATTGATGCCTTTTGTAATACGATAACGATGCTATCGACATTTTGACACTAGAAATTAGTACAGGATAAATGTCCATAAAAGCGCTACAAAATTAGCTCTAACATTATGCTTTTGGCCATTTTCTCCAATAAACAATTACCTTGCGTTTATTTCCGGTTAAGGTTCTGACCAATCGAAAGCCGCGTTACACAACTTCCCGCCTTCATGAGCATTCTGTTGAGGAAGATTTTCGCTGTTGGCAGCAGAAAATCGCGCGATGAAATTTGATTAACAAGTTTTATGTTTGAAAAAGATAAAAATGGCTCAAGTGAATATCTGCAACGTCGATGTAAAGGATAATCCATGCCCTTTTAAACATCCGTTCCAGTTTGAAATTACATTCGAATGCATTGATAACTTAAGTGAAGGTAATCAGCATGGAATTAAAGCGCGCTTTCCGATTTATGTAGAGCCATGGTTGGCCGAAGTTGCGTGAATAGGAAGCGGCAGTTTCGGAGATACGTTTATTTTGTATGGTGTTGTGTACTGCTTAAAGTATAATTTGTTATTCGCAAAATATTCTGGATCTCTTGGAGTTGACTATTCGCGAGTAGTGACTCTTGATTGTCTGCGGGTCAAACCTTTGTACACAGTCTAAGTTACCCGATCAATTTTCTCGAAATCTTGCTGGTTAATCGCGCATTTATAATTATAGCGGTCGTTCAGGCGTACATTCCGACGTGATGCGCTAAATTAGAACTCGTGTACGGCGTAATACCCCAGTTTACTGAGGTGGGGCGTGTTTTTAGGGTGATCTAGAACTACACCTTCATACCTTATATTGACTGAATGGTTATCAAAGGCACTTTGACCTTTTTTGCCCCAGATTTTCTATTAACTGTTGTGAATTGCCTCAGTACATGGCATTTATATAGAGCCAGAGTGAGATTTTTTCAAACGTGTATTAGACGGCCAAAGTCAGAGCTGAATCTTGAGTTCATCACAGTCAAGAAGGAATGAGACACTGTATTGAGTCATGTGTACCGTTCCACCCCTTCATAAGGGAGCAGTTGTCAAACCTTGATAAAAATCCATGTATGATGCACAGTGGGGAGATGCAGAATTTAAGTGGGCTTTCTTCTCTTGTCTTGATTTTAATTGTATCACTGTTATGATGACAGATTTAGAATGGAAGATCATCTATGTTGGTTCTGCCGAAAGTGAAGAATACGATCAGACCCTTGACACTGTGGTCGTCGGGCCACTCTGTGCTGGTCGGCACATGTTCGTCTTCGAAGTAAATGTTTCATAAGTTTGATCAAATTTGGTTAGAAATCTTTCTTGAGAATGTCTGCATGAAAGAAGATTTTTCGTAATAAATTAATTTGGAGTAATGAGCTTGTACAAATAATTGCTAGAGTTAAGGAAAATATTATATATAAATTATTTATTTGTTAAAAAACATTACAGTAGACTGGGATTACTGCAGTTTAGCAGCTTTGAGCAGTTCTGCATAGGCACCATATGCAGAATCAAATACGCATGTGCATACGTGCTTGGGACTTGGAGTAAGTATGTACTGTCAGCGTTACAAGCCGACCATTCTAACCAGTTGGCTTTCACCAGTTATACAAAAGCAACAACTGGACAAAAATGCAGTTGCTTTAAAACAGGACAACAGCTGTACGGTTATTTATTTTTATATTTAAACGCTGCTATCTAACGACTAGGCATCAAATCGATGTCGCTGAGCAATTGTAAGGGAATGGCTTGCTCAAGGTCCCTATACAGTAAACATCTCAGGAGTCTTAAACCCGTACTCTCCGCATTACAAGCCAAACCTTCTAACCAGTCGGCTATTGTGGACAACTGTATTGCAACAGGACTATAGCTACAAAGAAGTACAACTGATTGAAATGGAACAACTACTGTGCAACAGGACAACGTTCTGTTATAGTCCGTTTAAATTAAGCAATGTGTATGTTTGTAAATCAGGCTGATCCACCCGATCTGTATGTTTGTAAATCAGGCGGATCCACCCGATCCGACCAAGATCCCTCGAGAGGACGTGATTGGCGTCACCGTGGTGCTCTTGACGTGTGCCTATCGGCGACAGGAGTTTATCCGCGTTGGTTACTACGTCAACAACGAGTACATGGACCAGGAACTCAAGGAAAACCCACCTGCAGAGCCCGATTTCGACAAGGTGCGAACGGTTTCAGTTTCCGTTTTGGTCAAATGTTGTTTTTAAGAAATAGCAAAGGACAGCCAATGCTTCTTTGTTTCTCTGTCAGTTCTCATAAAAATTTATGGGAGTTCAGCAAAATAGCTGTAGTTTCGTATATCAATAAATTCAGGTGGTTTGTCATCATTATTATTATTAATAATAATTAATAATAATAATTATTATTATTAATAATTATAATAATTACTGGCATGCTTGTATTTTCACAGCTACAGCGAAACATCCTGGCCACGTGTCCTCGAGTCACGCGATTCAAAATCGATTGGGGCGACGCAGAGGCATCGGAGAACGTGGCGCCCTCTATGAGCACGGAAAGCGAGTCGAACCAGATGCTCTATGATGGAGACCAGAATCGGCAGTACGGCATGAAAGAGGACAGCATCGGCCTTGCGACTGCTCCAGTGAACACCTTCGACGACACTGACAGATTGGGTGACAGTAATCAGATGGTGACAGAGTAGAGTCACTGTTCGCTGAGAGACTGTTCTGGTTCCCTGCTGTTTTTTGCACAGATCTTTAGACAGACTGAAGATTTATACTGGTCACATGACCACGTAGTCGTTGTGTTCTATTGGCAGCATCTGGATTTTGTTAATAGCTGGCTCCTGATTGGCTGGAATGTTGTCGATGTTAGAGTTAAGGTGAATTATGTTGATTGGTGTGGAGAATGTTTGTCGGAAGTAATTGGCACCAGATTTTGCACCTCAAATTTTGTTCAAATATTTTCAACTCAAATTTTGTTTTTTCCAAAATTTGCTTCAAAACATGGCTCTGAAGAGATATTATTAAATCATATTCTAAGTGGTCTCTAAATGTTCCATTTGGCGGGTTTGATGGTAACAACTTAAAACTTTTTTCAAATTGCTTATCCACCGCAAGCTGCCTCTGTCGTGTGGGCTGACCTGGATATTGATCTGATTGTGGCTTGACATGATTGGTGTGCCATTGGATGATGTCTTGTGCATTAGACACCGGCACGTCAGAAGTTACTAATTATTATTATTGGGGGCCGTTTTGGGGGCTTGCTGAATTGAAATGAAGCAGGAAGAGAAGCCCCTTTCACAATAAGGAGTTCTGACAGATTCAGTAAAGGAGCTATATCAATATCAAGCTGCAGTTTGCTTGAACCCTTAAAAGTGATCCCTTGATATTGCAAAATTTGTTACAAGCTTAGTTACACAGCAGGTCAAATTTGTAACGTAATTGGTGTAGCGTGTTCTCATTGTTATGATTTGTTTGTTTTGTTATGAAATACAGCTCACTAGGTGTCGCCAACAGCTTTTCTGTGTTGACAGAAGTGCCTGACTGTAGGCCACAGTTGTCTAGATCCTTACATGCATCCATACAAACCTACATGCATTTTCTATGAGATGGTCTGAACATTTTGTTCTCCAGTTTTTGATGTTAACAGACATTTCTTCAGAGTGACTTTCTGGTTCATTCATCTGCGGTTATTACTAAGAAACTGACTTCTTTTGGCTGAGTGGTAAGGCTGCAGCTTGTCACTGCAAAGGCTTTGTTTGATTCCAGTCCTGTCATTTTGAAGGGTACAGTGTTAAGGTGCACAGTAGCTGACTGGATAGAGCGCTAGACTTGTAACGCAGAGGGTACAGGTTTGAGCCTCCTTCCCTTTGTGTAGGGACCTTGAGCAAGACCTTCACTCACAAATGCTTTGCGCCTCAGATTCATATTTACTGACCTTGCACACAATACTCGTTAATGCATTAATAATTATAATAAAGTGTTAAGATCCTTACATGCGCACATACGCGTACATACATGTACCTGCATGAATAGGAAATTTGGCAGTTTTTGGAGGATCGTCCATAAAACGCCCGTAAAATGTGACCTACCTTGGACCCCGCCCTGTGTCTGCAATTGGCATTACCCACCCCCTGCCCCTTTGCGGACGTCTGCTCTTTAGTGGAGTATTAAGGCCTGCAATCCCGTGGATTTTGCCTTTAACCAGCAAAGGAATCCAACGTTGGTGTTTGTGGCACAGACTGTCTTGAAATTGCTATATTTGCCGATTTGGATGGGGACGTCAGCATGGGGCATAACCTTTATCCCCATCTGGGTGACCCCTCGTTTGGGGACGTCGTTAGTGGACGACCCCTGTGGGTGGGATATAACTTTGATTTGGCAATCCTTACCATAACGGCGCTACATAATGCCAGTTTAAGGGGTTAGGAATGATGCTAATTAACCCTGTGTGGAAAAGTCAAGTGTGGAAGGAGGAAGGTGGTTCTGGGATAGGATTGCGGTCTCCGGGAGTAGGACAAGTCTATATGTTCGCTTCGGTTATCATTCACAGTAAATCCTTTGGACATGGATGAAATGTGTAAGTGACTGGTTAAAACAATGTTCGTGTTTATTTTTGTGTTGAAAAGATCTTTATTGGTTTCTGGTTTTTGCTTCTGTTCTGCCATCCCTCGACCCATCTGCTATTGCAACCAAATAACTGAAAACACTTCTTTTCCAAAAACCTTATCCTGATTCTTCCTCTCCTTGTCTCTCTTCTCGCTTCCAGTTCAAGCATCGTCCACCGTAGCCGTCCGACTGTCTGACTGTGACTCCTGGATCTTGACCTGGAACCGAACTCTTTTGCCTATCGATTTTGTTTTGACTGAGTGCCTGTGAATAAGCTGGTTCCCGCGACTTGGCTTTCGTTGGGCGCTGTAGAACTCTCGAGATTACGATTACGATTACGAACTGCTATTCTGAAGCAGAAGTGGAACACACACCAAAAATCTGGAACCGAGTTTCAAATTCGAATACCTGAAGCACTTTTGTTAATTGCCTAGAGCCTGCTAGTTTTTAACCGACGCATTCGCCATGTTTCTCAGACTTCAAAGCAACACATATAGGGATAGTCAGTAAAGGACACACACGAAATGACCTACAGTGGGAAGCACTTCAGATAAAAGCCTTTAACATGAAATACTGACTAGCATGGTGGTCTATCGGTAACGCGTTCGGTCAGTGATCGTGCGGTTGCGGGTTCAACTCCGGGTAACGACCCTGGGCAAGTTGTTTGCGCACATCTTGCCTCTGTCACCAAGCAGAAGAATTAGATACCGGCTTAAAGCTGGGAAGTAAACGGCAAGTCCTGCGATGTATTGGCCCCGTGTCCAGGACCTTGGGGTTCGTCCATTGCCGGCCCGAGGGCCTGAAGAAAAGGAAAAGAGCTCCTCCCTACGTCTCACTTCTGAGATATGGGACACTTTACTTACTACGAGAAGGGTGCGTAGTCGATTCCAGCATCAGTGAATTCATCTGTAAATTAGTTCCTTTACCACAAAAACCGATAACACGAATACATCATTTGGCAACAAAAATTTGTTGGTCCTACGGATGAAAATAAAACGCAAAGTACTGGGTGGCACAAATCTTGATTTATTTTCAACATCTGGCTCATCCAGCGTAAATAGTATTTAGTTTCAATTTCGGATCAGGATCCGCTAATCCAATGTTGTTGGTTTCACTTTCGGTCCTATGCTTGGAGTGCGTTGGCAGCGGTTAAGACGTTCAGTGCTCAAGTGCTGTGACACGGTTAGCCTACATCATTCCTAACATTTCCAGCTCTCAGCATCTTGAGTGACTTACATTAGTGGGAAAATATTGTAACCGTAAGCTCGAGATTTCTACAGCGCCCAACGAAGGCTAAGTAGAGGGAACCAGCTTACTCACAGGCGCTCAGTCAAGACGAACTCCATAGGCAAGAAGGGTTCGGTTCCAGGTCAAGACCCTAGAGTCAGGCAGTCACACGGCCATGGTGGATGGCGTTTAGAATTGTTTGGAATACTTCTAATGTAGAACAGAATATAATATATAGCACTATAGATACTAAATTTAAAACTTACGTTTTTCAAATTGCTTATCCACCATAGGCTGCCTCTCTGTCCTGTGGACTGACCTTCTGGATATTGACCTGATGCGGCTTTGCTTTGGTGTGCTATCGGTTGATGCCTTGTGCGTCAGACACCGGCGCATTAGAAGTTTCTAATTATTAATTATTAATAAGTTATGCAGGCTGGGGTAGGTGTTTGCCACCTGTTCTGGCAGATGTCAACAGAATCTCGACTAATGCTGCTGCAGAATGAGTCTGACACATACTGTGCTGTCTTTCAGTGTTTGTAACAAAGGCTTAAGCTGTCAGCAGATGATTGAATTAAGGCCAAGCCCTTAAAACGAACAGCTTGGCTTTTACTTCTGCGAAATGGGTGAGATGTAGACCATATACTGCCAAACTCTGAAACCACTGGCCATCACCGTAACACGTGTACGAGTGTCTCTAGATCCGGGACAGCGTAAGCGACTCCAGGTAACTGATAAGTCGTTTAGTGCGAAATTCCTTGCATTTCGTCCGCACACTACGCTGCACCTCGACTCTGGAACGATCTCCCTCCTGAATTTCGCAAATTCTCTGCTGCTTTATCCCTCCTTCGTTCACTCCATCTGTTACTCCTCATGTATTCCATTCAAGAAATCCCATCCTGATCAGTCTTCCCATTTCTCTCAGCTTAAACACAACCCACCCTAACCTCCTTTCTCCTCTCTCTGGTGTTCTGGCAACCGGACTTGGTTCGTGACAAGGTATCTTTGGACGACATCACTGACTTGACGCAGCGCTCGTGAATAAGCTGGTGCCCTGCGCTTAGCTTTTAAGTAGCGCTTTACCATTACACGATTTGTACTGTACTTAGGGCCACTCCCTCCTTTGGCCCGTATTTGGAATTATCCTATTCTGAGTCAAGCCTCTGTCAAAATCAATTTAATTCGGCCCAGGTTGCGAAGCTTTTGTTAAAGGTCACCAGAGGCGCTTAGCGCAGAGAAGAAAGTGATAAATGGAGGGAGGGATGGGCGGAATCTAGGAGAGGGGGAAATACAGGTACGGAGGCGTAGGATCAAAGGCGAAGATCGAAGACAGTGATTGGCTGGGGATAATTCTGGACGTTCATTTGTCGACTTAAGAGATGGGGTTGTGCGAAATACCCGGTCCTCGCACATAAAAGGGTTTGATACACTTCGATTTGTAGAACGGAAGGGCAGGCCTACTCGTGAGCTGGTCACTTCTTCGCTGGGAAAATGAAGATTTCTTTAACGGCGTGGGGAGAAAGCGAAGATGATCATACACCGTGGGTATGTATTATGGTCGCTTGTCACAACTGGATACAGTTATCAGCTGAAGTTTTAGAGAGTAAAAATATTTGTTCTAAAAGAACAAAAAATATGGAACGCTTCACGAATTTGCGTGTCATCCTTGCGCAGGGGCCATGCTAATCTTCTCTGTATCGTTCCAATTTTAGTATATGTACTGCCGAAGCAAGTACAACCTACTAACATGGTGGGTTTATTATATAGTCGCCAAATTGTTGCTTCTGAAATAAGGGTGTTTATGACTTCATCGGCACGAAGATGGGTTGTGATGCAAAATTTCCATATTAGCTTAGTACCTTGGACAGTAAGAACTTTTCAAATATAAAACAAATTTAGTATTATTGATATTTTTTAGATAAGTTATGTTTTGAGCACAGTTGAATTCTTTTATTTTATAAATTCGAATGTTGGAAGAGGGTGGGCCGCCACCTAGCGAATGTAAACAATATCTTTATTTATAAACGACCTTCAGCCAAGGTCACACCATTCCGGGCGGTGGTAACGGTTCTGTCGGTGGTGTTGTTGGAGATTCTGCAAAAATCGGATTTAGACGATTAGTCTGCGGATAATTTCGTTTTCAGACGACGAGGATGGCTGCATCGAAGGGTGAAACGGGGATCGAAAGGAGGCAGAGCATTTGGGTGACGCCCGGCAAGGAGGGAAAATTAATCGACAAGAACGCCTTCGTCGGGAAGACGATTGCCGTCTTTACCAGTGGGGGCGATGCCCAAGGTACGATACCGATCATGATCATGGCATCGATCATGATCACGAACCATCGATCATATTATGATCGTTATAAATCAGGATCCGCATAGTTGTTGCATTGAAACTAGGATGTACTTTATCTGATCCATCATAGAAGCTCACCATCACTTCACCCCTTTCAATCGCTGCGCAGGTCTTCCACGTAAGAGTGAAAGAACTCGACTTCGGTAGATCCTATCCTGATTCCTCTTCTTCCCCTTATCTGTCCTGCAGCTCCAATTCCAGACACCACCCACCGTAGCCGTATGACTGCCTGACTCTTGGATCTTGACCTGGAACCGAACCCTTCTTGCCTATCGATTTTGTTTTGACTGAGCGCCTGTGAATGAGGCGGTTCCAGCGACTTAGATTTCGTTGGGTGCTATAGAAATCTCAAGTTTACGATTTACATTACCCATTATAGTCATTCTTGTTTACCATCATCGTTGTCAGTTATCATCATCATGATTGTAGTCCCCATCAACATTTATGATAGTGTGTGTATGTGTATGAAGCCCGATTTGAATTGGTTTCTTCCGTAGGCATGAATGCCGCTGTCCGGGCGATTGTTCGTATGGGCATTTACGTCGGTTGTAACGTTTACCTCATCAAGGAGGTTAGAACCGGAAAGTTATCAGTTGCAAGTTACTCTATCATATGTGTATATACGCCTATGTATGTTTGCATCACTGAACTTATATAGCGCCTTTTAAGTAACTCACAAAGTCGCTGCAGCATGGCTACCTGATGAACTCTAAAGAGGAACGTCTTAAGACGGGCAGAAAATGTTTCCTGAACTGTTGAAAAGGCAAGAGATCGGATGTCTGATGGAAGAGTGTTCCAGAAGGACGGCCCCACAGTGGAGAAAGCGGTATGGGTGTTTGAGGTCTGAAAAGTTTGTTTCCTTTGACTGTGGGTTGAGGAGACTAGGGACCGTGACTGGATAAATCTTCTGGAGAAAGGCACACCTTGAGAAGTGGATAGGTCAAAGTGTGGGCTTAGCAAGAAGGAAAAAACTGTTAGCAGGGGAGAGGTTGACTACAGAAAAACTACATAGTACTATGACAGAGGACATTATGGCGCATTAGAAGCCGCATTACTATGAGATTGGGTAAGGTATTGAGTAATGGTATTTTGCCAGAGATCAGTCGCTGGTCGCCAGAATTAGTCATTGTTACGCGACACCAGCAAGATAAGGACCTACCCGATCGCATCGAAGGTAGAGCCGAGAAGTCGGACGATCAGCCAAAAGATAAGGCGCGATTTCAAAGGGCGCCGACACCAGTAATTTATGGAGTTGGAAGATCACACGACGAGGGGATGGAATCAAGCGCAGAGAAGCATACCCATAGACATAGGAACAAAGACACAGGGTAGGACAGAGTCCATGATAAGGGTTCAGCAACAACCTTAGTCGTAGTGAGTAGAGTTGTTGCTGGGGATTACTAATAAGGGTGACAAGCAGTGCAAATGAATCTACACAAGGACGAGCAGAATTAGCCCAGGGAAGAAGGGTTACTGTACACGTCATAGCCCGGTGCTAGGACGACTCCGCCTCGCAATGGGCCGGGAAGACAGCGGCCGGAAGATCCGCCCCCATGTATCTGATAGTTCCTAAAGGGAAGATTTTAAGGGATAATAGGCAGAAATGTGTTAGCCAATTACCTTCCAAATTAGCAGACAGCCTAAGGACAGAAAATTATATAAGCGTTGGGAAAGGTAATTTGGGAGTCTTGTCTGAGCTAAACTTTCTGAGTGAAGTTCGGGTGAGACCCGACAGAAGACGGACGTTGACGACTGTGGACGTTCATTGCTTTCTTACATTGTAAGTATTCCGTTCTTTATATTAAATCTCGTAGCAAGCAGTGCTCCGTTCTTTCTTACTAGTTCCCCTAACTAGGCTATAGTACTAAACATCAGAGCTGCAAAGTGCGGTTAGAATCAGGTCCAGAGCACATTGTATGTTGGGAGACAAAGAGAGTAAGGCTGTGAATTTCAGACGTTGATTTCGGTGGACACCGGGATTTGAACTTCAGACGCTGATGGTATGAGTACTTTTACTCTACCACTCTGCCGAAGATTATAAATCTACTGTTTTCGCTGGTTTTGTAACCGAGAAGTTCATTGAAATGTTGACGTGATGTGAAAACGTTCGATTACGATTACAGAGAATGGATGTGTAAAGCGTAATTCTGTGTTTTTTACAACAGGGCTATCAGGGCATGGTGGACGGAGGTGACCACATAGTCCAGGCAGAATGGAAAACTGTCTCTAACATCATCCAAAGGGTGAGGAGTCAATTCCTATGTGAGCTCAGACACAAACTCATTCTGCTTTTGCTTCTTGTCTTCTCAAGAAACATTAGTCCTCTGTGAACACATTTCCTTTAGGAACTTTAGTCTTGTGTGGAAATTAGTTCTCTTTGGAAATCAGTCCTGTTTGGAAACTAGTTCTCTTTGGAAATTAGGCCTCTTTGGAAATAAGTCCTTTTTGGAAATTAGTTCTCTTTGGAAATTAGTCCTCTTTGGAAATTAGTCTTCTACAACCGCTGGTTCTCTACATGCAGTAGTCCTCTTCAAGCACTATTATTCTAGGAACATTTGTCCTCTAGGAACAACAGTGGTCTAGGAACATTAGTACTCTGAACATTAGTTATGTGAACATTGATTCTCTATGAACATCAGTTCTCTGCAGGAATAAGTCCTCTGTTGTAACCATTCCTCTACAAACATTAGTTCACAGAGACGTTGTCCTGGGATTGAAGGATGTTTTGGATAAAGCACACTAGTCCAGCGACCAGATTACTTGTTACAGGTTACACATTACAAGTTACAAATTACTTGTTATGGGCTACAGACTACACAGTAACAAGGTTACAGATTTCTTGACTTTACAGCAGTGCGTTAGTTATAAATGTGTTGTCGTTTTTTCAGGGTGGAACGGTGATAGGAAGCGCAAGATGTAAGGACTTCCAGACTTGGGAAGGACGAG
The DNA here is from genome assembly GCA_964023275.1 of Norana najaformis. Taxonomy (NCBI): domain Eukaryota; kingdom Metazoa; phylum Annelida; class Clitellata; order Crassiclitellata; family Hormogastridae; genus Norana; species Norana najaformis. The sequence continues at coordinate 22,868,594 of OZ029921.1, forward strand.
TGAAGGCAGCTTACAACCTTCTCGAAAAAGGAATCACCAACTTGGTTTGCATCGGTGGTGATGGTAGCTTGACCGGAGCAAACCAGTTTCGACAGGACTGGACCAAGATCCTCGAAGAGCTCGTCCAGAAAGGTCCTTCAAGTCTTCAACTGTGATGCATATTTATGAAGTGATGCATATTTATGAAGCGATGCATATTTATGAAGTGATGCATAGTAATGAAGCGATGCATATTAATGAAGTGATGCATAGTAATGAAGTGATGCATATTAATGCGGTGATACGTATTTATGAAATTTTGGCCGACTTTTATAACACCTTTATTGAGCTTATCAAAAGTGCTGTGTCATGGCTGACAGATCCTTCTTATAAATCTTTTCATTTAAATGGATTTTATTGTTATTACATTTTTATTTTATTATTATTACTGTTAGTTTATTGCTGCTGTTGTTATTATTGATTAACAGTATAGATGGGGGTGTAAGAGCATTTCCAGAGGGGTACCACATTCTGGCAGTCCACCACACGAGTCTGGTCTGAGAGGTGCCAGCATATAACAAGAGGGGTGCAGGGGGGCAAAGCCCCATGTCTAACTAAATTAATTAATTAAATTAATTAGCTAAATCCACCACTGGGTGAAGCTGTGTAGCATGAACTGGTTTTCAATTTGCACTGCAGGTAAAATTACGAAGGAGAAGGCAAAGCAGTATGCTCACTTGAACATCGTCGGACTCGTTGGATCCATCGACAATGACTTCTGTGGAACGGACATGACGATTGGTGCCGACTCGGCTCTGCACCGTATCATCGAAGCCATCGACAACATAGCCACGACGGCTTCCAGGTTAAACTGGATTTTTTAATAATATAATTAACTTGTGGAACAATTAGTTATGAATAAGTTGTACTTTAGTGGTTTGTTTCATCCCTATTAGAAGCCGTTGTATTGAATGGTCTTGTAGTGAAAAGTTGTAAAAACAATGAGGATTTTTAGGGTTTTGCATATTGTAGAGCGTATTACGTCGGATAATTTAGGTATTGTGTGTGTAAATAATTTGCATGGAACACTGGGGAACAGTTGGATGTAATTAACGAGAGGCGGATAGGATGCCCGTAGTTGACAGGTAGAAGTAAACGAGAGAGAGGGAGAGGGAGAGAATGAGAGAGAGAGAGAGAGGCGGAGCAGAGGGATGCTGATCGGATGGCGAAAGGGAGAAGTTGGGTGATTGACAGATGAAGGGGAAGTTAAGGAAGGGTGCGAAGCGAAGAAGGCATTCGCTAAACAACGGTCGAAAGAGGCGTTAGGTTCCGGAGAACAGAAGAAAATAATAAACCTATATCTCTTAAACGGACCTCGCTAGACTAATAGGCCGAAGCGAATCATAGACTCTGAGTTTGCTGAATTTGTTGTAAATATTTGTAATATACGTGCGAAAGAAAGAATCGGTGTTACGTCTGTGTACGGTCGGACTGATCCATTCACGAACCCGCGTGCTGTTAAAGGCCTAAAGTCCCCCGAAGATAAAGCCATATCAATAGCACCGCTCGCCACCATATCCTGAAAGGAGACTTGTGTTCGCCAGCGATCCATCGCATCGCAGGACTCACAAGCAAATCATTCTTTCAGTACAGGTCTCCCTCTTAATCTGCATGTCCTTCTAACGAGGGAAGCTAGATACACTTTTCCTGAACATTTAAAAAGTGTTGTCTTTCGCCAGAGCTAGACTGGGAGCGCCTCTGGGTATGCTACTCGAAAGTGTGACGTATAAATGTTCTGAATGTTCTTAATGAGTGATTAGATTAGATTTACAAATCATTGATTACTGAATGACTAGTCAATTACTGATTGATTAATCAGTTTGATTGCTAATTAATTAATCTGCTTGCTAATTGAATTAGTAATTGTGATTTACTAACGAGTACTTTTGTGTTTTCGTTAGTCACCAGCGTTGCTTTGTGATGGAAGTGATGGGTCGACATTGCGGGTGAGTTGCTCAGTATTACTTGAAATTACACTACATTACGTAATGTTACATAACGCTATGCTGTGTTACATTTACGGGTGGACGTTTTTGCTTGAGGGTCTTGTCTGTTTCAATGGATGTTTACATAACACCTTTGGAAAGTACTTTGCAGAAGCTATATAAATGTGTCGTTACAAGACGTTACGTGTTTGTGTATTGTTGGTTATTTGACCTGGAACTGAACCCTTTTGCCTGTCGATTTTGTTTTGACTGAGTGACTGTGAATAAGCTGGTCCCCATGATGTGGCTTTCGTTGGGCGCTGTAGAATTGTTGGGATTACGATTTGATGGTATGTTACAGTGTATGTGTGCACAGATGCCTGCTGAAGGCACTATATAAATGATTACAATTGCCTTACAATGTTTGTAGTTACCTGGCACTCGTAGCTGCCTTGGCTTCGGAGGCTGACTGGGTTCTCATTCCAGAGTGGCCCCCAGAGAAGGGATGGGAGGACGTTCTCTGTGGGAAGTTGTCACAGGTAATTCTAGGACTTCCAGAAATAGTCATCGCCATCATCTGCCAAAGTCATCATCAGAGTCAGTGATCCATGTCATCAGTCGACTTTGATCAGTGTTGTTGATCTACGTCATCGCTTGCCATGATCATCAGTGATTATTGATTATCATCAGTCTTCGATCAGTAATCGTGGATCATCACCAGTCTTCGATCAGTATTTGTTGATCATCATTAGCCTTTGATCGGTAATCGTTAATTATCATCGATCATCACTGCAATCATTGATCGTTGTTGTCTATTTCCATCATTAGTTGTCGTTGTTGTCAGTGCTGCCTGTGAAAGTGTCACAGCATCTGATGAGTTCATAAGTCTTTGAAAGTCGAAGCTTTAACTGCAGTATGTGACATGTTTCAGGAGAGGAAGTTGGGCCAGCGACTGAACATAATCATTGTGGCTGAGGGAGCAATCGATTCAGAGGGAAAACCTATCACACCGGACTACGTTAAAAACGTACGTAACTGGATTTTGTAAATTTAACGTAATTAGAACGGGTTTTTGTATGGCATCTTTATATAAGAGTTTTTTTTACCAGGCTTCTCCAATGTATTACGATTTACTGGTATTACTACAGATTTACATTGAGCAGACGTTGATTGAGGTTTTGTGCAATACAATAACAGCACTATAGTAGTCATTACATTAACTTGAATAAGAGTAAAAAGTTGGTGCACGACCCTGATATATGGTGGTTGGAAGAGGTCGCGGAAAACTGGTCTGACTGATATTGTATGGCATGCTTTAAAAACTGTTGTTGAGTGTTGAGTGATAGAAGAGAAGAGTTAATCCCAAGATGCAGCCTTGGATGTGTGGTGTTGGTTTTCATGGCTTTGGCTTATGAAGGCGAGTGGTGAGCCGTTTCCCTTGCCACCTTATGTTCGCACCTCTGGTGTGATCAGTGTACCAACTTGACATTCTGGGTTGATGATCCAACATACTAAGCAGTAGACTCTTCATGTACTGCTAATTCTGGAGTTAAACAGTTGATAGTTTGAAATATATGCAATACAAGAAAAAGTTTGCATTAAGTTGAGAAATCCTTTTAGATATAGTATTGTGTAGTGTACACAGTTGATTTGTGATTGATTTAGACCTGAGTGTAATGGATTCTTGGTTCATGGTTGTTAGGTACTGGATTTACATATACATATTGTTGCAAAACAAATTCTGTAACCTCAAAGTTTACCAATGTTTCTGTGCTTTCAGCTTGTTTCAACGAAACTCGGCTACGACACACGTGTTACGATCTTAGGCCACGTGCAGCGAGGTGGAAACCCATCCGCATTTGATCGAGTTCTGGTCAGTACTCTGCAACCATCTTTCAGACCACCCGTCAAAAGAACTGGCTATCTACATAAAAGAGTCGATCTTGGAAGAGCTAAAAAAGTTGTCGAGCTGAGTTGTGTAACACCACCTTAACGTGGTCAGAACACGATTTCTGTGGCTTGGAACTTGGCTAGTACAAGTTAGAATTGATCAAGAAGAGCTGTTATCGTTGTTGCCGGATTGGGGCTTCACAGTGCCTCGTCTGTGACCTATGAGTACTCGTTGATGGAGAACTGTCTACGGCTGATGTCGTGAACTCGGTGCTATACAAGCTTTGTTTTTCTATAAGTTTTTCTGTTGTTTTTCTGTAATTTCCTGTTGTTTATTTGTAATTTTCCTGTTGTTTTTCTGTAATTTTCCTGTTGGGGTTTAACAGTGATTTTTGGTTGTTTTGTGTTGTAGAGTTGTCGTATGGGAGCAGAAGCCGTCTTAGCATTGATGGACGCGACCCCAGATACCCCGGCCTCGGTCATTTCCCTCGATGGTAACCAGACAGTGCGTGTGCCCCTCTTGGAGTGTGTTGCACGGGTGAGGAGTGAGCGCTGTTCGAAAGCTTTTACGGACTCGTGTGATTGCTTTCTGAATCGTGTTTCAATTGTTACCCATCGTCATTGTTCAAAAATCTTCGTAATAATAATAATAATTGGTTTCCCATCAATGTCATCATCTTTGTGTGTTATCTGCCATCTTTAATCCTTGTTAGCATTATCATAATTGTAGTCATTGGTATAAAATCTTTGTAATAATAATAATCATTGGTTGCATTAGCATCATCGTCTTCAGCTTATTCAACATCTGTTTATCATGATCTCATCGTCATCAGCATCATCGTTTTGAGATACTGAGAAAGTATTTACATTACTTACATTACCTACCTTTTTCAGTATTTACCTTTTACAGTACTTAACTTTTGCAGTACTTACTTTTGACAGTACTTAACTTATTACACCTGTGTTGTGTCATCTTTTCTGTTCCAGACGAAGGCCGTCCAGAAAGCAATGGACGAGAAAGATTTCCACAGAGCAGTGGAACTTCGTGGACGGTACGTTCGGTTTTAGACTAAAATAATTCTTCATAACTGTTTTGTTCGCTCTCAGTATAGAATTATCCTGTGTAAAGGCATCAGGATCAGTAGTTTTACATTAATTAAGGACTCACTCTGCTGAGAGGGGAAGATGAACCTGCACATCTTACATGATGAGTGTACCCTGCCCTACCTTGAATTACCGTTTCCCACTTCATCTGACCTTATCTAGCCTTACTTTGCATCACTTACTTTACATTACTTTGCTTCGCATTACTTAAGCTTGCCTTACGTCGAGTTCCAATTTGACAGTTGTTTTTGACCTAATCTCTGCGTAATCTTCACCTTCCCTCAGGTGAATTCTGGTTTCATTTCGGGATGTCAAAGAATTACGTCGCGTACAAATCTAAGACGAATTTTGTCTCCTTGTGTTGCTCCGTGGTTCACTGGCTGAACACTTGCCTTTTAGTCAGAAGGGTGCTGGATTGAGTCTCCTGTGGGTCAGTTGCTGTGTAAGGACTTCTAGCAAGTTGTTTATTATTATTGTTGTTATAATTACTGTTCTTGTTATTAGGCAACTTAAATGGCACTGCAAAGCGACACTCAAAACAAGTGTGCCTTGCAACAGCTTTTGCCCTAGTGCACTGTGCCATCTGTTGTGTAGTGGTGCTATATAAATGTACAAAGCAGTAAGATTGGTGTGGGTATGACACAAGGAAAATGTCAGAAATCCTTTATAGGAGTTTTCTTGCAAGAAACGAGAAGAGGAAGACTGATCAGAGTTTATGCATTGAACCAATAACACTTCGCATAGAACTGACGGTTTATTTTTTAGGAGTTTCATCAATAACCTTAATGAATATCGCAGACTGAGTAAATTAAAAGCCAAGTCGGACGCAACTGGCAATGCTGTAAGTACTCGACAGGGAGCCAGTACAGCTCCAGAGGCACGGCTTTGTTTTTGTGTCCTTGTCGAGTCATTTAGAGGCTTTGCTGAACATTTCGTTTGGTTTTGATGTGAATAGTAGCGTTTAGTTGATGCCTGATTTTGACGTGATCGAAGGATGGAAGCATTGACAGTATATGATGCCTTGAATGGAACTAAATGACGAACAAGTAGCGAGAAATGAAAATAATCGAAGGGGTGGAAGCACAGATGATATATGGTGCTTGGAATGGAATCTAGTGAGAGAAGTGAAAGTAATTGAAAGGAGGCAAATGATGGTGGAATGTACCAGTTGTTTGGAAGGAGAAATGATAGAAAATGAAAGGAAAAAATTCTGGAATGAAAGGAATGACTGGACGAGTTGCTGAAGTTCCAGGTGTAGTTCCTGTTCCTGAGAAATTTTCTAAATCCAGAGGGTATTAAAAGTGCCTTGGAAAAAACGTGGAATGGATTGAAAAGGGACAGATAAAAAGCCAGTGAGGAAAATGTCTGACTCAATGACTCTGGGTGGATTTGACTGTTGGGTTTTGGACTGACTGGATTTGCCACTGCCTGGCTTTCTGTCCAACTGGCTTCTGACTGGCTGTCTGACTTAAGCTCAGCTGTTGGAGAAAAAATAAGTAGACGGTGAATATGCAAGCGAGACTTGATCAATCCTTGGCTTGATTGGTGGAATGACTTTAATCACTGATTCAGTAAGCAATTACTGGTAGCAGATTTTTTGAGCGTTTGTTGAACTGATGATCAGAAAGTCTATCAAGAGACCTGTTAAAATATGATGTATGAATACTTTAAAGAAAGGTTCAAGACAGACTGTTAGACGAAAGTTGCTGTGCGGACAGCTTTTAGGATTCTAGATAAGCTATTAATTGTTAATAATTTCACGGCACAGTAGTAAGTTCCAGCTTTGCTCTGTAGATGTAACTAACAAAATACAGGAAACCGATTCTGCATGTCAGACGACGTTCTAATTTGCGTAAATATTGTGAATACCCGTCCACTGTTCAATTTTTACAATGAGCACATTTTACAGATTATGATTTATTTGCTTTTTTGTATTTTATTTGATGTCGTTGAGCTTTGCCAGTAAATTTATTGGATGTTGGTCAACATTAATTTATTTACGTATTTGTTCTTATTTATTCTTTGTTGTGGCATATTTTTCATGTTCCACGTTCCAGTATATTTGTCATCAGTTTGCTTCTTATTTTGGTCCAGGGTTAAAGTTTTCCACACTTGGCGATCTATCTTCAGAACTTAGTGTTGAGTCAATTAAATATCTTTTTTATTTAATTATTTTGTAAGTTTTGATGGTACATATGTTGTGGTGTGTATCCCTTGAATTTGTCAGAAAACTTTTTATCCGGTTTTTGTAGAAGTTTTGTGGTACTGTATTTAGTAAACATCAGGTATTTTTAAGAAGTGTGTGTTGTGGTACTACATGTGTTAACATCAAGTATGTTGGAAGTTAGTTGTGGTACTGTGTTTGTTACCATTTAGTATGTTCAGAAAGTATGTTGTGGTTTTCACCACTTGAACATGAGATACATGTGAGACGTTTGTATGTTACAGTTCATGATAACATGACATTTGTTCAGGAAGTTTGTTGTCTGTTAACGTCAAGTATGTGTAGTTGTTGATTTGGTTGTTCTGTAGCTGGCTTGTTGTCTGTGAAATTTGTGTGAATTCGCAGCATCACTGTGATGCTGATGCTTAAGTTGATTAGCTATTCGTTGTTTTGGGAGCTTGGTGATGCATGTATGTGTGACAGGAGTTTCCAGCATAATCTTGACACTTACCTCAAGTTGGCCAAAATCAAGCCACCCAAGCATACTCCTGCAGGCGATCCCATCACCTCTACGGTGAGTACTGACAGCCAAGCGTCTCGGGGAGAATTTTCAAGGTTGGGCCCGCAATCTTTGTAAAACTGTTGTGGCAAAAGTTTTATCTTTGCATAAATTAGATTTAAAATGGTTTTCCAAAACCCATTTGTATAAATTTAATAGAATGGACGAGCTGCATTATTTACTGAAATTGGGTAAAATGGATTTTCAAAAATGTTGTTTTTAAATTGTAAAATGGGTGTCTGAAATTATCATTAGTTTAAAGCAGTTTAATTTGAAACTGTCAGTTTATGGAAAAACCACTAATATTCCACTTTGCTTGGCGAAAATAGCGGAACAGCGGCTGGAAAGTGCTTTTTCGTTAAGAAAGAATGGCTTGTTGATTTTTAAAGAATTGTGTAAGTTAAAAATTGTTCTGGGTTGTTCATCAAGTAGATGTTAAGATTCTTTGAAAATGTTTTCTGTTCTGCTTAAAGTAGCTGTTGTCTTTAATTTAGTGATTTTATTTCAGTTATTACCTGATGGTTACATCATGTTACACTCGTAACCATATTACACTAATTACATCTCTAGTTTGGTTCTATTTTACGTGTTACATCAGGATACGTAACATTACTCAGACTGATTTAGCTGTATGGGTAATTTTAACAATTACTTTGTGTCAGCTACGTAATTGTAAACATTGTTGGCAGTAAGTTGTCCTAATTACCCCGGGGTGATGACAATAAATAAACATATTGACACCCGTTGATCTAACCTACCGACTCCCACAGTCTTGTTATCGTAACACATAAGTCACCAAGTGATGGTTGCTTCGAATTGAAACCACAGTCTGTAAGTAAGTAAGTAATCCATTAATGTGTGTGTGTGTTGGTGGGTGTACAAAGGACATACATGTATGCTGCATGTATACATTCACTCATGCACAGTAGCTGATTGGTTAGAGCACTTGGCTTGTAACGCAGAGAGTACGGGTTCGATCCTCCCCGAGATGGTTATTGTGTAGGGACCTTGAACGAGTCCTTCACTCACAATTGCTCAGCTCTATTGACTGATGCTTAGTCATTAGATAGTGGCGTTTAGTAAATGCAGAAATAACATTTTTAGGTCCTACGTGGAGTCATGCATTGCAATGTTTAATCTTAACAATTTTAACATCCGATTGAATCTGCTTTGAACGCATTTTTTTTTGTAGCATCCGTTCAACCTGGCCGTGATGTTCGTCGGAGCCCCAGCGTGTGGTATGAACGCGGCAGCTCGGGCCTTCGTTAGGGTTGGACTGACGGAAGGCTACGGCGTGCTTGGAATTCACTACGGCTTTGAGGGCCTCGTCAACGATGATGTGAGTTGTACTGGCAGTCACAAGTTTTTTATTTATATAGCTTCTCTTCAAGAAACCTTCTCAGGGATGCCACCCTAGATCTAACAAAACGAGACCACGATCTTCAACCACTGGCAAAATATAGATAGGATTGCAAAAGGATAAGATTATGTCAGCTGTTTCAGCTGCTTGGAAAATTCTGGGTTTTTCCATCAATCATCATTGCCATTGTCAAATTTTTTGCCGTCTGCAATGCTATACTATAGCTTAACTTATGAGAGTGCCTTTTAAGTTAACTGATTCTAGAAGGGGTGTAAGTTTGAATGTGTTAATTATTGCGCTTTATAGTAATGTTCGGATTGACTACAGGCAGATTAGCATACCTGACCTTTGTCTGTGAGTCGTGAGTTCAGTCCCGAGTGCATCTTCTTAAGGTGGAGCTCTGGAAAACGTTTGTTTGGTCCATTCAGTAGCACGCTGGGTCTCTAATCCAACGATTGCGGATTTGCATGTGCTGAGTGGACACCATGTACTGACCTTAGACGAGTGTTTGCATTGATATTTTGGGCATCAGATTCAGTTTTACTGAACCAGAGTGCATAATAAATGCAATAAATTAATAAATAAATCAAAGGTTGTGCTTTTGTTTATGTGTTTGATCTTCTTGGACCGTGCAACGCGATTGTAGTGTCGTCTGCTTATCTGACCTTTGACCTTGTGAATTTTTCTGCTGCAGGTGTTTCAGATTACCTGGACGGAAGTGCAAGGCTGGGCTGGTGCAGGTGGTGCCAGGCTGAAGACGACCAGGTGAATCTTTTGTCTCCTGCAAAACACGTGGTTAATGATCGCATTGTATTTTGTAAAATGTGACGGCCTGATTCTTAGAACTCTGCCAACCGTTGATTAAAAAAAAAATAAACCTGGTGGTCTTCATAATGTAATATATCTGCCATTTATGCTGCACCTTTTTAGAATCTCTGAATTGCACTGTACTTTAACAACAGCAAGTAAGTATATTCTTTATTAACCTATAGCTAATTGCACATCGGTTTACAAGTATTTAAGAACACAAGAAAACTTAATATGCATACAACATCCTAATAATAAAACATTTACGCGTTAAATTGTCAGCAGGAGGAATAATACGATCGTGGGTGTGGGCCATAGGGAATAACTGAGGGTTTTAACTGGTGGGAGTAGCTGATGTAGTTTCAACCATTGTCATTTCTGCCGCAAAGGAACTGTCAGTGACGGCGGTACATATGTGCATGCATACATACAGAAAGATACTTTCATATGTAAATACACGCATAAATACCTTCATACTTATCCAAATACTGTACATGAACACATGCTTGCTTACATGTGTACATGCTTGTATGTATGGGGCCAATCAAAGGAGGGGCCAGGTTCACTGTTGGGCCCTGGCCCTTCCTCTGTGTAGCCTTGATCTTGTCTGCTATCACTTGGGTCAGCCATTGACATGTGCTATTTTTGACTTTTGAAAATTGAAATCAACTTTCCTTGAGTGCAAGTGTTGAACTGAACATGTTTCGTTCTCAGAGTCACACCGGACAAAGTCGGACTAGAGAAAGTCGCTGAGAAACTGAAGAAGTTCAAGATCCATGGTCTGCTCGTCATCGGAGGATTTGAGGTAATCTATTACTACATGGTATTCTCCCTAATCAAGGCTGTAATTTCCAATTTTGGGTTGGTAAAGAAGAGCCTGTTGTTGGATTTCTTTGCTCGAGTCTGATAAAATTTCTTTTGGATATTGTTTTTTAATCAAATCTAATCAGAGCTGAGAACTTCTAGAAAGAAGTCCACTGTAAAATGCTTAAAGCATCAATCGATGGTCACTGCTAAGCAAAATGGTGTGCGTGTCAAAATCCAGGAGAAGCGATGATTCGATATCCTTAGGTGATTGAAAAGCATTCTGTTTGATGGTGGTTTTGTGTGTCAGTTCAGGAGGAGTTTCTTTTGAAATGGCTCCATATAATTTTGTGGTTATGACTGCAACATAAATAATGAGAGCCACAACAACGACTGAAGAACTGAAATAGAAGTTGGCTTCATCGTTGAATATTCATTTTCTAAATGAACTCGTTCTAAACCTGACTCTGTTTTCCTTGGCTAGGCTTTCCAAAGCATTCTGTTGTTGGCGGAAAATCGAGCCAAATATCCGGAATTCTGCATTCCGATGATCGTCATCCCAGCGACGATCTCGAACAACGTCCCAGGAACTGACTTCAGCCTGGGTGCCGACACTTCCCTCAACGCCATCGCGGACGTCAGTATTCTACCACTTTCAGTACCACCTGTTTTATCTGGATCGTCGTGTTAAGGTAGTGGTAAAGAGAAGGCAAGGTAAGTGAAGGTAAAGTTTGGAAAGGTAATTTAAGGCAAGGTAAGAGAAAGCAGGAATAGTTATAAGAAGGTAAGAAAGGTCAAGGAAGATAACACAGATAAGGCAACAGAAAATAAGATCAGGTAAATAGAACAAGTTGAGCAAGGTAAGGTAAGGGAAGATGAGATACAGATAAGGAAGGAACTTCAGAGAAGGTAATTTAACAGAAAATTAGAAAAGGTAACTAAGACAGGTGAAGTGAAGGTAAGATAAGATCAGTGAAGATAATTTAAGGTAAGATTAAGGTAAGTGTGATATTGGTGAAGAAAGATTAGGATAGATATATAATTTAAGGTAAAGTAAGGTAATAAACAGGAGGACATCCTTTTAAAATACTCTGCTCTGTTTTTAGATCTGCGACAGAATAAAGCAGTCGGCTTCGGGAACCAAGAATCGTGTCTTTGTCATAGAAACAATGGGAGGCTACTGTGGTTACCTAGCAACGATGAGTGCCCTGGCGGGTGGGGCGGACGCTGCTTACATATACGAAGAGCCGTTTGGAATTGCCGATCTCCAGGTCAGCGATCTTGGGTTTGGTTTTTTACCCTTAATGCCTCACAATGGTCAGGTAACTTTATGAAGGGTAACAGTATTTGTTTACCTGTCTGTAAATAGACGTAACAATGGCAACATATTTGTTTACTTTTCTATAAACAGACCCCACAGAAGCTAAAGGTAAAGGTGATGTGGTAGCCGATTGGTAGGAGTGCTTGGATTTTTAATGTTGAGAGTATGGGTTCAAAACTCCTCTGAGACGGTACTGTGTAGGGACCTTGAGCAAGTCCTTCACTCCCAGTTGCTCAGCGCCGTCGATGCTTTGCTGTATAGTTATGTTGAGTGAGCCCATGACAGCCTAGGCTGTAATGGCTGTGGAGATAAAATTACCATATTTATGAATAAATAAAATTTGTTTGCCTGCTATCGTAGTAACTCCTCAGAAGCGTAAAGGTAGACGTAAAACATTTGTTTACGAGCCTCTGTTGAAACTCCTCAGACGCATGTACCTGAGGTTGAAGGATTATTTGTTTGAGGCACCAATCCAACAAGAGGACGCCTCCACTTGCATTGTTACTCGTTTAGCAATCACTTAAGGATGAAGGGCTGAGTTGGCGCCAGGTGGCGTAGCGTAGTGAGATGCTCATGTAGTGGTGCTGTTAATGAATGGATGTCTTTGTCTTCACCGAAATGCAGATGGTTGAACTGCTCATTTTCTGTTTAGGGCGATGTAGCTCACATGGCGGCTAAGATCAAAGACGGTGTCAAACGAGGACTGGTTCTAAGGTTCGATGGTGATTCTGATCATAATTTTATTTGCTGTTTCATTGTTTAAGCTTTCAACTAATGCTGAAGACTGGTTCTAAGGTTGAATCGTAATTTTATAAGCTATTTCATTTTTAAAGCAGTTATATACTGTGATATTGTTAGAGACCTTTCAGAATATGCTGAAGACTCGTCTACTGGTGCCTGGTTACTGTGGTGCATTTGAGGTGCATTTAGTTGCATTATGTTCTACTTTACAAATTGATTTATAACTAGATGCCCACAAATGTTATGCTTGTATATATTACTATTTTAGAAGAATTTAGGGGAATTTAGTATTAAATATTCTTAATGCTTATGAAATCATCGATTTTTGTATTGAAAATATGGTTATATTAAGATGTAACTTGAAACATTGGTGTTATGCATTAGTGTATTTTATGTTTATTTTATCAGCAACATAGATATTTGATATTTCGTTGTATTGATTTCTATTTTTTTTTAAATTTACACCTTTTTATTGATGTTAGGATTCAGTTTTTTATCAACATCAGAACACACAATCTTCATATTTATTTTAAATGTTTTGTTGTGATTAGGTGTGCGTTGTTAGGCTTTTATTTTCTTTGAATCTTGTGTAAAATGTATAAGTTTTGCAATCGCAGAATAGAAAGTCTGTGGTCTTTTTCAAAGTGAGATTGCTTTGCGATTTGACTGTTGGCTTTATGTACAGTGGTTTGGAAAGCAACATATCTATGCAATTTTAGCTAGAGCTTTGCTCATTCTGCATAGTTTGGGATTAGTTTGGGAAGTGTGCTGGGTATTGTAATGAAGCTATCCAAGTTTTATTTAGCGTATGCTAGTCTTCTTTTCATAAGATCATTGGGTAGTAAATGCTTGCTTTGTAGAATCTTTCTGCTGTTTTGAGTTCTGATTTTTGTCATGATTTCCATTCGCTGGTTGCCCCAAACATGGCGCCAAAAATTGGGTAATGGAACAACCTTTGTATTTGCCATACAGCAACGAGTTACCAGTTTCAAAAGACATGCCAAGATTCAGGCCTATACATGGTGTTAAAAAAGTGATGAGGGCTTCGGAAGAAGCTTACCTACTTCAATAACAGCTAGATTTCTTGGAGAGATTCAACATGTTCTCTTGGCTAGAGCAGAGAACTCTTTATCTCTTATGTTGATGTAGGAACGAAAATGCGAATCCAAACTATACGGCTGATTTTATTCACCGGCTTTACACGGAAGAAGGAAAAGAGATTTTCCAGTGTCGATTTAACTCGCTCGGACACATGCAACAGGTTTATACGTGGTTCAGTTCCTACCTAACCCCGCTTTTGGTGTTATTTGTTCACACCAAGCCCAGATTTTTAACCATTACCCGTTTTGGGGTTTGGAGTCACCAGACTTTTTCCTTTTATAAATGTTTCACAGTCTTACAGACATCTGATGGTGTTTTAAAGTAGTATTTGTTTAGGACATGGTGTTAAATTTTACACCATCTGTTTGAGAAAATTTGAAAATCTCCGGTTTGGTTGTTTTTTTCGAAACGAGAATTTTCCATGTTTCGTTTGATTAAAGATAATTATGAAACTGAGTGTGAAAGATTAGCTGTTTATTCATTCAAACAAACTTATATTTGATGAAAGTTGAACGTTAATACCAAATTTACGCAGTTTTAAAGAAATTAAATTCATGTTCCTCAGATCTAGAAAGGAAAGCAGAGTAGCTTTTCTGGAAAAAGAACAAAAATTTAAGATCCCTATGTAGTCGTTGTGCTGAACGTATTTCTGATTCACTAATTTGTAAATATTACCAGTTTAAGATGACCCCAACACAAGGAGTTATTTGTAGGAATAACTGGAGTGCTTCTTGTCCTAGGTTCATTTTTTCCATTGAGTTCACTTCTTTTCCCAACTGCTTCCAGCTACAAAGTCACCATGACGTTCTATATCCGAGATATTACCGTCCAGCTGTTTATTCTAAATGGCTTGGTTGTGGAAGGGTTAATGTTGTTCTCTAGAGCTTTTACCTCTTAACATTAACATCACCGCACTTTATGCTTTTATTTTGCAACGTTTTTGGTTACCTATGACATTTTGTACTTACATGGTTTTTAACTTAAGTTTGCAATTTTCTGTCAAGGTATGGTTGTGCACCGTTTCTTAGTTAATTACAGTTTGTTTGTAAATGCTGTGTTACGTTGGATTGTGTTACGTTGTTACATTTGGTGACGTGCTTGCCTGTAAACCGCATGTTTCAGTATTTTATATTACATTACTTTGTGTAGTGTACTACTAACTTGAGAACCTGTCGGTGCCTTTGAGATATTCTTTAAAGACGCTATATAAATATCTGGAATCATATGCAAATTTTATTACGCTGCTTTGTATCATGTTACAATCTTTACCTGTAACTTCTGTTACGCTGCAATATGTAATATGTTACATTGCATGTGTTTGAATCTTACTGGTGGTTGTAGCGTAACTGTGTTACGATACGGTTGCATTGCGTAATTGTGATTGTAAAACATAAGCGGTGGGGTTCAATGCGCAGGGCAAACAGAGCCAGTGATAACTATACAACGGAGTTTATCTACGCTCTCTACAACGAAGAGGGCAAGGGTTTGTTCAGTTGTCGGAACAACATTCTCGGTCACGTCCAGCAGGTTAACCGTTGTCGTTGCTGTTGCTTCTTAGCTGTTGTCTCTTAGCTGTTGTCTCTAAGCTGTTGCCTCTTAGCTGTTGTCTCTGGCTGTTGTCTCTTGGCTGTTGCCTCTTAACTGTTGTGTCTTGGCTATTGTCTTTGACATGGTTTCTTGGAGGAGCTGGTCTTTTCGTGGTTGGTTTTCGCTTTTTTCAAGGCTCTGGCATGATGGTAGCGGAGTTGTTAGATTTAGTTTGTGCATGGGTTGTGTTGTTCCTTATCGATTGGTTTTTTCCTCTGACTTATTCCAAATAACAGACCAATCTAGGTAGTTACCTGAGTTACCTAGCTAGTGGTATTTTACCATAATAAAGAGCTGATTAGCCTAGGTATATCACTTATTAACAGGTTATGTATACTATAGAATCAGGAGTCATGAAGAGGTCAGGTAGGTGTGATTAGTTGATTAGCTAATCTTTACCGTAGTTAAGGTCAGACAACCTTTGTATGTGTAGTCTTGGTGATCAATGCGAAGTCCTACATTGTATAACACGGTTGCAATGTAATAAGGTTTTTTACTGGAGCTGAATTGCGATCCATCTCTTCACACAGGATTTGATGTGAAAGTGGAGTTGTATGAAGGCTTTGGCATATGTATGTTGCAACGTATGTGTGGATGGATGGAGGATGGATTTTGATGCAGTGACTGATTGAGTGATGGATGGTGGATGGATTGGTGGTTGCACTGATGAATAGATGGAAGGATTGGTAGGTGGATGAATTGATTTGGTTGATGGATGGATGGATCAATGGACGGATGGATCGATGGATAACCTACCTGAGAACTGATTTTGCAGGAAGAAACCCAACGTGGCTAAAGCCAACATAGCGCCAAAGAATTACGTGTTTAATCCAGTATTATATGATGATTTGAATTTTCACATGTTTGGCCTTTCTCTCAGCGGTACTGGACTTTATCTTCTGCTTCACATTTTTACCAAAGCTCTTAAAAAGAACGTTCTCAACGTCCCTTAAGTTACGAATTTAAATTGCTGGTAAATTTGTAAAAATGGTGATTTGAGGACATTTTCATTTTTTCGGGTGCCGAGTGCTGTTTAGCTTAGTCTGACTCTGTGGTCTGCAGTTGTTTGGATGTGTGTATTTATTGAAGCTCATTTATATAGCGCATTTTAAGAACTTCATAAAGGTGCTGCAATACTACTATAGCAGATCTAAAACGGTGCAAGTTATAGCAGCAAGATAGCCATGCAGTGTGTATTTACACGCTCAAGCACAGTGTCTTAACAATTTGAAATCTGATAACTGACCATTCTAGTTATATTAGTTACCTATTATATCACATTAGCTACTTGCTTCACTAACTAATATAATTGTGCTATGGTTAATAGCTGTTAGAATTTACGTACCACTTGTAAGTGTTTTGTGTTGCAATTTTTAGGGTGGACGTCCATCTCCATTTGACCGTAACCTCGGAACCAAGATGGCTGCTAAATGTGTGGAGACGCTGATTCAACAAATTCAATCTCACAAGACGCCAGAAGGTAGGAATTGTTCTCTGGATTCGCTGTGGCTCAACATCTGTGTCCAATCATCTGCAAAAAACGACATCAAGTGCTAAAAAACGATCCTGCAGCTTCATCCTTTTTGCATTTATAAATGAGTCCCAAAGTCAGGAAGGGAGTTGAAAAGTGTCCTGTTTAATTGCTGTGGTCGAATTTGTGTCTTGGCCGAGTGATCCTTCAGCCTCGGAACCACAGTTCGAGGAGTTTCTGAAGAGGCTTGTAAAAAAGTGTTACCTTTACCTTTGATTATCTTTCTGTGTCAAATTGATGCACATTTTGTGGTATCTTGTAGTAATGGCCAGAAATTTAATGGTTTTGAAATATTGCAATCGTTTTAGGTGGCGTCTTCACTGATTCGCCAGCAACTGCAACGATTCTTGGTCTGGTGAAACAACGGAGTCAGTTCACCCCGGTACAGGAACTGAAACTTCAGGCCGACTTTGTGTAAGTCACAGGCCGTATCTTTATCTGATCTAATGACTTATATTGCGCTGTTCTCGTAATGCACTAGGTATTAGTTAATGGATTCATATGAATAAAGTGAAACTAGTCAAAAATCGTAATCCAGACAATTTTCTCTCCTCGGGGAATTACACTTACTTGAAAATAATAATAATAATGATATCAAGAATAGTAATATCAATAATAATAATAGTACTAATGATATCAATAATAGTAACAATAATGGTGATGATATTAATATTAATAATAATAATAATAATTACCTAGGGTTAAAAAATAATTATAATAATAATAACTTAATCTAATGACTTACTACTAATAATAATATCTACATCAACAGAAGTAGTAGTAATAATAATGTTGTATGTCCAGGCATCGCATTCCACTTGAGAACTGGTGGTTGAAGTTGCGTCCTCTGCTGCGTATTCTGGCAAAACACGAAAGCACGTACGAGGTCGACGCCTTGAAGGAGGAATTCGAAGAATACGAGGCCGAGGAAAAACTTATCGCTTAGGAGATCAATCATTTTGTTCGTCCTCCACCACCGCGGACAGACGCTGTTCTTGTGTGAGATTTAACCTTCCTCGTTGCGATGTTCTTTTATTGCGCTGCTGCTTATCACGTCCAGAGTTTAGCGTGTGACGATTGAGCTGCCGGATCGTTTTTTTCTGCACTTGATGTCGTTTTTTGCAGACGATTGTTATCGGGCAACGTTTGACTTGTACCCGTTTTTGTTATTTATTTGGTTTGTGTCATATCTTGCGATTGCTTTCACTTAACTGATTTCACGGGTTCCAACAATATTGTTTGCACTGCAATAAATTGATAATTATCACAAGTTTGTTTTAATCGAGCGAATCTCTTGGCGACTTGCTGAAGCCCTCGAGATTTTTAGAGAGTGCAGTTTGTTTGGCGCATTTGAGAGAATTTTCTGAATTTCTAGATTGAGTTCACATATTTACAGATCATTTTAGTAATGACAGATTATTGGACTGAAAGAAATCATGGTTTAAAAAATTTTCTGAAGAAAGTCGTAATGACAGTGGCATTTGACAGTGGCATTAATGATAAAACTATGTCATCACTAATTACCTAAATCTTACTAAGTTTCGATCTTCCTTACATCTTGTGATTGTTAAAAGCGTTAAAGATTACAAGCAAAGTTAAACAAAATTGTTGACAGTTGTAAGCATTTTAACTTTCCTCAGATTTCAAGGTCACAAATTTTTTTAATTTTACTGACAGATTTTGGCAAAAATAGACTTTGCTGTCAAGGAAAACTACCTGTTTTGCACTAGTGATATAGTTTTTGGAGTCTTGCATAACCGAAGGATGTTAAGAAGTGTTTGTTGCAAGTTACTGAACTCTATTTAAAAACCAAGAGATTTTTCTAGGTTTTTATGATTTAACCCTCTGAAAAGGAGTTAGAAAATCGCATGGATCAGCGATGTTTAAAGTATTTTTAAATCTGTGATGTGCATGTTGATAGCTAAGCACGACATCTTTTCAGTTTATTGTGTTCTTTGTGTACAAATTTCACCGCATTGATGTAGTACTACTGACCGATTTTGAGGTGTGAAAGTACACTTTTCAGATTTTTAAGCAGTTTTCGTTTGATTTAATTTGTTTCTTTCATGTTTCGTTACTGCTTGCTTGACTGTGGTCTGCGTTGATTGCAATGAAACTCTTGGATTGTGTGTGTGTGTGCGTGCGTGCGTGTGCATATAGTTGCTGTTTAACAACATTGTGTCAAAACAAAGATGATTAGCGTCACCCTCCTTTATCCCGGCTTTGGACTGGCACCGCCCCGAGTACAGCAGTGGCGAAGTAGTGTTTTCTCTTTAGTTTTGAATTTTGGTCTTAATCAAATCTTGCTTGTGAAACAAGAAGTTGGATCAAGATGGCCATTGATTTACTTGAAAGTGGCAAAATTTGCTTCTAAGATCAGATGATGATTATTTCTGAAGATCTGTGTAAATGCGAAATTCTGTCAGATAGAAGAAGTTTCAGTTTTGATCTTTGTGTTGCTTGAAAAGATATGAACAATTATAATTATTTTTATTGACAGTTTATATTATTTTTGTTCAACTTTGTGTGTTACCTTTGCTTTGATATTTTGATACTTCAGGTAAATTATTAAACAGAATTTTGTCCTAAGTCTTCGCATGCAATTCTTGGCTTATGGCATTTGAACAGTTATGTTCAATTGCATTTCTTACCTAAATTAGTGTAAATGATTGGCTGTGACTCCCTCAACTTTGCTTTCATCGGGCACTGTAGAAATCTGAAGTTTATGAATACAAATATCTTGGCTCCCTTAAAGCCAAGGAAGTGATGATTACTGCACCCTACTGGAGGCATCTTTATGCCTGCTGTAGGGTGCAGTGAGCACCACTTCCTTGGTTTTAAATATGACATGTATCAGTCTTTGCCTGTCGATTTTGCTTTAACTGAGCGGTTGTGAATAAGCTGGTCCCCATGATGGCTTTTGTTGGGCGCTGTAGGAATCTAGAAATCTCGGGATATGATTACGATTTGTCAAAATCTTTTCATTTGGCAGTGATTGCAGTTACTGTGTCTTAAGTTGTGATTTAAAAACTAAAAATTTCACCCTAGTTATTTGCGTCTGTTTTTCAGAGTCTGACTTTCGTTTTGTGAGTTTCGAGTTCAGTTTTGCTGCGCACATTGTATCACGTCTGCATAATATTCCTGCATTTATTAAATGCCACTACCTATTGACTAAGCATCAGTGTTTTTGTATTAGAGCCATCAGGATGTGGGAGGATTTATTTACTTGCTTGAATGTTTCTGATATGGTGTTTAATTTAAAGATATTTGTGAATTTTGCACGTTTTTGCGATGTGAAGTTTATACTCCAATTGAAATTCACCGTTTTCTGTGACCTATGTAAACACTGTGGTGACTGAATGATGCAGCACTTAAAGCCTTGAATTACAAATAATATTGTTTGCGAGAAAAATATGAATGAAATTGTTTGCGAAAAGAAGGAACAAAATGAACAAGATTGTTTGCGAAAAAGTTGTTTGCAGTGATAGAAACAGGATTGTTAATTAACGCAACTGTTTACAAAAACTAGTTTTATGGTTTAAAAGAGCCTTTAATGAAACAATTTAAGCTGATTTATGTATCCTTGTTTGTCATCAGTATACAGCCCTCTATTAGAATTTAGTGCATTTAGCATAATGACCTGTTTTGGCAGTTTACATTTTTGATGCATTACATCTGGTCACTGTTTTGCAAGTTAAATCGTAAACGATAAGAAACTGATGAATACCCAGATTAATTTCGACCACTTCCTCGATTTCCAGTTCTGGAAACACCTTTCAATTTCAAACGCCACGCATCGTAGCCGTCTGATTGCGTGACCTTTGGGTCTTGACCTGGAACCAAACCCTTCTTGCCTCTCGATTTTGCGTTTTCTGAGCGCCTGTGAGTAAGCTGGTTCCCGCTTCTTAGCTTTCTTTCGTTTGGCGCTGTATAAATCTCGAATTTACGCAGCGGCTTCAAGTGCAGTTCTGAACTTTATAAGGAGGGCACTAACAAATTTTAGTTGTAATATACTGTATTACATAAAACAATTTAACTCAATTTATTTCTGTTCTACAGCTCTCGTATGGCCAGATTTGCTATACAGAAGAGCCTATTAACCTTCTGATAGACTTTATTATCTTCGCCCTTACGAACAATCCGCATGACTCCTCGTATCCTGTTTCTTACAGAGAGCAGAAGTCTGAATTAAGTAAATTTGTAGTAGTAATTCCACTAGTTTTTCCATTGACATAGCATGTAGCTAAGTTTAGTAAAAACGTGAACCGCCTTTGAGAGATTCCGAATGGCGCTATATAAATGTCCAAATGCGTGTATTAGAAAAACTCCGAACTTTAAGTTGTGTAGTTTTGCCTGAATGTCGTTTGGAAATAATGGAGTGAACTTAAATTTTCAGCGATTCGAGAATGTGCGTAGATGTTAACGAGTGTTGAAGCTGTTAACGTCTGTTGTAGGTCAGAGATGTAGCAGTTCAATTAGTCGTTAAAGTTGTAATTTAGTTTTGTTAACCAGTTGTTAGGTTTGCTTACCCCATTGTAAAGTATTTTAGCGTTGGATGCTACGAAACTCCTGGGTTGTTTAGTTCTTTAGCGCACTAAGAAAATATATTTATCTGATGTAACTTGTCACGTTGTTTATTTAGGGTTTTCTTCTATGTGTGACCCGAGTGTGCATACAGCGTAATGGTAATAAATTGGAATATTTCTAAATCTATTCTAATCGTAGAAGGCGGATCGATTTCCTATCGGTTAGAATGTTATAGAATGTTGTATGAATACTAAGTTTTCTTGTTTTCTTAAATACTTGTGAACCGATGTGCGATTAGCTATTGGTTAATAAAGAATATACTTACTTACTTACTTACTTAGAGAAACCAGAAGTTAGGCTACGCATCTAAATAGATGACCGGGTGGCTTATTCACGAGTGCTTCGTCAAGCCAGAGACACCGTTTGAAGAACAAGATCCGTTTTTCAAGAGGGAAGGAGACGGAGGAACTGTGTTGTGTTTCAGTTGAGAGAAATGGGATTGCGGTGGATTGGATGGATCAGAGTAAGATATCTTGAAAAGCTAGGATTTTAGTTGTAAATGGAAGGCCTGAGGGGTGATAGACGAGACAGGATGTGTGGAGGTAACGGAGAATTTGCGGAATTCATTTGGGGTATCGTTCCTATACGCGAGGTGCAATGTGGGTATGGATCGATTAGATAACATATGTGGTAAGATAAGGTCGACGTCAATGACTCTGGCTGCAATTAGATGTCGTTGAACTACTTGTGCCTGACTCCTGGATCTTGACCCTTTTGCCTATCGATTTTGTTTTGACTGAGCGCCTGTGAATAAGCTGGTTCCCGCGACTTAGCTTTCGTTGAGCGCTGTAGAAATCTCGAGATTACGATTACGATTGTAAAATTTGGTACCGCTTAGACACCTCTAAATCGCATTCTCTCGACCCTATAATTATATTCCCCATTTTCGTTCAGTAGATAGTGCAGAAAGCGTTACGTATAAAGGTTAAGGCGACGTCAACGGCAATCGCAGACAAGAGATGTTAAACGCTACAAACAATTATGATCAAATAAAATGCTGTATTTTATACACCTACGAAACGCTTCCACCAGATGTTATATAATGGTTAAATTTGCTCAACTGCTTCATTTGAGGTTGACTCCGCCACCGCCTTGTTTGGGGTAGTGCCAGTCCCAAGCCTGGATAAAGGAGGAGGGCGACGTCAACGGCATTTGATGCCATAAGATGTCGTTAAACTGAGGAACTACAACTGCTTCATTTAGCAATCTTAACTTTCAAGGTACGGTTGAAGTTAACGGTCTTGGGGGCCGCAAGATGTCGTTAAACGTTGAACGGCCGTAATCATCGATAAAAAGCTATATTTTAGACACCTTCAAAACGCTTCCATTCGATGTTATATATTGGTCAAATTTGTTAACCGCTAACTTTAATTCAATAACATTTAAGTTCCAAGGTACGATTGAAGTTAACGGCTTTGGGGGCCGCAAGATGTCGTTAAACGTTGAAAAACACGGCCTTAATGATCGAACAAAAGCTAGATGTTAGACACCTTTAAAACGTTTCCACCCGATGTTGTCAAATTTGCTCAATCGCTTAATTTAGTATTATTTAGTATTTCAAGGTACGGTTGAAGTTAACGGACTTGGGGGCCGCAAGATGTCGTTAAACGTTGATCAAGGTTCCTTTTTTAATAAATTTCGCTCAAAAGTCACTTCGGTTAAACCGACCGTAATTATATAATGAGAACTGTATAACTTTTTCCTAACGACGTGAACGACTTTTGATGCCATAAGATGTCTTTAATGAGAGAACTGAGTGGGGGTAGTGTAGAGGATAAACAGAAGAGATCCAAGAACGGAGCCTTGAGGAACTTCGCAAGTGAGAGGATATGAATGCGATGAGGCTTGCAGGTGTTTTAACAGAGATAGAGCGGGAGGAGAGATAGGACTGTATCCAGAGCAGAGCAGTGTAAGGTTGAAAGTCTTTGGAATCAGATATTGTTACCAATGGTGTCAAAGGCTGCTGAAATATCAAGGAGACAGAGGCAAGAAACCTGCCGATGAGAGATAACAGAAACGAACTTGTTGCAGAGAAAAGCGAGTAGAGTTTCAACCGAGTGACGTGTACTATAACCTGACTGGTGTGGGTTACGGAGTGAGTTGGAAGCAGCCGTGAGGGCAAGGTACTGTTAACGCAGTACCGATCTTTTATTGTCCTCTAATAGCCCAGGTAGCCTTCCGGAGTCTTGCAAGAACCACTGATCGTGGCAAATGTATACATGACGCACAGCTGTGTATTTGTAATCCGCCGTGTTCCTGAAATAAGTTAACAATATGCATCGATAGCTAATGTAGATAGGTAGATATCTCGATGGACGAGACAGGCAGAGAGGCAGATAGACAGACAGACAGGGTACACAGACAGGCAGACATGCAGATAGACGTAGGCCTACATGTAGGCAGATAGACAGGCAGTAGGAGATACGGACACTGAATTATACAGACCAGAGACGGTAACAGAGATACAGGCAGACAAACAGACAGTCAGACAGACAGAGGTACACATATAGATAAACACAGACAGATAGAGACAGAGAGGTAGATATGAGTGACAGAGACAGATACAGAGGTAAACAGATAGACTGACAGAAAGACAGACAGACAGGCAGATAAAAAGAGAAAGAGACGGAGAGAGACAGACAGAGACAGAGAGACAGATAGAAGATTCGATGTGTTAGCATCGATTCTCGTCTGCCTGACTGCGATTGGTCGGAGTCTCCGACGTATTTGTTCGATCCGGGCTCCGTGGAATGCTTTGAGATCTTCCAGCAACCAACACATATGAAGCTCGGCATGCTATTTTCGACGATGTTTTTTCTTGCTTTCGCTCCCCGAGCAGCCAGAAGTCTGGGTGCGATGTGTGTATACCTCGACGCAACACCATGCAGTTACGGCGGCCGTTTTGGCCAGCAGCATGATAGGCGAGTATAGGCAGGTAGGTTGGCGAGTAGGTATGTAGGGCCGACGCTTGTTATCGGCGTTGCGATTATAGCGTCCGCTGTTGAATGCCCGGCTCCGGCATCTTCCCAGCCATCTGTGTTTCCGTGTTGCTCTGAGAACATGGCAGTGCAGGGATCGCAGGACGTGAAGATATTCTCGAGCGTTCGGCCTCTTCAAATACAACGAAGTTTTGAAGGTAGGAGAGTCAGTTTGGGTTTGATGGAACGACCGAACGTCTTGCGAGTAGCCTCTCCCATCGCCGATCTTGCTCATAACGCGTTCCAACTCTGCGGGATGCACTGTATCGTATAAATGTAAATGTGTAGGTTTTATATAGCGATCGTATGGCCTCGACCCTGGTCATTTTGCAATGAATTTATCGGGTGAGATCCTTCACCACCGCTGCCCGTTTGAATGGGCGCCACGCCATTTAAGGTCCTTGCGAACGAACCGTACTTTCCCGAGACTTTGATCTCTGAAATAAGCCACGTTCGGGACGCGAACCGGGAACCTCACGCACAGGCTCCTTGGGGTACGCATTTACCGATGTAGCTAACTAGGCCAACTGAGATACCAGGCTGTACAGGGCGTGATAACCTTTTTTTGCATGTGCACAGACATCGTGGGAGGCTTGTTTACAAATACTGTTTCACTGTGGGTGTATTAACTCCCAGCCTAGTAGTCGGCAGCTCTACACTTCTAGGTTAAAACTGGTCTCATGTTTTCAGGAAATCTTATCATGATCCATCCAATCCACCGCCTTCCCATTTCACTCAATCTAAACACAATCCACCCTAACAGCTCCTCTGTTCTCTTCTCTCTGGTCTTCTGGCAACCAGACTTTGTTCTTCCGGTATCTTTGGCCAATCCCTCTGACTTGACGCAGTGCTCGTGAATAAGCCGGTGCCGTGCGCTTAGCTTTAAAGTAGCGCTTGAGAAATTCTCGATTACGATTAGGTTAAAGAGCTTACACAGGGTCTGGTCTAGCTTCAGGATTTGGCCTGCGTTTTCAATACCTAATCAAACCTAATGACTCCATTATCGTGTTGAACAAGATTATCAAGGCATCAATCGATGGTGTATTCAAACGAAATCTTAGGCAAAAATCATAATCCGTTGGAAATGTCCAACCGAAATTCAACAGGTCAGAGAAACCAGAAGTCAGGCTACGGATGGTAAGCAAGTTCAAACAGAAGAGCCTTAATTTTAGACTCAAATGACATTAAAGAGCTGATAGAACACATGAACTTAAAGCTTCGGACAAAGCGCTGAGTCTATTTTGCCACAGATGCATGGTTCCATAGATTTACAAGTGTGACTCATTAGGCCATTGTACTTAATAAATAAATTTAGTTTTAAACTAAACTAATCTACTGTAACCCAATGTAGCAATAATCCATTGAGGATTTAAAATTGGGCTGGAGTGGAAAGAACCAGACTCTGTCAGTTGCACATCCAGAAAAGAAGACCACTAGTATTTTAACTATTTAGTTTTTTATTGATTTATTTGGTAGCCACTTCTTAAATACTTACACTTCGGCAGTTGATCGAAACTAACTTGTAAGTCAGACACTTCTGAACACACGTCATGTGGAAGATTAAGGTTCCTACATGAAATTTTTAAAACTGAAATGATGACAAAAGAAATGCACAATTTTAGGTTTTTTATTGATTTTTTTTCTTTAAATTTTCAGATTGTCAGTGGTATGCAGTTATGAAACTTTAAAAGTTCTTCTAACAAAATCAAAATTTTCTGCTGTGCACTTAACACGGTCTTTATATTGCAGCCCCATCGGAAGTCGCTGATATCGTTGGGTCGATCACACGAGACGTTACAGTTGAAAAGCACTCAAGCGTGACCATCACTTCGCAGACTTCGTCACCGGGCATGTCAACCGTGTCTCCGGCATCAGACGCGGCGCCGACATCGCCGTTTTCCGCCTCCCCTGGCACTGTAATCATCAAGGCCGCATCATCTACGACTTCCCCGGCTTCTCCTGGCACCGTTCTCATCAGAAGTTCTGGTGCAGCAACAGTATCCGCCGAGGCACCGAGCAACACCCCTGGCAGCGGAGGCCAGAATGTGGTTATCATAAGGAGCCAGTCGGCCGTGGCGCCTACGGGGCCTGCGCCACAGGTGGTCCCTGCTCAGAGTACGATCATCATCAAGAGTGCGACCACACCGCCGGTGGTAGCAACCGTCAGTCAACCGAACGCGCAAAGCAAGATCGTCATCAATCCTGCACCGATCACTCAGAGCAGGATCACGATCACTGGCGGCGCCAGTCCCGTCCAGACAGCCCCTCAGGCCGTCGAGACGGAGGTCGTTAAGAACGAGACGCCGGCAACCCAGGCTCCACTGCAGGCCAGGCGAAGTTCCTTGACGATCAAGACAGCGCCGAGTCCTAGTTCCCCAACATCAGTCACAGTTAACTCCCCCGTCCAGGTTCAGCAACAGGATGCTGTGGTCAACGACGGGCCACCGTCGAGCCAGTTGACGGTCTCTGACCAGGTTCCTCAAGAGGAGGCCCCAGTCGCTGAGCACCAAAATCCTGAGCCTACTCATCCGCCTACGACAGCTCCAGAAACCGCAAAAGAGGATCTCTCAGAGAAAATTCACCAGAAGAAACCAGCTGGGCTCTCAGTGGAGGAATTACTTGAAAAAGTCGACACATCTAAGGTATTCTATGTCGCCCTCGCGGTTCTGGTTGTGTGTGTCATCTGTATCCTGTCCGAAGGAGAGATACCTCTCAGCTGGATACTGTCAGCGATCTCGGCCATTTCTCTGGGCTTCTTCATCGCCTTGCGGCTCTGAAATCCATCGAAAGAAAACACAAGAGTTATCGTTATTCTTCCTTGCCTGCAGGAGACGAAAACGCCCTCCTTCCTATCAAGCGGAAGGAGAAGACAGCTCTGTTTCGGTATTTGTACAGTAGTTCCCGCTTTCACAACGCTGATTGGCTGTCACTCTTTGTTCTTCAAGACCCTATAGAAAGTTTCCAATAGTTCGTACTGAAAACAGCAAGATGATGTTCGCAGGACACAGCTTGCTAAAAAAATCGCATTTGGAAAATATAGCACTGTGCCTTGTATGTACGCACGCCATATTGCTATTTAAACTGCCCATGCGCCGGTGAATCGATTTTCGAGAAGAGGAGTCACGATTACGTAGAGCCTCACCAACTCGGAGGATTTTCTGGAGCGAGTCTACTTTTGAAAAGCAACGTCATAAGGCAGACGCTGTTAACAACCCGAATGAGTTGCTCTTTCGTTGTTCTGACCTTTGAACGTCGTCTGCAAGTTCAGTGACCTTTTCATATCCTTTCTCCACTGTGTGCATTCAATCGAAAGTGTTTTTTGTTTTTCGAATAAGGTGTTTAAGATGATGTAGAGAGCCAACGTGAGTAGACTTGAGTAGATTAATTGGTGCTGCTGACTTTGTTGCTTGGAATTAAAGAAAAGAAAATGAGAAAATGGCGCTGATGCATCAATTTCAATTCTGTAGACCAACATCGTCTCAGTTTATGAAAATGTTAGTTGTGTCACGGATTTTAAAAAAAATAAGTTAGGGGCCTACGTTCAGAGAACACTCATTTTTCACACAAGTTTTGAGATGTATTCATTTTAATTTCATCTGGATGTGACAAAAACAAAGTTCAAATATGTTAATCTGCCATCCAAGATGATTGTTAATAAGACTTGTGTGTTAGACAGAAAATAGGTAATGAGTGTTTTTCCACCTCCTCGTGTGATTATTTATCACTTAACAGTTTCATTTTATGCTTTCGAATCGTTTTAAATAAACATTTTGAAATGTAAGGCTAACCAAATTTCCCGATCGACGTGGCGATAAACGCAGCATCAATTTTAGATGATGATGATGATGATGATGATGATGATGATGATGATGATGATGATGATGATGATGATGATGATGATGATGATGATGATGATGTTAATGATGATGAAGACGACAACGACAACAACAATGAATAATATCAGTAGTAATGATAACAGTAATAAGAATGAAATATGAGAGCAAAAAACAGAAGATATATTAATGCAGTTCATTTAGCACACAGGCCTATGCGTAGTGATTGTAATGATTATGACACCATAATTGCAGCACACTGTGATGCAATACAACGACTTCGAGTTGATGTTCATATATTTCAGTCTATTTTCTGGCCGTAAAAGTGAGTTTTTCCATGTATGGATAATCACAAGTATTCACTTCTGGCAATACTATCTGTTTCCTAAATGAGAGTCCTGGAGTTCTGAAATTGATTCATTTATTTCTTCTCATGAAATCCCAGTTAACAAAAACTGAATTCTTGCCATCTCGCAATAATGCAGTGATTGAGCAAAGTGCATTAAAAGCACCTGCCATCTTGCAGCATATCGTAATCGTAATCTTAAGATTTCTACAGAGCTCAGCGAAAGCTAAGTCACGGGAACCAGCTTATTCGCAGGCGCTCAGTCAAGACATAATTAACAGGCAAGAAGGGTTCGGTCCCAGGTCAAGATCAGAGTCAGGCAGACAGACGGTCAGACGGCGACGGTGGGTGGTGTTTGGAACTGGATCTGCAGGATAGATAAGTCGAGAAGAGGAATCAGGATAGGATATCTAAGCTATTCTCTCAGACTAATTTGACAACACTGATGCTTGACATTCGACAGAGAATAATACTGTTAACTAAGTAAAATCTCCTTCTGTTTGCAACCCTGTACATGTCATGATCATAGACTGTAGTTGATAACGTTTATTTAACGACGCCTTCATAACGAGCTGATAGGCGTAAAGACTATAAGTAAAGATAGAGCCCTTAAATACTATCGCGAAAGCGCACGGTGCTGCCATCTAGCGAATACTATTAAACCGCATCAGTACAGGCACAAAAACCGGAAACCATTTTTGTGCCCTTGAAAATAAGGCAGCTGAAAATTTGTTTTGCCTTATGCAGATTCGGCAATCTTCAAATCTTATTCATTAACAGAAACGGTAAGAGTTTAGATTTTGTTCATGTATGAATTACTGAGAAATTAAGCAACTGACTCTAGACTACAAATGAGTATCTTGTACACGGGGACCTTAAATGGCGTGGCGCCCAATCAAATGGGCAGCGGTCGTGAAGGATCTCACCCGATAAATTAATTGAACATTGAGCAGGGTCGAGGCCATACGGTAGCTGTAGAAAACCGTGTACATTTACATTCATCCCAAATTGTTGCCGTGCCCCATTTTCTTCAGATATCGTATGTTACTTTTTCCCTCCTCTAACTCTTTTGCCGCACATCCAACAACTTATGAAACTTCCTGTCAGCAAACCAGGTCAACTGTTTAACTGCTTTTTAAACTCCTCGTGGACAGATTAATACTATTTACTTAGAGTTAAACGTACATGTAAATGCACATGTTTTTCTACATTATGGCCTCGACCCTGCTCGTTTTTCAGTTAATGCTATTTACTTCCTAACTGAAAGTCATAAGCCCGGTAGCTGTGTGTGTTTTGTTTTTATTAAAAAGGAAAACACGTTTGGCGGTTTTGCTGATTGTCCTCGAAAATCTACACAATTATATACAGTAATTGGTTTAATCATGGATGATGCTTGCTCCAATTTGAGCAGTCTCAGCTTGATCTTCCTGCCCAGTATTAGCCCTAATGCTAGTCCTTATCGGTATTATGGTGGTGGGCCGTGTGCAAATTCAAAACAAGGCTAGAGAATAATATCATCAAAACACGCCAACGCAATTTATGGCCAACTGCGCATATGGAGTTTCAAAACATGGCGTCTTCTTATATAAATGTGCGTTTCTTGGCTATCAACTTTCGAAGCTTAATGGATAAAAAACCCGGCCAATCCTGTTGCAACCAAAGCAGAGGAAATACACAATGACGACGCTTAGTAAATTTCTTGTATTCTTGCTTCTTTCGTCTGTATACTAATAATTTCACTAATTTTTGTATAACCCGCTTCCTGAAGCTCCAGCGGCACGTGACCAGTGAAATTGTAAACATCCTTAAAAACAGATGAATAACGTTCAGATCAATAGTTTTAATATTAAAATATAGCTTAGAACAATACAAACTGTAAACATTTACAACAGCAACTGGTTAAACAAACCAACACAAGCACGATAGACGTAAAGCCCAATACTGTACATTATTCTGTTCACCACAAATATGCATGAACAAGTTTGTTGCACTTCATACAAAACAACGAGTTGCCTTGATCTACGTGTTCAAACGATCCCTTCAACGTGGACAGATCTTCTAAGCTTAAAGGAAAGTATTGTGACAAAGTTTAAGTGTCAAGTATCTAAAATCAGTTCACATCAGTTCTGCGAATAGGATTTCTCAGAAAGCGTCCTCAAAAAGAAGTTAAACTTCTTCATTAGAATTTCGCAAAGTCACAGAGAACTGATAAAAATAAAGTTGGAAATACCTGAAATTTCATAAGAACCATTATCTTATGCTTTGCTATATCATTGAGTCTAGTGAAAAAGTGTAAGCTGCGCTGGTGCCAATGACTATGTTATTTGTAATTAACAGAACCTTATAAAAAATAATCCGGTGAATTCCATTTCGTCCAACAATTCAGCTTTGTATCTGTGGAGTCAATCACAGCAAAGATCTAAAGAATGCGGCCTGACAGACAAACTTCATTTTCAAATTGATTAATGTGCCGCGACATTGGTTAAAAAGAGGAACCAAAGACATATCTCAAAGACACACTTCAATTTCAAATTGGTTAATGTGAAGCGACACTGATCAAAAAGAGGAAACAATGACATATCTCAACAGTTATTCAGTATAACCTCTGAACGTTTGAGCCTTAAATGAAATCATTTAATAACGCAATTTCAAGTTTACACACACAAAAACAGTTAAAAGATAAAACTCACAACAATAGGTCAAAGAGCTATAATTACTATACGACTTCTTCAAGCAAGTGTACAAATCTAAAGCAGAATCTCATAGGAAATGTTATATAAATACTTATATTTATTTAAAAGCCTATTTTGCAAAAACTACTGGTCAAGTTACAACCCACCTCAATGAGACCGCAATTCAGAAACTGAGCAAACACAGATTTCAGAATTGTATTCCGATTACCCCATAAACAGCAGCAGCAGCAGCAGCAGCAGCAGTAGTAGTAGTGTTAGTGGTAGTAGTAGTAGTAGTAGTAGTAGTAGCAGTAGTAGTGGTAGTAGTAGTGGTAGTAGTGGTAGTGGTAGTGGTAGGAGTAGTAGTAGTAGTAGTGGTAGTGGTGGTAGTAGTAGTGGTAGTAGTAGTAGTAGTAGTAGTAGCAGCAGCAGCAGAAGTAGCAGTAGTAGCATTAGCAACAATAGTATAGTAAGAGAATAGAAAGAATACAGCAAGTACTATTCAGAAAAGAACGGTACTGGTGATAAGGTCTCCATCATTTCATTTCCAAATGCTCATTTGTTCGATGACTTCTACAGTGAGTTTCTTATGATATTCAGTTATTTTTGCCTAAGATATGTCGGCGAAAACATAAAACTACATAATACACGTTCAAATCTGATAGCATCAACCAAAAGAGAACTAAAAGGCAGGTCTAAACTCAGGTCTAAACTCTAGATTCATCTCCTTCAACTTGCTTACCCACCGTAGCCTGGTAGTCGCTGAGGTTTGTAACTAGACGTTATTGAAGTAATTAGACAAAACTATATTGCTATAGCGAACAGTCAATTCGGCCCATAACCAGACATTACTGCGCGTTTTGAATTAACTGAACAAAACCGTCTGACGGCAGGCGAAAATGACTTTCACACCAGACATTTTGTCTAGCCACACTAGCGTCTCCTCTTAGCAGAAACTACTTTTAAGAGTGTTAATATAAATGTACCCTTTTTCTATATTGACCGTATAGCCTCGACCCTGCTCATTTTTCAATGAATTAATCGGGTGAGATCCTTCACCACCGCTGCCCGTTTGAATGGGCATCACGCCAATTAAGGTCTCTGTCTACGGATGGCCTGGAGTTTTGGTCATTGTGTCTATAGGCCTATTGTACTCCACAAATGACATTCTAAACTAACTCAGCCAGACAGACTGATACTTAAATTAATTGGTCCTTGTAATCCGTTTCTCCTCCTATAAAATGCTTAAGTCTCTGTCTTGGAGTGGCTACTTAAAGCCCTTCCATTTCCATTACAATTGCACATAATAAGTTCTACTGCTAAGGTAACAGCTGCAGCCATCAACTGTACACACACACACACACACACACACGCACGCACACACAAACTAGAATAAGATAGACAGGCATACAAATAGGGATAGAAAGGCAGAAAGGTAGAGAGAAAGATGAGTCGTGTACTGTAGCTGTTATTGCTTTGAACTGTAGGAAAAGACATTATCCAAACATCCATCCGACACATAATTCACAAACAACGGTGTTCCGTTGACTAGAGCTCCGTATATACTCTTCTTCCTTCCTTCCTTCCTTCCCTCGTTCATCCTCTCCTCACCCTGACAGACAGGCTACAAGAGAAATGACTCTAACGGTTACTGATGCCTGGGAGATCTTTGATCGGTCTCCTGGGAGGTCTGTGTCTCCAGGGGCCCAGGACTCCTCAAGTTATGCACAGACAGGCACATTTTTTGCAGAAAAACAACAAAAGATAAACCAGGCAATTTCTTTCGCAAATAAAGCAGAAATACTCAAACTGAATAAATTTCTCAAGCGCCGTAAAACTGCAAACTTCAGGTTTAGAAGAGAATACGCCACAATGCAGCAAGTAAAGTAAAGTTTCTAATATCCCACAAGTGAGACGTAGAGGAGGCGCTCATTTCCTATTCTTTAGACCTCTGCGCCGGCAATTGACGAATCCCAACGTCCTCGACACGGGTCCAGTGCATCGCAGGACTTGCAGTTTACTTAACTCAAGGCTTCTATTATCACGGTAAAAATAAATGATCTATTTCGCACACACACAGACAACGAACAAACTGAAGGCATGATAATTATTAGGCTAACAGTTTTCCGACAATGATGGTCCATGCTTAAACTGTATAAAATAAGACATCTCTTTCCGCACTCTCTAAAGACAAAATATAAGCATCAACATCGTTAAAACTTAATAACAAACTTTACAAAAACTCAAATACGTGGCGAAAACCCCATGACACGAAGAACTCTACCGTCAAATTTCTTCTGTCTAGAAATAGTAGTTCATGCATGCATCAAATCGTAATTTCACAACGGAATAGTAGTCAGGTTCCTACTGGGCACTTATTAAAAATATGACGTAAAGAGGACATATAGTTTTACTAACTGAATATTCTTCAAATGCACTAAGATTTTATAAATAATTCATCAACAAATCAACGCCATATTGGAGTGAAAGAATTTTCCATTCATGTGGCGATTTTTACCTACAGAAGTTGGTTGTTCTGTAGTTCGATATCATGGTATTCCTTCGACCAAAATGAAACAGTTGACTTACACCGGCTCGGTTGAGTTCGGATACAAAATTACAAACATTTGATCAAAATGTAAATTATGACAATTGCTTCAAGGTTAAGGTTCCACAATTGGTGACCAATATACGGTATTAAAACTGATCAGTATGAGTGCAACTTACAATTCCACCTCACTGATACAACTGCCTGCTTAAGGCAACACTATGGTGCTACGTAGAATATCGTGAATAGGCCTGTGTTACGGGGGGGGGAGGGCATGAAAAACCTGTTATTTTGTCAATAGAACCGCTTGGAACGAGGGTAAATGAATGCAGTATTGCACAGCCCACTTTTATGAATAGCTCTAATGCACTCTGGTATTATTCGCCATTAAAGTGATTTAGTTTAATAATGGAACCATTTTCTTATGTAAGTGAATACTGTCCTGCGCCATAAACAGTCATTAAGGCGAGATTTTTCAATCATGGAACCTTCACCGGTGCAGCTATTACAATTGAAATCTGCCGCCTTCCATTATCGAGTCACCTAGCACTTTAAGGTATTCTGCTGAGAGCAGACACTGATGTGGTCAGAAAACTAAGACATAAATTGTCTCGTAACAAGAAAACTACATATACCCCAAACAAACTCCAGCCAGTCAGTAGTGATGAGTTATGTGTCCAAAGGGCACAATGACTGTGTTCCGTACTGTTAGACATGTTGTGTTGGTTTTGGCCACACCAACTGAACTGTTTATTAAAACTCAGATAGTTCAGCACACAAGTATGCAAGAAGACCACGAGAAAAACAGAGAAACAGCTTCGACTTCTGTCTTTTTCCGTTGTCTATCGAAGTGAAGCATCTCTTCCAATTATTTTTATAGCGTTTCCATGTGGAAAAGCAGAAAACCGAATTAAGCTAGAAATTGTGGACACACTCTTAGGAAGGTAAGAACCAGAATTTGGAAACGATGGCTGAACGAACATAGCAGAATGACAAACAGACGACCGAATAATTCCAAAACATTTAAAACAGACTTCATGCTGTCAAAAATACGGGTAAAACTTCACACAGATAGAAACTCCAAAATGGCCGCAGATCAAGAGCACAAGAAGCAGGCAACCAGTCTATTCAATATGGCCGAAAAATTACAACCGACTGTTTCGTACAACATTAATGGTAGTTTTAGGAGAGAGAAAGGGCCAAACTCAGATCATTCTGGCCGACTCATAACCTTCAGGGGAACCTCTGGTCCTGCAACCTTCGCAGACGAACAGAATTGAGGCCAGAAGGGCCACTCCAACGCCCCCAACGGCCACAAAAAATCCCCACTCGAGGGTACCCGTCTCGCCCTTCAGCTCCTTGTGGAAACCGGCGAAGACTCCGATGGCGACTGCGATCAGAACGACTGAAAGAAAAAGCGAACAACAAAAAACTCATGGCTGAGCTGCAAGACCCGCACAGTCAGCGCTGAGCAAAATAAATCGCCTGTCAGCAGATTTGTAATTCAGTTGACAAGCTACTTACTCCGAGGTATGCCACTCAAGGCATCCTGATGTCCAAGTCCCTTACCTCACCTGGTGGCGCTGCAATCGACGAAGTTGTGGGCCCAATCAGCGAGATCGTATTATTTACATGGGCCCAATTAATAATTAATAATTATAATCTGACCCTGAGCTTTGTCACACCCCTCCGGTAGGTGGCGCAGTTGTTTTGTTTCGTTGATAATCACAGGCGAGTTAGACGGCGAAGATAGGAGTGTCATGTCATAGTCTCTCTTCTTCCTGTGTCCGTGCGTTCTGCTCAGTCACGTCATGGGTCATTTCAAGCTTCTCCAACGAATTGTGATTGTTTTAC
Organism: Norana najaformis; assembly: GCA_964023275.1. Taxonomy (NCBI): domain Eukaryota; kingdom Metazoa; phylum Annelida; class Clitellata; order Crassiclitellata; family Hormogastridae; genus Norana; species Norana najaformis. The sequence continues at coordinate 22,904,345 of OZ029921.1, forward strand.
TGGCATCTCACTTGAACTAACCATCGATTGATTATGGTAACGGCGCTACAGAAGTCAGTATATTTGAGTAGATGATGATGGTGATGATGATGATGATGATAATCATGTACTGTACAAGATCATGGTGACGACAATTATTATGATGACGATGACGATGATGATGACGATGATGATGATGACGACGACGATGATAATCATACAGTGTAAAAGATCATCATCATGATAATGACGACAATTATTACGATGATGATGATGACGACGACGAAGACGGTAATCTTGGACTTACATCCGGCTATGATGAGTGACCCGATGACTGAGGCCAACGAGAAGGCCTTCTGGCAGCAGCATCGGCAGCAGACGTGAAGCAAGGCCAAGAGGACAGTCGACAGCAGAATGACGAAGCCGAACGAGTAGAGAGCCTGCGCCGCCTTGTACCAATCTGAAGCAAAAAGACGACGACGCAGGACAAAATAGACAAGGCCAAGCAAGAGGACAAAAGAAGACAGAGGCCAACAGAGAAATAACTGACATGCAGACTGAAAGACAGAGGGAGAGGGTGTGGGAGAAAGAAAGTGAAACCAACAATATATAAGAGTCTAGTTAGAAAAACAGATGTATATGAATTAGACCCATATGTATGTATGTATGTATGTATGTATGAATGTATGTATGTATGTATGAATGTATGTATGTATGTATGCATGAATGTATGTATGTATGTATGTATGAATGTACGTATGTATGTATGTATGAATGTATGTATGTATGAATGTATGAATGTATGTATGTATGTATGAATGTATGTATGTATGTATGCATGAATGTATGTATGTATGTATGCATGAATGTATGTATGTATGTATGAATGTATGTATGGATGTATGTATGTATGAATGTATGTATGTATGAATGTATGTATGTATGAATGTATGTATGGATGTATGTATGAATGTATGTATGTATGTATGTATGCATGAATGTATGTATGTATGTATGTATGTATGTATGAATGTATGTATGGATGTATGTATGTATGAATGTATGTATGTATGTACGTATGTATGAATGTACGTATGTATGTATGTATGAATGTATATATGTATGTATGTATGTATGAATGAATGTATGTATGAATGTATGTATGTATGAATGTCTGTATGTATGTATGTATGTATGAATGTATGTATGTATGTATGAATGTTTGTATGTATGAATGAATGTATGTATGTATGTATGTACGTATGTATATGCATACATACATACGTTGACGAATGCTTACATACATAAATACATACCTACATAATAGATACACATATATATGCATGTATGTATGTATGTAAATATGAGAGTGTATGTATGTATGTGTGCATGTATATATCTATGTATGTATATAATTATGTCATCCTCTTCTTGTCCTTCTCCTCGTTCTTGTCCTTCTTCATTGGTCAGCCTGTTTCGCATGCATTCGTGTATTTGCTGAGCCGAATAAACTCAGTCAAGTGCGGCTAATCAGGCATGCCTGAACCCGCGCTCGAGAGATCGATTCCATCTCTCTATCTGCTTCTGTGGTTATGCCTCTGTCTCTGATTGTGTATTTATTTCTGCGTATGAAAGGCTAGTCAGCTGGATTTGTCTTTTGTCTGGATGACGGATGAACGCTTGTGCGTTCAGCTTTGTGTAAAAACCAGTTATGTGCCATGTATGTATGCATGCAGACGTCTACAACTTAATGCTTTGAGACAGACATAGCGACCCAGACAGACAGACAGGCAGACAGGCAGGCAGACAGACAGGCAGGCAGGCAGACACAGGCATACAGATAGACAGGCAGGCAGACAAAGAGACATACACTCATAGAACAGGATGGTTCGAACGACTAGTACATTATGACCGTTCCATGCCAGCTATTCCCCCCAAACCTGACAGAGTTTTTCGACGCATTTTGCCTCACACAAGCATCAGCCCCAGGGGGATTGGTTCCACCGCTGCACCTGCTCGGTTAGACAAACGACGATCCCTGGGGAACATCGAACGATGGTTCTATTGCGCAAGTGACGCCTGGTGATCGACATAAACATCTAAATAATTGAAGCTATATTTGGATGGGAACAATTAAGGGAACATAACAACTGCCTCTACCAACCTCTGATTGACAGCCGTGCGTGACTCCCACGTATATATATATATATATATATTACATATTACATATTACATATATATTATATATTACTGATTACATAGACATATATGAGTTACTGAATAGTTATGTATATATATATATATATTGTGTGCGCATGCGTATTCCTGGGAGTTTGTCAGGTAAGAGAAATTGTGCGAAGACTCCCATTATTTCTGTGGTTCTTCGATTCCAATGCGACACTCGATGCTTAGTCCAGCTCTTGGAAATCTCTGCGATTGTTTTATATGTGCTGTCGTTTCCTCTGCTTGTCAAACAATGTACATATGCCATATGCATACGTACGTACGGTATATATGTATACACATACTATACATACTAACCTAATGGTTGGCGTTTTGGACTATTAATCGAAAGGTCGGGATTCAAATCCCTATATGCAAACATGCATACATGCATACATACATACATGCAAGCATACATACACACAAGCATACACACAAGCATACAAACAAGCATGCATACATACATACAGGCAAGTATACATACAAGCATACATGCATACATACATACATACATACATTGTAACGTACATAAGTACATGCATATTATGTATATATTCCAATTAATTTTATGTGCGCATTTATTAAGCGCCACTATGTAATGACTAAGCGTCAAGCGTCGTTGATTCAATGATGTCACTCGGTTCTGTTACACATGGCCTCAAGCACGAAGCATAGGCGCTATATAAATGTATGGAGATACATTACATATGTGAGGTATAAAAACTATACATTACTTGGTTGCGGGCAAGTAGTTGGAGAGCTTGGTGAAGGGATGGAAGAGGGAGGAGGGATGATGGATGGATGGACGGACGGATGAACAGACGGATGGATGGATGAATAGATGAATATATGAATGGATGAATGGATGGATTGATTAATGGATGAATGAATGGATGAATCGATGGATGGATGGATGGATGGACGAGTGGATGAATTGGTGAGTGGATAGAGGGATGGATGAATGGATGGATAGATGGAATTGTGGAAGGTCAATCGCTTGATGGATCAATGAACTGAAAATTCGATTGATAAAAAAATAAATAAATCGATTAAACAAAAAGTCGGTGGATGGTCTTATAGGCGCGTGTATGAAATATTTCTATCGAAATTGCAAACACAATAAACAGCGACTTCTATAGCGCCAGAATCTTTAATGCACAATACAAGAATCGATAATACGTATCCACGAGATGTAACGCCAGATTTATACATGTAGTCGGCGTCCTTGAGCTAATAATAATAATATATTCACGGCCGGCCACGTGATTTACAACTCACCTGGTATTTTCGATTCCATATCGAAATTGTTTTCCCAGAACCAGATGCACTTGTTGTCTGGATAGCACCATGAAAGCAGACCGACATGTTCAAAGCTGGCGAATCCTGGCAAAGAGAGGACCCGTTTGATTATTGTGCCGATGTCCGCGGGGTAGTAAATCCAGTAGGGGGCTACGAAGCCCACGCCGCACGCCAGAAGGGCGAGCAGCACAAGAATGAAACCGAAGAAACTCACGACGCACATCGCAACAAAATGACGAGGTCGACGACTATGAAGAGGACGTGCGGAAGAAGAAAATGCCACCTAACGTTTGCCGGGGAAGCGTTGTCAACTCGAAAACTCTCTCGGTGTTTGCTGCTGCTGTGTGGAATCAAGCACAGTCTGCTCAGGCGATCGACCATCAGCCTCCTTCATCTATGGAGCGCCGCTGTCGGCATTAGCGCCACAAAGAGCCATCCATCATCGGCTCTAGCCAAAGAGCAACACGAGAAACGAAATAAGAACGCTAGTGCAAGAAAAACAAGAAATAATCATTCGCATTATTTATATTAAAATTACACGATATTACAACTCTTTTATAATCACAATATTAATTATCTATAAATTAATCAAACGAAAATACAAAGCTGGCTAAACTGAACGCCGTTTAATAATTCTATTATCACCGTCTGTTTTAATTAAAATACCTCTATTAATTATCACACCGTAAAACTACAGATGCGGTTAGTTTGAGCGTTTTAAAATATCACGGCTGTACTGCCAGCTTTAGTTATATACGCTGCAAACGGCTTCCCATACTATGAATTTCGCAGCCGGGCCACAGCCGCGCAGGAGTCGGCCGGTGGCATCCAACGCGACGTCGTTTTATGGGGCGCCGGAGGCATGAGACTGCACCTGCAGCCTTTAATGGCAGACGCTATGAGCGAAAGATCTTTACTGGCGAGCGAGCATGCGCCGCTGAGTGAGCGAAGATCGATATGACAGCAAAGCATGCGATGTGTATACATACAAGTGTGTCTCGACCGTACACACACACACACACATACACACAAAAACACGCATGCAACGGTCGATTATATGACGTTGCAGGCGGCCATATTAGACTCTTGGAAGGACGGCGAGATGAAAGGCGACTCGATCATATAGTGTAGCATTGGGCGCCATATGTGCGCTATATAATCTACGTGGAACCATAGACAAGCGACAATACAGAAGACGGTGTTGGTGTTGGTGTTAGAGGTGGTGTTGGTGGTGGTGGTGT
>OZ029921.1:22911586-22954086 GCA_964023275.1 Norana najaformis
CTCCCCCTGTTCTTTTTCCTCCTTCTTCTCCTCCTCTTCATCCTCCTCCTCATCTCGTCTTCCTCTCTTTTCTTCTTTCTCCTTCTCCTACATGACCTCCTCCATTTCCTCCACTTTCTCTTTCTCCTCCTTCGCCATCTGCTCTTCCTTTTCTCCTCCTCTTCCTCCTCTTCATCTTCCTCCTCTTCTTCTTCCCCTCCTCTTTCTGCTATTCCTTTCCTATCTGTTGCTCTTCTTTTTCTTCCTCCTCCTCCTCTTCCTCCTCCTCTTCCTCCTCCTCCTTCTTCTTTTCCTCCTCCTCTTCCTCCTCCTCCTCCTCCTCCTAAATATCGTCTGCTGATTGAAAGCGACTCCAGCATCGCATGATCTCCAGTGATGACAGACCAATCATCTGTCGTCGGCCTCAACTGTCCTTTCAATACATTATGGGGCTAACAGCAGTCTATGCGTTGGCGCATGACTCGATGACAGTGAAAGTCCTTCGCCAATTCTACAGGGAATGCACACAGAACCATGTCTATTCAAAACGCTCATGAAACTATATACACGTATCTCTAATCTAATCTAATCTAATCTAATTTAGCTTATGGTTTCTACAGCCATAATAATACAAAGAATTAAATCGGCTGTCGCTTATAAGTAAAGTATAACATGTCACATCACATAACATCACATAATATGACATCAACGTAATATAATATATAATAACACAGTGCAACATAAACCAACGCAATGCAAAATAACAACACAGTGCAACACGACATAACACAACGCAAAATAAAAAAACGCAGTGCAAGACAACACAATGCAACACAACATGATGCAGTGCAACATGCCATAACATAACGCAACACAGTGCAACATTATACAACTTATTCCAATGTTCATTTGTCCAATTCTTTTGCCTGACAGGCAAGAAGTCTGCGACTGGAGGCGACTGAGAAAAACAATGAAGGAGAAAAGTACTGGAAGCCAGTGAATGGAACACGAAAGGAGTGGATCGATTGCCGCGGATTGCCTTGCCATCAATGGAGGCGATCGCAGGACAAACTTTCCCAGCTAACCAAGGTATGCAAACGCAACGTAAAGTTATGTTAATTTATGCTAAATAAGTTATGTTGTGGTATGTTAATTTATGTTAAAATAAATTATGGTATGTTATGTCAATTTATGCTAAAATAAATTTTATGTTATGTTAATTATGTTGAAAAAATTATGGTATATTATGCTAATTTATGTTAATATGAATTATGTGATGTTATGTTAATTTATGTCAAATTAGATTATGTTATGTTATATTGATTTATGTTAACATGAATTATGTAATGTTATGATAATTTATGTCAAATTAGATTATGTTATGTTATATTGATTTATGTTAACATGAATTATGTAATGTTATGATAATTTATGTCAAATGAGATTATGTTATATTATATTAATTTATGCTAAATTAAGTTATGCTATATAGTTAAATAGTTAAAGTACTGCGGATCATAAACATACACCACACCATGTAGTGAGATATCAAAATAGTATAGACCAGACCTAAGTGTCTAACTGGTCCGTCCTGTATTCTGATTCTTGGGAACTTACTCACAAACTATGCGTCCTTAATGGTACGTGGAATAATCAAGGTCTGGCGCATTAGAAGTTGATTATTCGAAATGGTTATACCTAGGAGAGGCGCTACACGAATGCTCGAGCAATGAATGAACAATAAGACAATGATTACTATAAAATAATTATTATTACACTTACGTTCAGATTACTTGACTGTACAGAAGTTGAATACAATCGACAGGATTGAGCCTAATCTAAACCCTAATACACTGATATTAACTAGATTCTACACAATTAGTCTCGTCATCTTCCTCGACCGTTTCGTCGTCCATCTTCGACTTCTTCCTTCTCCCGAGGAACCGTCCACTCCGTCCGACTTGTTCTTCCCAACTGTCTGGAATGCGCGCTGTCCTGCCTAATGTCTAGCCAGCGTCTCCCAGCCTCTGATTGTATCGCCTCTTGGCTGGCGAACCCCTCCGACCAGCGCAGGATTCGAAACCCTTACCATATTTGAATCTCTCCCTGAACGAATTAGCATATCACTCAGGCTGTGCTAGTTTGGATGAGCTAGCCGGGTTTACTCATTTCTGCCAATTATCCTTCAAATCTCCTTTTAGGGGAATATCAGTTACATGAGCGTCGTCTTCCCCTGGATTGTCTTCCCGGCCCGTTGCGAGGCTGAGCCGTTCTAGCACCGGGCTATGACTATGACGTGTACAGCAACCCTTCCTCCAATTGCTATGCTGGATAAGAGATTGACACATTCCAGGTTAGCGGCCAGCATCCACGCGTTTGACTAAGAAGTCTGCCAACTTACTGAGTCACTCTGGAATGCACAATGTACTGCCTTTATATAGCGCACTTTCCAGCTCGGTCACAATAGTATCCATTGTTTAATGGCATCTTATAACTACATGGGCCATGTGTAATGTAAAGAAGGCAATTTATATTGCTCAGTTCAACAAGCAAAGCAATTTAAAGGACACTTTACAGTCTTGTAAACATGTAGTTCAATCAATTCAAAGTTTGCGCCAATCAAAACTAGGTAGACCATTGCAAAGGTGGGCCCACAGAAGAACTGTAAGCCAACGAGCACTCCAAAATATTCATAGTCGGTGGTCACTCAAGCGTGACATTTAGATTCTGTGGGACTGGGGTCAATGCAGCGTGACGTAGTTATGAATCTAAAACTTATGTTCTGCTTCAAAGAGGCTGCAAACAAAAGAAGAACCACGGAAAGGGGGTCTTACAAAAGAGATTCATTGCTCCGCCCCAACGTTTTATTGTTGTCGAGTTACAACAAGCGTAACGGCCTTTTTTACCAATGACGTCGCCGGTTTCAATGGTAAATGACCTTATCGCACCGGAAGTAAACATCGATCGATAGCGCGAAACCTTCAATGAAATCGAGAGCAACTGTCGCTATTGTTACCGCCCGAAACACGTGACATTATACCCTCAGACCGGGTGATTAAAAAATTGTGTGGGCTGATTAAAAATTGTGCAGAGGTGTTACCTTCTGTGTGTCTTTATGTATGTATGTATGTATGTATGTATGTATGTAGGTAGGCAGGCAGGCAGGCAGGCAGGCAGGCAGGCAGGCAGGCAGGCAGGCAGGCAGGCAGGCAGGCAGGCAGGCAGGCAGGCAGGCAGGCAGGCAGGCAGGCAGGCAGGCAGGCAGGCAGGCAGGCAGGCAGGCAGGCAGGCAGGCAGGCAGGCAGGCAGGCAGGCAGGCAGGCAGGCAGGCAGGCAGGCAGGCAGGAAGGTAGGTAGGTAGGTAGGTAGGTAGGTAGGTAGGTAGGTAGGTAGGTAGTTGTGTGTGTGTCTATGTATGCCTTCATGTATGTACGTATGTAAGCATTTATGTATGTGTGTATATATGTATATGTGTATATGTATGTATGTATATAGGTAGGTATGTAGGTAGGTATGTGTATGTCTATGTATGCCTTCATATATATATGTATGTATGTATGTATGTATGTATGTATGTATGTATGTATGTATGTATGTATGTATGTATGTATGTATGTATGTATGTATGTATGTATGCCTATGTCTTTGCGCGAATGTTTACGTGTGTGTTCGTATGATTGGCAGTCGAGTGCCTGATGCCTATACGTGACGGCGTCGTCTTGTAAGATTCTCTTGCGAAAGGTCTTTCGTCAGAGGGTCAAATGGAGTCTCGACTCATTTTTCTCTCTTGTATATCGTCTTAATTGCGATGATTAAAGATTGATTAGTTCCTTGTTGCGTAAATGGCAGCTTCGTCAATGGCAGCCAACACGTAGCAGAACACAGGAAATTATGGTAAGTAAGTAAGTAAGCAAGTAAGTAAGTAACTTCAAGTTAGGAGTCTTCTGTTCTAATTTGTGGTAAGATTATGCACATTACTGGAGTGGTCACAGTGCTGAACTGTGAACAGACAGGTTGGAGGTTCGATTCAACGTCGTGACAGATAGATATGTTGAGGTTTCTGATCCACCATAGTGTCACATAGCATAGAGTAGCATAACAAAATAGTATAACATAAATGAAGATTCATAAAGTGCAACTTCAAGAACAAACTCATCAGAAGGGCTCCCGATCAGTCAGAAAAGACCCGCGATCAAACGGGACAGATTGCAATCGCTTGCGGAACAAAGAAGGTGACAGGATATTCTACTATAGCATAGCATAGCATCGTACTGCATAGCATATCGTAACATTGTATAGTATAGTCTGCCTACCTGCCTCTGGGATCTTGATCTGGAGCCGAATCCTTCCTGACTAACGATTTTGTTTTGACTGTGAATAAGCTGGTTCGTGCGACTTAGCTTTCGTTGGGCGCTGTATAAATCTCGAGCTTACGATTACTATTACGATAGTATGGTATTGTATGGTAGAGTATTACATGGCATAGCATAGCATAGTATAGAGCTTACGATTACGATAGCATAATATGGTACGATATAGTATTACATGGCATAGCATAGCATAGTGTAGTATATAGCATAGCGTGTTAATCTGAGGTGGTTCAGGCGTTACATTTTCTATTCGTCGTAGGAATTTGAACCGAATTCGGAATCTTCAGCTGCGAACGACATCGTGCTGACCGAGGCTCAGGTGGACGAGCTGGACCGACTGACCAGGTCAGCTGGGAAGCACATCAGAGGGAAGCGAGAGACATCCAAGGGCGCCTTCGCGTTCTGGAAGCTTCCGATCTACTACATGTTCGACGGTTACCACAGTAAGTCCATCGACACAACCATAGATGCTATAGGTGAAGGGGCACTTTGGTGTTCATCAATTAACTGATTGGAGATGGCGGTGGTGATGACGGTGATGATGTTGATGATGATGGTGATGATGATGATGGTGGTGGTGGCGGTGAGGTGGTGGTGGGGTAGTTACTGTGGTGATAGTGATGATGAAGATGATGACGACGACGACGACGATGATGATGATGATGATGCTGATGCTGATGAAGACAATGATAATAACAATGCTATATACTATACTATGCTGTGCTATGCCATGTAATACTATACCATACCATAATATGCTATCGTAATCGTAAGCTCTATACTATGCTATGCCATGTAATACTATACCATACGATGGCAATAATGATGACAATGGTCATAGTGATGAGCGTGATGATGATGATGATGATGACGATGATAATGGTATTAACTTTAAAACTTTAAAGCTTGATATTCCAAATAAACCAAAAATATAAATATAAATAGTAAGTAAGAAAGCTTACACTTGTTCACCTTGCCAATGCCAGCACTTACTTGCTTGCTTGCTTACTTACTTGCTAACTTGCAGGCGAGATACAGAGGCAGACGATTCGCGATGCTCTTCAACATTGGATGGATAACAGCTGCATCCGCTTCACTGAAATTCCAATGTATCATGTCTTCACGGATCATCACATCCTCTTCACAAGAGAACCACAAGGGTTGGCATCATTAGCATCTCACTATAATTACATGCATATATCCATGTATCTATGTATTTACATATGTGCGCATGTATGTATGTATGCATGCATGCATGTATTATGTAAATGCACGTATGTATGTAAATGTATGTGTGTATGTATGTACCTATGCATTATGTATGTATTATGTAAATTTATGCATATGTATATGTATGTATGTAAATGTGTATATATATATGTGTATGTAAGTAAGTATGTATGTATGCGTTTTTATATATGCATGTATATATTCTAAGCGCCTCTCCCGAAGTATACACGGAAGATGAAATTGAGATAAACAGAATTATGACGCCTCTATTTTCCTGTATGATTCTACATGTAAAGACAGACAGACAGACAGACAGACAGACAGACAGACAGACAGACAGACAGACAGACAGTAGAAACCACCACTAAAGCTGCTAGACTTTGCTTGCGTGTATTGCAGAATTAAAACCTTGAGCAAATTTCCACTCAACGTTTCACACGAATTTGAGGGCATAACTACAAAGAGCTTTAATTAAGTTACAGCATGTCACAACAAGGAAGGATGGGCTTCTTAGCGATATGTATATATATATATATACACATATAAGCGTATATAATGTGTAATATATATGTGTGTGTATATATATATCACGTATGCGCAGGATGTATACAAGCAAATTAATTATAGTCAAATGTTTATGACATATGCACGCATTTATAATTGGGCTGAGCGCATCCAATCTGCTTTATCGCAGCTCTGTCGCGCGCCACCTACACTCGGGGTTTGAAGTGACCGATGATGGGGGACGCACAGCAATTTTATGGACTCCGTTGTATATGACTAACGACTGTCAGACGATTTCATCATCACTTCCCCAACAGATATAATGAGCTCTAATGTGAAAGCATAATTTGCCATAGCTTCATCATATATATATATATAATGTATATATATATATATATATATATATATATATCCATAATTATTTTTATATATATATGTGGTTGTCTGTATATTATAGTTTCTGATAAACATGGGTTGAAACAAAATATGACTACAATCTAAGGCTTTTAAGTGCATCGGATGTACACACACCCAAAATACTTTCCAGCGATACGTCAACTAGCGAGAAACGGGTGTCATGAGCATCACATCAGAATTTTATCAGACGATTTAGTATAGCACATTTTAGTTCTCTCATGTTCACGGTGGTCTATCGGTTACGCGTTTGGTCATTGATCATGCGGTTGCGGGTTCGACTCCGTATAACGACCCTGGGCAAGTTGCTTATACACACCGTTCCTCTGTCACCAAGCAGTATAATTTGGTACAGGCGTAAGCTGGAAAGTAAATGGCAAGTCTTGGGATTTGTCCACTGCCGGTTCAAAGAAAAAGGGGAAAAATTCTAAAGAAAAGGAAATGAGTGTCTCCCCTACTTTTCACTTGTGAGATATGGTTACTTTAGTTTTATTTTATATTATACGTATGTAAAATGTATAAGAGACTCAATAAATTAAAAGTATGTGCGTGTTGTGTGTGAGTGTGAAACTGTATCTAGCTTACAACTTGAACAAAGGCACAATATATGCGTTCGAACCTGTATTCGATGAAGATAGTTTACTAAAAAGAAACTGTGAAGTTTACTTTTAACAGTTTGTGGGTATACTTTTTCTTGTATTGCCTTCACACTTCTTACCTTTACTTTATTACCTTTACCTTTATTACCAGTACCTGTATTGCCTCCATTACCTTGCTCGAGTACGGTTGATAATTTTATTTCTTACGATAATATGTAACGATTCCTTGTTGTTAATGTAACTCGTTGATGCGTTATTGTAGTTGTTTTTCATACACGGGAATGATAGACGCAGTACCTCAACAAGTCAACCTAGAAGACCAGTGTCTGGAGACAGTAAGTTGTGTTGTATTTCTATACCTTGGAAGCAGTGATAAGCCCTACGAAGTGTGATGTAATGACGAGACAATGCGTGCAACACCGCGAGTGAATAGCTACATTGATTAACGCGTACGTCAAGGCGCCTCTGAGCGTGAGGATCCCGGTTCGCGTCCCGGTCGTGGCTTATTTCAGAGGCTTGAATCTCGGGCTAGCACGGTCCGTACCTGGGAACCTTGAATGGCGTGGGGCCCATTCAAACTGGAGCAGCGGTGGTGAAAGCTCTCACCCGATCACTTCCTGGAAATATGAGCATGGTCGAAGCTATGCGGTAGCTGTAGAAACACGTTACATTTACATTTACTGTTAGTTTCATCCGTGTCCTCACCCAGGTTGAATTTCTCTCAAATTTTGACATTGCGGCCGTTTTAACATTTCTCTCATTTCAAACTGTTCGCTTTCTAAAATTTCTTCTGGTTTGATTGTCTCAAATTAACACATTTCAAACATAATACAACTTAGTAAAACGCCTTGAAAGGCGTTGAAATAAGAGTTCTGATGCTAACAAAGAGCAAAAGAGAGGTCCTTGAAAGAGATATTCAGTGTCAGCTGCGCAATAAACTGTGATGCTGGAAATTATAAAGACTGCTGAAAGTTGCAGCCTCATGTTGAGTCCTAGATTTATGTAGATTTATTTAGATTTTTATTTAGAATCCATTGACCTTGGAAATAAATCATCATGACTGGTTTTTGTATTTGTAGTTCGGGAAGCCAGTGCACGAGATAGGTCATGTTCTGGGTCTGTGGCACGAACAGCAGCGGACGGATCGCGACGAATCAGTCCAAGTGATCGACGAAAACATCGGCATCTTCAAGAACCAGTTCTCGAAGCACTGGGAGGTGCCGGAAGACGTACCCTACGAACTCGGCTCAGTCATGCACTACACCTCAAAGGTACTTCTGTCCTAAGTAACCATTGTGTCCCATTCGTAGGCCTATCGAGCAGGAACAAGAGATTTCTTTTCATATTCTTCTCCAGGTAGCCCCAGCTTTCAACATTACATACATGAGCCGGAACACGCACACACACCCACACGACTATAAGGCCATTATTACATAGACAGCATTAATAATAAGTATCAGAACACTGCTTCGATTGTATTGTTACATTGGGTGATTGTAGGATGGTTCTAGAAACGGCCAGGCGACACTGAGAGCCAGGAACCCACTGTACCAGCGCAACATGGGCCAACGGACGGGACTGTCATTCGGAGATGCCAAGTACATCAACATGGTCTACTGCAAAGGTCAGACACGCCATAATTTCTCCCTGCCTATCTGTCTGACCGTCCGTCCGTCCGTCCGTCCGTCCGTCCGTCCGTCCGTCCGTCCGTCCGTCCGTCCGCCCGCCCGCCCGCCCGCCCGCCCGCCTGTCTGTCTGTCTGTCTGTCTGTCTGTCTGTCTGTCTGTCTGTCTCTATTCTGTTTGTCTCTTGTTAAATAATGGCAGTAACCGGCGTTCTTCTGAGATACATTTGGAGCTCCTTGACAGTTGAAATCATGTTCAATGTTGCGCTAAAGACGACAGGGTTACCCTCACCGACGGGTACTCCTTCGGCTGGTGGCAGAAGGCGCTGGGTGGCAGTTGATTCCCAGTACATGTATCCCGTTGTACTGTCTTTCAGGTGTCTGCAAGACACGTCTTCGACGTCCGTGTGAGCATGGAGGCTATCAGGATCCGAACTCATGCCACACGTGCAAGTGTCCGGATGGCTTTTCCGGCGACTTCTGCCAGGAAGTGGCCAAACCAGTGAATGGTAATTGTAATTGTAACTTCACATTTCTGTAGCACCTTTTAAACTCAAACTCCTCCGACCTAATAACACAAACCACGATCGAACACAGCACTTTCAGACGGTTTCCGAGAAGAAGTAGAGCGCCAGTTAGGAGTTTGTGTAGTAGAAGGCTACTGGCCTAATTAGCTACATCGGTAAGTGCGTACGCCAAGGAGCCTCTGAGCGTGAGAATCACAGGTTAGCATCCCGGTCGTGGCTTATTTCAGAGATTTGAATCTCGGGCTATAGTACGGTCCGTGCACGGGGACCTTAATTGGCGTGGCGCCCATTCAAACGGGCAGCGGTGGTAAATGATCTCACCCGATAAATTCATTGCAAAATGAGCAGAGTCGAAACCATACGGTCGCTATATAAAACCGATACATTTACATTTAGGCAGATTGAAAGGACTAAATGTTCTTAGATATAGTTTAGTACCTTGAAATCGGGTGAGATGTGTACAGCTGTGTATCTTGTTTGTTTGTTGAGGTGATTGCGGTGGGGTGGTTGAGCTTAGTGACGCAGAAGAGAGGACGATTGAGAGTCCTAGATACGTTGAGGAGAGGAAGTATGAACCTCACTCGAGCTGCACCTGGTTGATCAAGGTACGTCGGCCCTACTTCGTACACTGTCTCTCTGCATGTTCGAATTTATGTATGTATGTATGTAGGTATGCATATATCTATGTATATATGTTCGAATGTATGTATGCATGCATGTATGTATATATGTATGTATGTATGTATGTACGTATGTATGTATGTATGTATGTATGTATGTATGTATGTATGTATGTATGTATGTATGTATGCATGTATCTATCTTCAACACTGTTTATCATCATCATCATCATCATCGTCATCGTTGACATTCTTTCTCACTGCGTCTAATTGTTTAGGCTCCAGTCGATCGTCGGATTCGAATCCAGTTCGTTGACGAATTCGGTCTGTATTGTCGGGACGACACCTGTTATCACTGGGTTGAAGTCAGATATCACCGAAACCTCGCCACAGAGGGACCGAGGTGAGACCTTGATTCAAAATAGGAAGGAAGGAAGGAAGGAAGGAAGGGATGGTGATGATTATGATAATGGTGTTGATAACGTTGTTGTTGTTCGTGGTGGTGGTGGCGGTGGCGGTGGTGATGGCAGTGGCGGTGGTGGTGGTGGTGGTGATGGTGGTGGTGGTGTGATGCCGATGTTGATAATGTCCGTGATGGTGGTGTTGGTGTCAAATGACTGAGCGGATGAGGGCACTGTCAAAGGGTGCATCAGAGGGCAGCTATAAGACCAGATGGGGTTATTTGGTTGAGTCATGACTGACGACAAGAGGAAGGATACTGAGAAACAGGAGACAATAGGGTGAGGGTGATTGACGTTGAACGCAGTGCTGTGTAGTGCATCTGATCATTTATATGGCGCCTCTCGAACCTCGCAAAGGCGATGAAGGGGTAGCGGTGGTTGTCAAAACCCACCACCACCGCTACCCACTGAACCCGGAAGTGTGTCTGTGACGAGCCATTTATTTTGATATTTTGCCAGTTAACTTAAAAAGTGAATGACTTTTTACTGTTTGAGCTTCATAGAGCTTAGATATCTGTTTCATTGTTTGAAAGGGTTTTATATATTTTGCAACCGGATGCGGGTTAATGTCTAGTTGCATTCAATTGCGGCGTCTAAATATCTCGCTGGTGTCTGAACATCGCATCGCAAGATGTTGGTATCCACGTTGTCGCTGTAGCCTTAATTATCCAATGATTCGGTTTTAAAAGATGTCCACATGGGTTTTGCAAAGATTACATTACACGATGATGACTATGGTGGTAGTGGTGGCGATGAGGAGGAGGAGGAGGAGGAGGAGGAGGAGGAGGAGGAGGAGGAGGAGGAGGAGGAGGAGGAGGATATTATGGTGTTGATGATGGTGATGATGATGAACATAATGATGAGATGATCATCATCATAATCATGATGATGATGATGATGATCATAATCATTATCATATGCTGTGCAAGATCATAATCATCATAACCATCGAATGATTATGGTATCAGCGCTATAGAAGTCGATATATTTGAGATGATGATGATGATGATTATGATGATGATAGTGATGATGATGATGGTGGTGGTGGTGGTTATGATGACGACGACGTCGATTACGATGATGATGAATGTCTTGATTGTAGATTTTGTTGCAAGTCGAGGCCTGACGTCACGATGACGAGCGAATCGAACGAGATGATGGTTGTCTTTCGTAGCAACTGGACAACGGTTGCAGGCAACGGCGAGCTGCGCGGCTTCAGAGCAGTTGTCAAAACAGGTGAATATGGAACATTTTCCTGAACATTTGTTTCGCCTTTTTCTTTTCTAACCTCGAACGTCACATTTTGCAAACGTCACATTTTGCAGACGTCACATTTTGCAAACGTCACATTTTGCAGACGTCACATTTTGCAAACGTCACATTTTGCAGACGTCACATTTTGCAAACGTCACATTTTGCAAACGTCACATTTTGCAGACGTCACATTTTGCAAACGTCACATTTTGCAAACGTCACATTTTGCAGACGTCACATTTTGCTTCTTGCCATAAGTCCCCTCATCAAAGATTTAAAGAGGCCTGAACCATTGCAAATACGAGATCCTAATCTCAAAACATGCACATAATAAGCCTACTAATTCGCCGAAGTCAATTATAGCACGTAATTGGAGAAATAATTATTAATAAATAATACATAACTTTTTCTAAATCTGAGGCCCCTACTCTATGTGAAGCCAGGGCTAAATAGCCTTGCAGACTCCCCCCCCATTATCTGCCCTGGTTTCCAGTGTTTAACGACATCTTGTGGCTGCAAGGGCATTGACGTCTACATTACCTTTACGTTGCACCTAATTATAATTATTCATAGTTGTTTTAACGAGATCTTATAGATGCCATGGGCCGTTAACGTAGACCTTGCGTTTCCTTGGGTTGTTTTCCTACGAACAGATTCCGGCGGTTAACCGCCGTTGACAAAAAGATATAGCATCGATTGACAGCGTTTTAAATGTGCCTAACGAGAACCATGCATTTATTGATCATTTGGTGTCTAACTACACCTTGCGGTTATCAATCATGCATTACCATATTATTACGCCATCTACCAAAAAGGTGAGGTACCAGCAGGAGTTGTTTGTTTTGAAAGCTCTGTTATAACGAAGATGATTAGCGTCGCCTTCCTCCTTATCCAAGCTTCGGACTGGCAACACCCGACTAAAGGCAGTGGGAATGCAAACTTCAAAGGCAGTGGCCTAGTTTGAAAAGCTTTCTATGCATGTCGACTGCTTTAAAAGAGGGGAAGTTTAAGCTTAACTGTTTTTTCTTATTGTGTCAATTGTTTTCGTATTCTTAAAAAATACCAGCTCAAACATATAACTTGTAATAAACGGAGCAGCTGAGACATTTGTGTATGTTTATAATTTCACGTGCCTTGTGATCTTCATTCCAAGTTTAGAAAACGAAATATGCCGAATTTATAGACTGTGACGGAATGTGGTAGGCAACTGATAATTTTGTGTATCCGGTGCATGCTTTTTCCGATTTTAGTTCCTTCCGTTTCCATGGAAACGCGATTTGGTTCCACGCCTCGTTCTGCGGAACCTTTGTCTGCTAGTTCAGTGGACTCACCTGCGATCACCTTTGATGCTACGGGCTCATCTGCGGTCACATCTAATTCCACGGACCCACCTGCAGTCACCTTTGAGGCAACGGTCACACCTGAAGTCACTTCTGATTCTTTGAGGCCACATTTGGTAACAATGCAAGAGCAGCGACTCGTAACAACAGTAAATATTGCTGATTTGTTAACGTAACCATGAGAACTCAACGTTTCTATGACAACTCAGCATTTCAGCAGACAGCATGAATGGCCCGGCATAAAGCTCCTATTACGTTACAGTAATTACAGCGATTTCTGTACGTAAAGTCTGATGATCTTTAAAACAACAATTATTAATTCTGCATTTATTAAGCGCCATTATCTAAAGATCATTCGACAACGCTGACCAATTGTGAGTGAAGGCCTTGCTCAAGGTACCGAAACAGTAACCGTCTCAGTGAGGAGCATCGAAACCATACTCTCGAACTCGTACTGTGGAACCCGTACTCTCAAAACCATACTCTCGAACTCATACTCTCGAACCCGTACCCTCCGCGTTACAAGCCGATCGCTCTAGCCAATCGTCTGGCGTGTTCCATGAACCATGTGCATGTCAGTTAATGTTCGGGACTAAATGAAATGTACATGCACGAAGCAGGGTATTGTTTCAAGGTGTTTTAAAAGAACTTTTTAAGGTGTTTTAAAAGAGCTTTTTACATTAGCTGCAGACTCGTTTTGGCTACTCATTTTTACATAATTTTACCATTTCTCTATTAATGTTATTTTAGTGTCGTGTTGCCAATTCTCTGTTAATGTGATTTTATGTGTTGTTGCCAATTCTCTATTAATATTTTATGTGATGTTGGCATTTGCTATTATGTTATTTTTCGTGTTGTTAGTTCTGCACGTTTTGTCACAATTTTACAACTGCATTAATGTTGTTATTTTATATTGTTATTTTGCTTACAACATATTCATAAAATTGTTTATAAGTATATTATTAAACTTCTTAGGCATATTTTACGTGGCTCTTATGCTAAATGTTATACATAATTGTGGCGTTTTCGGTCGGGCTAACTGTCCACGGGGTGGGGGTAACTCTAGCCCAGTTCTACGCTCAGAGCCACCCGCCTCACTGCCCCTTGCACTCTCACTGTACAATGGTCTTCCCGTATCATCTCTTCCCATACTGTCTGTTCTCTCCAAGGAAGGCCTAGGATAGGTCGCTTCCCTAAGGGAATCAACACTGTAACTCTCGGTCTCGGGATCCGACTTTGCCTCTTCCGCGGTCGCCGGATGGGCAACGTCCTGAGGATGGCCTTTACTCAGAACAGGGTTCGTTCCTTTACTGGCAATAGTCGTTCCCTTTCTCCGTGAGGACTTTCTTGTAACTACCATTCTACATCTTGTAACTCTCCCGTTACCGCCAATATTTTCAGGCACCAGTCGTTTTCTCGGTCCCGGGAACAGGGAAGTCTCACAACGAGCCTCTGTGTCTTTCCGCCCTAGGCACAAGGATATTGGGCGACACATCTTCCCAGTATCTCGCTCCATTTCCGTGTATAGGATTTCCGGAGTAAGTTTCTGCACCAGATCTCTGTTGGCAGTTATCAACCAACAGTGCTTCAGGGGATAGGATACCCCTATGGAACACTCAAGAGAAGGTCCCCTCTCTAACCTTCTGTAAAACACACCAACCTTCGTACCGACCTACGCACGAGGGGGCCCTTCCCCGCACTTCAGTCAGTCCTCTGATCAGTGTGTGGCGACAAGCATATAGAGGAGTCGGTATCTTCCCGTTTCGACTCCGGTGTTATCGGGGAACCGACCCGGACTATGATGTACCGGGTATTTTCTTGGTCTGCGTTGTTTCCGGTCTCTTACGTACCGGGACTTTACTTGGTCTGCGTTGTTTCCGGTCTCTTACGTACCGGGACTTTACTTGGTCTGCGTTGGTTTTTCCGCGGGTCTTCCCGTATCCCGCTCTCTGAATTTCGACCGGGAGAACCGCGGCCGCAACTTTACCCGAGTTTCGCACAACCTGTTATGTTCCAACTATCGTGACTTACTCGACCGTCTCGCGACGTTCCAACAAGGCGGGCCCAAACCCTGCGGATCAACGCGGAGCCAGTCAGAAATCAGACAGATTGGTTTGTTTCGGTTGCGAGCTCCTCGGGAGCGCACGGACCAGTTTTCCCTACGGCACGGTTTTTCTCGTACGGCAGATGCTACCCCGGGTTCACACAGACCTGTTTACTCGTATTTTCCCCGAGCCTCGCTCAGCGGCTGTTCACCAACTATCGTGACCTACTCGACCGTCTCGCGACGTTCCAACAAGGCGGGCCCAAACCTTGCGGACCAACGCGGAGCCAGTCAGAAATCAGACAGATTGGTTCGCAACGGCTGCGACGTTCCCGGGAGCGCACCGATCCGATTTTTCTCTTACGCGGTCAAAGGGGTAGCTTCCGCAACTTTCCCACTTGTTTTACACAGACCTGTGTTTATTTCTTACGAACGGGGTCTTTCCCCGGGTTCTGTCCAACCGCTCACCGTCGTGACCCAGGCCGCTTCGCGATCTACGGTAGAGCCCTAGCTCCACTCGGATCGGCGCCGTCAGCCCGAAGCCAGACAGTGATTATCTCGGTCGTCCCGCCGGGAGCGCACAGATTAGTCTTTTCCGCGGACTCTACCGTCCGTATATTTTATCGTAACCGGGACTGTATCGAACACGGGCTTCTCCGGACGTCACCCTCGTCCGTATGTATTTGTATACGCTATGAATTCGCTCACAGAACGATATCAAAACACTGTAACTCGTATATGTGAAGGCACGCATCCATCCTTCACGTCTATAGCAAATCACCATGCGACACGGTTTATTCAACCCTCGTTTCCTATTGACATCGGGTTGCTTATATACTAGCGCTTACGATAGAACGTAAATAAAGGTGTCTAAAAGTGCTCGATTAAAACAAACATCTAGAGACCTATAAATTAAAACAATTATGTGCATTATATAACTAAAAATAAACTAAGAACTTTGCTCGGCCTAAATATTATACTATTATTATAATCAGCTTAAATTTAATAAAAAATAATTTATAAAAATTCTACACATGTAACGCGGCCGAACCGAGCACATAAGCACAGCATTTAATGGCTACCTAAAGCGCGTCATAATTAGTCCCGCCTTCTACCCAACAGGCTTGTCTTGTGGCCGATCCGCCACACTCTCCCCACCTTACTTAGATGCGGAGCATCTCCGACAAAACCGGGGACCTAAATCGATCGTGACACAGAAACATCTCCAACTCAGATCCATTTAGAGGGCAAGGAACCAATATACCTTTGGTTATAGGGCGGTTACTCAGACTCGGTAATCTCTGCTACCATGCACGTCCGCCAGCTAACGGTGAGAGCCTCAACAACTGAGTGAGCAAACAGCCCATACGCCCAGTGCCCTTACCCTTCTTCGACCGTGTCAGCGACAGCCTCATTACTGGTGCAAGAGACTCAAACCTCCACCCTACTGGCAACCTGTCCAGTTCACCAGATCACCAACCTTAGCGTGACCCTCTGTCATGAAACTGAGCTCTACCTAACCGCAAATGGCAAGGAGACTTAGGAGAGAAAAGTCACCAACTATCTCCCGATCTTGTCAATACACACCAACTCCATCAGATCAGATCATGCGTGTACAACCCCGTAAAATATTGATAAGGCAACAGCTAAACCAGCAGGCCCGCATCGCTCTGTGGTCTAAATTAATATTTTTTTTTTTTTTTTTTTTTTTTTTTTTTTTTTAAATAAAAACTATTTACAAACATCGCTAATAACAGTACAATACAATCGAATTAAAAGAAACTATACAAGAAGCATCATCTATACAATCGCAACCTAACAGACATCACTACCGCAATACCTAACTATACAGGTGTCAGCTAATGCAGCGACTAGTTGCGACAGCATTAACGTATGATATACAAACAATATCCAATCGAAATTATGTACATCAAATACTCAAATCTCAAACGTTGAGCATATCAGCGATTTTCCGCAATTAAAACAGGCGTATGCATATTTCCGCAACATAGTACATCACAGAAACTCAATATTTTCTGTTAAACACGAACTCAGCAGTTAAAGCACTAGTACTGCCAATCGTTACACAGAAATTAGCACAGTAAAAATTGTCATCAAACAGAAACATAAATATCTCACTCCAACCTGTCTTAAACCCTCCGCAATTAAGCGGTACTTAGTACCTCAAGTCTTTATACATTTCGGTACTAAAATATTACAGGCAAGAATTATGATCAAAAGAAACTCAGTACGTATTCTTGAACAGTCCATACCATTTCGCAAATAAACGGCAATTGCGTATCATCATCGCAGTTACACTTAAAAACTACGATACTTCAACATAAATTTCCATCAACACGCAATACGCACTTCGTATTTTGTAATCAGTCTGCAAAATCTTCGCCGTTAAACGGTACATATAATACAACAACTCGTAGCTAAATAAGCATACACAGTCCAAATGAAATTTTACATCAAAAGCAAACTAAACATTCAGTATTCGAAAACAGTCGTTTAAACTCCCGCAATTAAGCGGTTATCATTGTCCTCGCGAAGGGACTCTTGTTTTCTTTCGGTAGCTTCGAAAGTCACTCTTAAGAATCACTCGCAGTTATGTCTAACAATAGTAATCGTCCATCCAACGAGGCGGCCGAATTGGTCGTCGAGGAGGGTTTACTTCGTTGCATGTTTCAGGAACAGTTAATTCCGGAGGATTCGCTTCGTTACACGTCTCGGGAACAGTCAATTCCGCCGAGGTGCCTTGAGGGTCCTCCAATTCAACCTCCGGTTCTTGCTCTCGAGACAGGACTTCTAAATTTCCGACGTCGACAATATGGTTATCCTCTTTCTCTGGTAACCAAGTCTTCGGAGGTTTACCGTGATAAGGCTTCAATTTATCGACGTGTACCACCAGTGGTGTGGCTTTGGAATTCTTCTGTATCCGATATAACACCGGACTTAGAACTTGAACAATCAAGAATGGTCCCGTGTAGAATCGGGCCCATTTTGCTTTCCTTCCGCTCCTAAGCCGAGGGTAGTAATAGTAAACCCAATCTCCATATGAAAACTGACTAGGTCTCACTCGTAAGTCATACGTTTTCTTCTTTCTTTCTGCAGTTCTCTTCAGTTGCTCCCGTACTAGACGATAAGCAGTTTCCATTTTCTCTTTCTGTTTATCCACATATTCTTCCAGGTTACCGTAGGAAGAACTCTCACGTTCCACTATCTGGGCAAGAATCAAATCTAATGGCGTATGATTCTCTCTTCCCAAGAACAGGAAATTAGGAGTTCTTTGGGTAGCTTCATGTTCCGTCGACCGATATGCCGCCATCACATATGGTACATGAACGTCCCAGTCCTTCTGTCGTTCCGATACCACTTTCCCGATCAACATGTTCAGGGTTCGGTGAAACCTTTCGATCATTCCGTTGCCCGACGGCCGATAGGGAGTCGTCCGTATTTTATCAATCTCCATCAGTTTACACAGCTCTTTGAACAGGGCTGATTCGAAACACGGTCCTTGATCCGTCAATATCTGGCGTGGCATACCGAATCGAGAAAAGACGTGCACCATTAGAGTTTCTGCCACAGTAACGGCCTCTTGGTTTCTAATAGGTAGTGCTTCAGCCCAACGAGAGAAATAATCTATCGCGGTCAGGATATATTTGTTCCCTTTGCTGGATACCGGGTGTGGTCCAGTAATATCAATTCCAAATCTCTCCATTGGCTCACCTACCAGCGGACTCTGCAAATAACCCTGTCTTGGTGGCTTTTCTCGTCTATACCGAGCACAGCGATCACAACGTTGACAAAACCGTCTAACATCGTCCTTCCAGCCTGGCCAAAATGCCCGACGTTGTAACTGGCTCATGCTCTTACGGATCCCAAAGTGTCCTCCAGCGAAACTTCCATGCGTCAATTCAAGCATCTCCTTTCGTCGAGATAAGGGTACGACCAACTGATAACGTTCAACTTGCCCGGTACTGCCTTGAACCCAGACTCTGTGCAGCACGCCTTGGAGCACTGTCAACTGATTCCAGTTGCTCACCAATATTTTGATTTCTTCGCAAGAAGGCGAGAGTTCTTGTTCGGTTGGATGGTGATTGGACTCCTTCCAACTAAGAACTGGACCAATACTACGATCGTTCTGCTGCTCTCTTCGTAGAATCTCTTTAGTCCAACCAGCTTCCTGGCCTGAATTTCCATCGGTCAAATCTGCGGGCGGTACCTCTTCGATAGGACGTACCCACGCCGCCTCTCCCATCAATCGTTTACTGTCGTCTTCAATACACTGTCCTTCAGACGGGCCCCGGGACATGGCATCTGCATTCCCGTGTTTTGTCCCTGCTCGGTGACAAATTTCTAAGTCAAACTCTTCTATCGTCTCCAACCATCGAGCCTGCTGACCAATCGGTTCCGGAGTTCTGCGCAACCACTGAAGCGCGGAATGGTCCGTCCGCAGGAGGAATTTTCTGCCCAACAGGTACTGACGGAACTCTTTGAGAAAGTAGACCACAGCTAGCAATTCTCTTCTGGTCACATTATAATTTCGCTCTGCCGACGATAATAGTCTGCTTGCATAGGAAATCACTTTTTCTTGTCCTTCCTGCACCTGTGATAACACCGCTCCGATGGCATAAGCGGAGGCATCCGTGTCCAATATATACTGCCCATCATCGTTGGGTAGTGCCAATACTGGTGAAGTAACAAGCCTTCGTTTTAGTTCCTCGAAAGCCTCTTGGCATTCATCAGTCCATCGAAACGGAACATTCTTCCTAGTAAGGAAGTGGAGCGGTTGGGCAATCACCGCGAATTCTGGTATGAAACGTCGATAGTATGAGCAAAGTCCTATAAAGGATCTCACTTGTCGCAAGTTCCGAGGAACGGTCCAATCTTCTACAGCCTTGACCTTATTCGGGTCTGTGGCTACCCCTTCATCACTCAATATGTGTCCAAGGAACAACACTTTCTGCTGAAGCAGGTGGCACTTGGATGGCTTCAGTTTGAGGTTATACTCTCGTAGTCTTCTGAACACCATCTCTAACCGTCGCATATGTGTCTCTACATCCCTGGAGAACACAATTATATCGTCTAGATAAACTAGACAAATATCGTAATTAAGTCCAGTCAAGACCAAGTTCATTAACCGACAAAACGAAGCGGGGCTATTACACAATCCAAATGGCAACACTCTGAATTGGAAACTTCCCCTTCTTGTCACAAAAGCGGTCTTATGCTTGTCTCTCGGGTGCAGGGCCATCTGGTGGTACCCTGACCTCAGATCGAATGTACTATACCATCTGGCTCCTCCAAGTGTATCCAAACTCTCACGGATTAGAGGTAACGGATGGGCGTCTTTGCGCGTTTTAAGATTTAACTGTCTGTAATCTACGCAGAAGCGCATACTGCCATCTTTCTTCTTTACCATTACGACATTGGATGCCCAATCCGACATTGATGGCTCCACAATTCCTTGGTTCAACATATCTTCTACCTGACGGTCAATCTCTGGCAACATAGAAAGTGGCTGTCGTCTCAGTGGTTGACGAACAGGTTTCTCTTGCTGGGTATCAATCTCATGCTGTATTATCGAAGTAAACCCATGGTCACTCTCACTCAGCGAAAACGTTGTGCTGTAGGAAAGCACTAACTCACGTAACCGTCTCCGCTCGTCCTCTGAAACGTCAGGTGGAACCTCTTCCCATAATCGTTTCAGGACCTGTTCTGCCTCAGGTTTGTTCGGCTGCTCTGTCACTCCAGTCACCATACGGACCTTCGAAGGTGTCTCTTCTTCCGTATTTTTCTGCTCTTCCCGGGACTGTTTAGCTTCGGCATCAATCAATTCAACACGTTCCAACCAACATTCGGTCCTTTTCTTTACAACCGAGTTTTTGTTCCCAACGTTCAACATTCTTATCCACACTTTCGGTTCCTTTCCTGTAACCAAGGTGCGTCCTATCATCAGGTCTGGTGTCAGTTCCGCTGGCACGGTGGTCCAGTCTCCGTTATCCTCTCGGAAATGCGGATATACTACTGATGCCGGAACGTCAACCTCGCTTCTAGGAGGAACTACAGTGTCTTCCTGAACGACTACTCTTCGGCACATAGATTCAGCAACGGCTTCTTTTAGAGGGATTCTTTCGCTCCCTAACCATACAGATCGACTAGCAAAGTCCCATCTAGCCTGATTACTCTCTAGCCAGGACAATCCCAAGATCACTTCGGTCACTTGGTCTGTCACTAAACATGGTAACTGGTACAACTTCTTTCCAATACGAATCTCCAGCGTAGTTTCACCGTCCACTTTTATCTCGCTTCCGTTCGCAGCTAAGAGACGCTGCTCCGATGGTGTCAACTCGGTGCTCAGTACAAGACGTCGTGGCACAAGTGACATCTCACTCCCTGAATCCATCAGACAATGAAGTCGCTTCCCTTCTAGTCTAGCGACGACATAAGCCATCCTGCTACCCTTGACCAAGCGATTCTGAACTTCCTCTTGGATGTGTTCTGCTTTAGGAGGTTCATTGTTACTGCTTTCTCTACCCGTTTCGGAAACTCGTTGAGGACAAAACCTTTTTATGTGCCCTTTTTGTCTACAGATGTAACACTCGATATCAGGGTTTCTCAACCGTCCTTGCGGAAATAACCGTTTCTGCGTAACGTTCGGATCGGCTTTCCGTTGACCATCAGCGCCTCCTTCTAAACCGCCCTCTCTCTCTTGCGGTTTTCCCGGTACAAGACTGGGGTCTTGCTTACTGGTAAATCGCCCAATTTCTTTAGACAGATTCTTAATCTCCCTTTCGAGATCTTCTAAACGACGATTTTGTTGCTCGTCGGCAACCGAGGATTTTCGATCCTCTCTTGTAACTTTAATTCGGCCATGCCTACGGTCAATATCAGTAGCCTGTGATGAAGATCGACCATAAGCGTCTAATCGAACGGCGTGCTTATACGCAGCCTCAAGGTTATCTGGTTCTTTCTCTCGCACCTTCTGAGCCAAATCTTGGTTAGCGAGCGCATCAATGAACGCGTCGCAAGCAACCGTTTCGACAATATCGCTTGTGGGTCCCGGATAGGCCAAAGCCATCAGCCTCCTTATTTCCTGCACTACATTGCTCAAGCTTTCTCCTGGAGCCTGTCTGTAAGTGCGAAGTTTCATTCGATAAAGACTGGTCTGGTCTTCGGATCCGTATCTGGCTTTAAGCCTTTCAACGAGTTCATGCCAGGTTACATTTTGGTGTGCACCCATATCCCACAACAGTTGAGATGCGGGCCCTGTCAGAGCACACATTAATTGATCTGCTTTCTCTTGGTCGCTCCATGCGTTACAACGAGCACAGACTTCGAATTTCGCCAAAAATGCGGCAACCGCCGTTTTTCCATCATATTTTTCAAGTTTAATTCGTATCCCTCGGTCGGTCGCCTTTCCGTTTCTCTTCTCAGTAATACGCGTCTTTTCCATACGCTTTTTATAATCCCTCGTAGTTATCTCACGATCACTTGGTTCACTTTCCTCTGCACTACTCAATGTAGACCGATGGTGGTCGGTTACATGGCCCTCGGAATTCCCGAAATCTGCCACTTTGACTTTAGTACGAAATCTCTGGGAACTTTCCCCGTTATTCGTACGTCTCCGGCCGCGGCCGCCAATATCACGCATTGCCTTCATGTCAAAGTGGCTACGTTCTTTGAACTCGGTATCCTGGCCTGTAGAGCGTCGCTCTCGTGTCGCTTCCCAAGCAGAAAGATCTCTGTCCGTTTCTCGGTCTTCGCAGCGTCTTTCGTATTTGACGGGAGCTCCCGAGGCAAACGTATCTCTCCCAGTTTCTGGGTAAATCCCGCGTCTCTGACTTTCGCGGGACATTTCCCGAGTTTTTCGACCAAAAGCATTTCTGTCGTTTTCCGGGTACTTTCCGCGTCTCTCACTTTCGCGGGACCATTCCCGTTCTTTTCGATCAAAAACCTTTCTATTGGTTTCCGGGTTTCTCCCGTGTCTCTGACTTCCGCGGGACATTTCCAGAACTTCCCGACCAATTGTCTCTTTGTCGGTTTCCGGGTACTTTCCGCGTCTCTCACTTTCGCGGGACCATTCCCGTTCTAATGTCTCTCGGCCAAACTTCTGGTAAGACTTGCGTCTTTCACGTTCACGAGCTATCTTCAGACCGGAATTTCTGTCACTCGATACCGCATCTCTGTCTGTCTCTGAATCGGTCGCGCCATCTGACGAAGATTGTCTCCCCTCAACTTCGTATTTTTCAGGCAGAAATTGCCTCCACGATTTTCTCGACTGTCCACCTTGAGAAAGTTCTCGTCTCTCTGGGTAACCTCGGCTCCGCGAGTTTCCCGAAACTTCGGCCTTCGGAAATCTCTGTTCCTTCTCTGGGAACACTCGGCTCCGCGACTTTCCCGACACTTCGCCTTCGGAACATTCTTCACGTATCTCTGGGTAACCTCGACTCCGCGAGTTTCCCGAAACTTCGGCCTTCGGAAACTTCTGTTCCTTTCCTGGGAAAACTCGGCTCCGCGACTTTCCCGTAACTTCATCCTCAATGTTTCCTCGGCGATCTTCCGGGTTACCTGGGCCCATAGGGTTCCCCGAAATTACGCTTCGGATCACGTCTGAGGGTTGAGCCGTTAGAACTGACATTTCTTCCAGCCTGTTACTCAATGTTATCACAGTCTGCCGTAAGTAAGACATCTCAGCCATCCAGTCCATTTGATTTCTGGTGGAACTGCCATGGTCTTGGTCAGCCACCCGCGAACGCACCTCATCATCGTAACACCAACGTATCCCAAAAGTACTTGTTTCCTTCTCCCTGCATATAGGTCGCGGTACTCCAACCTGTTCGAATGCTCTTGGCATACCTTCCACGATATTCTCGTGTATATAATAACTCTGGTTGTCCTCAGCCATTTCTGTCATCCATGGGACCATTCTTGAAAACTTTTCGTAACCCGCGAGAGAAAACAAATTTCTCTCAAGATCTCTCTGCGTCCCAGCTTCCGTTTCAATTGTAATAGGCGCGTCTTGCGCATATATTTCTTTACACAACGTTCGCGTATCTGGAAATATCTTTGGGCGAGCACCTCGGTAGTCCACACTTGCCTGCTCAAGGTGGGGATTATCATCTGACTCGTCATCTGCATCTTCAAGAACTTCCTCTGGTCTACGGAAAGAAAACGCTGGTACCCCACTTCTGGTACCACTTTGTGGCGTTTTCGGTCGGGCTAACTGTCCACGGGGTGGGGGTAACTCTAGCCCAGTTCTACGCTCAGAGCCACCCGCCTCACTGCCCCTTGCACTCTCACTGTACAATGGTCTTCCCGTATCATCTCTTCCCATACTGTCTGTTCTCTCCAAGGAAGGCCTAGGATAGGTCGCTTCCCTAAGGGAATCAACACTGTAACTCTCGGTCTCGGGATCCGACTTTGCCTCTTCCGCGGTCGCCGGATGGGCAACGTCCTGAGGATGGCCTTTACTCAGAACAGGGTTCGTTCCTTTACTGGCAATAGTCGTTCCCTTTCTCCGTGAGGACTTTCTTGTAACTACCATTCTACATCTTGTAACTCTCCCGTTACCGCCAATATTTTCAGGCACCAGTCGTTTTCTCGGTCCCGGGAACAGGGAAGTCTCACAACGAGCCTCTGTGTCTTTCCGCCCTAGGCACAAGGATATTGGGCGACACATCTTCCCAGTATCTCGCTCCATTTCCGTGTATAGGATTTCCGGAGTAAGTTTCTGCACCAGATCTCTGTTGGCAGTTATCAACCAACAGTGCTTCAGGGGATAGGATACCCCTATGGAACACTCAAGAGAAGGTCCCCTCTCTAACCTTCTGTAAAACACACCAACCTTCGTACCGACCTACGCACGAGGGGGCCCTTCCCCGCACTTCAGTCAGTCCTCTGATCAGTGTGTGGCGACAAGCATATAGAGGAGTCGGTATCTTCCCGTTTCGACTCCGGTGTTATCGGGGAACCGACCCGGACTATGATGTACCGGGTATTTTCTTGGTCTGCGTTGTTTCCGGTCTCTTACGTACCGGGACTTTACTTGGTCTGCGTTGTTTCCGGTCTCTTACGTACCGGGACTTTACTTGGTCTGCGTTGGTTTTTCCGCGGGTCTTCCCGTATCCCGCTCTCTGAATTTCGACCGGGAGAACCGCGGCCGCAACTTTACCCGAGTTTCGCACAACCTGTTATGTTCCAACTATCGTGACTTACTCGACCGTCTCGCGACGTTCCAACAAGGCGGGCCCAAACCCTGCGGATCAACGCGGAGCCAGTCAGAAATCAGACAGATTGGTTTGTTTCGGTTGCGAGCTCCTCGGGAGCGCACGGACCAGTTTTCCCTACGGCACGGTTTTTCTCGTACGGCAGATGCTACCCCGGGTTCACACAGACCTGTTTACTCGTATTTTCCCCGAGCCTCGCTCAGCGGCTGTTCACCAACTATCGTGACCTACTCGACCGTCTCGCGACGTTCCAACAAGGCGGGCCCAAACCTTGCGGACCAACGCGGAGCCAGTCAGAAATCAGACAGATTGGTTCGCAACGGCTGCGACGTTCCCGGGAGCGCACCGATCCGATTTTTCTCTTACGCGGTCAAAGGGGTAGCTTCCGCAACTTTCCCACTTGTTTTACACAGACCTGTGTTTATTTCTTACGAACGGGGTCTTTCCCCGGGTTCTGTCCAACCGCTCACCGTCGTGACCCAGGCCGCTTCGCGATCTACGGTAGAGCCCTAGCTCCACTCGGATCGGCGCCGTCAGCCCGAAGCCAGACAGTGATTATCTCGGTCGTCCCGCCGGGAGCGCACAGATTAGTCTTTTCCGCGGACTCTACCGTCCGTATATTTTATCGTAACCGGGACTGTATCGAACACGGGCTTCTCCGGACGTCACCCTCGTCCGTATGTATTTGTATACGCTATGAATTCGCTCACAGAACGATATCAAAACACTGTAACTCGTATATGTGAAGGCACGCATCCATCCTTCACGTCTATAGCAAATCACCATGCGACACGGTTTATTCAACCCTCGTTTCCTATTGACATCGGGTTGCTTATATACTAGCGCTTACGATAGAACGTAAATAAAGGTGTCTAAAAGTGCTCGATTAAAACAAACATCTAGAGACCTATAAATTAAAACAATTATGTGCATTATATAACTAAAAATAAACTAAGAACTTTGCTCGGCCTAAATA
This sequence comes from Norana najaformis, assembly GCA_964023275.1. Classification (NCBI taxonomy): domain Eukaryota; kingdom Metazoa; phylum Annelida; class Clitellata; order Crassiclitellata; family Hormogastridae; genus Norana; species Norana najaformis. Next base: position 22,937,764 of record OZ029921.1, read on the forward strand.
TTATACTATTATTATAATCAGCTTAAATTTAATAAAAAATAATTTATAAAAATTCTACACATGTAACGCGGCCGAACCGAGCACATAAGCACAGCATTTAATGGCTACCTAAAGCGCGTCATAATTAGTCCCGCCTTCTACCCAACAGGCTTGTCTTGTGGCCGATCCGCCACATAATGTTACACTGTTTTTGTTCCTGATGTACCATTATTTTTATGCTGTTGTCCATAATGTTATGTGAAAGAGATTCGTGTTCGTGCTGTTCTAGTTTCCTTGATTTCTCAATTTCATAATTTATTAATTGTGGAACAACAATAAACTTTAATTATTCCATTTGCTCCTAATTAACACTAGCCTGGTTTGTTAAACTGGTCAAGCGTATACATGAAGGCGTCTGTGCGTGGGGATGCCGATTCCCACATTACTCGTCTATATTCGGTTTCAGATATGGATATTCATGAATAATGAAGTCTGCTGTTGATTGGCTGAGAGGGTATAATAATGAATATTCATAAGTAATGACGTCATGGCTATTGGTTTGAAACCAAGGAATCTCTAGCACCCAATCAACAGCAGGAGGTCATTACTCATGAATATTCATATCTAAAACGGGCAAGAATGTTCCTATGCTGCCGATTAGCATATTTCTAAAATTTTAAACCTCGAGCTAGCTACATATGGCGTAGCGTACTGCAAACGATTCGACCGTTAGGGCCCCAGCGGGTAGCAGTAATAAACGCCGTTCAATCGTAATTTCGAGATTTCTACAGGGCCCAACGAAAGCCACGTCGGATCCCAGAAGAAATATTACACGCAGAGATGCACATCTGAACTGGGCTTCTTAAATTCTTTCCTTTACGCTACTGTCATGGGGTTAGGGCTTTTACACAGATCTGTATATGACAATACTAAAAATAATAATGATAACGATAATAATAATAACAACAACAAGACGAAGGAGAACATGAACAAGAAGAACAAGAATAATAATAAGAAGAATAAGAAGAACAAGAATATTTATATAGCTACCACATATAATGTGTGCTGCTTCTTCGACTGAGGCACGCAGCACAACGACAGTGGCCCAACAACAAAACGATAGAATTCTTTTCTATGTTAGGTTGAATCCAATTTAATCACGACAAGTAATTTTTGTTCTGTTTCCTCTCAACATATTGAAAAGAAAACAGTCTTCTATGTTTCATTTTATTGATTTTGTTTAAATAAACCCCGATAGCATAATGGTGATCGCGGAAACTATTTACAAGCCTCTCTAGGAGGTCATCAAAAGCTTGGCACTACCGAACTGGTGGGGGAGGCTCCAGGCAAGTTTCGTTACAGAAGTTCACGCATATTCACTAAAGATCTTAGAGTATACAAGATATGCCACTCCCTTTATTTGCTGTATAACTTGCGTGTGTTGTGGCCAAAAAAACTAAACAGCTGCTCCACCTTAAGGAAGGGGTGATAAAGAACGGTTAGAGGAAGAAGAGAAATCAGGATAGGATACGCAGAAGAGCACTGTTTTCAGTTTTGAGTGGACGACCTGCGCAGAGGTTGCAAGGGGTGAAGTGATGCACACAAACATGCACACACACACATACATACGCACACGCATACATGATGATGTTAGGCTCAGCCCACAGCTGTCTGGCTGCTTGGTTGTTTGTAACTGTTGCGATGGGCATAAACAAAACCTCGAAAATTTTTAATGTAAAAAGCTGTCATTGCCATCTTGCGATTGACTATATGTATAATAATATATATATTATATATATGTGTGTGGTTGATTAAAAACGTCATCAGATGTTGCATCATAATACGTAATCCATATTTCCGGTTGATTACGATACTTGAATATTTGTGCTGAGTTTTGCATTTTATAATATTTGTTTCGTTAATTAAATATTAAAACTGCAAGGTCTTCGTTTTGGTAAGCTATTTTTAAAGGATACTTTTTATGGTAATAAATTAGGCATTTTGGTATGTAAAGTTGTATAGCAAGACTTTAATAATCGCGCGTGGGGTGGAATCGCTAGGGCATTTAGGCCATTAAAGTTTATGTTGCTCGTGTAGATATAGAACTGGCGGTGTAGGCCAAAACGAACTGTGATTCTTTGAGCTATTTAGAAGTTTTAATACTTAAGGCTTCGTTTGGTTTTGTTCTTCGTTTCTGGCTTAAATTATTGCGCATTTAGTCATCGACCGTTTTTTTGTTGTTCTTTGCCCAGTTTGAGCGTTCGACAAACGCAAATAAAATACTTACCCAAACTCCTTACGAATTCTTGTCTTTGTAACATTTTCAGAGACCAGTTAATTTGGATTAAAATGGCAGACGATGATTGGGCAATTATGGTCGACAATCAGGAAAAGGAAATCCTGACGAAGGTAGTTACATAATACTATGTAACAATTTGTTGCACAAAGGGGTAATCTTGAATTTTAGAGTCCTGAAAGTTTTACATAGGGCTAGCAACAAGAACGTCCCAGACTGATGTACAACTAGAGCTATACATCATGGAATTAAGAGATATTATATACGTGGAAATTGTGGCTAAAAATGAGGAGTCTGCATTACACGGCAGATTTTTGTGCGAACTTGTTCACTGACATTCATACATGAATGCTAGTGAAGCTTCCAATGGTAGGTTCACTAACTTTAGTAGGTTCCCCATTTTTTTGGTTGCTGGCCGAAGACTCTGGCATTCGATACCTGTTTCTCCCTGCTCCGCAAATTCTGTGATCACGTTTAGGTCAGGACTGGGTAAAATTTAAGTTTAGAAATCCAGAGATTTAATAAATATTTTTATGGAAAGGAATGTGTTGTTGTTTTGGAGAAGTGTCTTCATTATGTAGAAGGCCAGCAAGAGGAGTATGTGTCTTGTTGTTATGTGGCGATGTAAGAATCACAAAATGCAAATCTGACCTCGTTATTTCTAAATGATGTAATTTTGGTAAGATTCAATCTGTAGATGTCTGGCATGGAACTGAAAAGTGGTGCGAAAGGTGATGGAGCGAGCAAATCTTCCTCTGCTTCAACAGGCACCTCTGCGGCAGCATCAGCAGCACCTTTGTCTCCTGCCTCTCGCACCGAGGCATCAACGACTCCAAAGGGCACACCTGGAGCTGCTGGTGATGGACAAGCCAATGGCTCAGCCGAATCTGGACAGGATGACGAATCAGGTATCGGTTTTAAGGGCTAATTCTATCTGGGGATCGTTTTTCTCTCTTAATCTAATCTAATCAAATGCAGAGATATATCGCAGCATGATGCACGTCACAATGTCGGAGATGATTCAAACAAGAAGGCGGTGGCTGTTTGGACACATTGCATGCTGCGAAGGTGACCAAGACCATGCCAGAGCCTTGCGAGCGACGATTTAGCCCACTGGAGAAGTAGGAAGAGACCTGTTGGATGCCCTCGCCATTCATGGACGAGAACAGTGGAAGCTGACCTGTGCCCACTGAACTTCGGGTTACATGCGGCCTGGAGACAAGCATGGAAACGGCAACGCTTGAGAGAGGAGCATGCCACAGATGATGATGAATCTGGTTCTCATGTTTGTCAGTTTTGGTCAGATCTGTTACCTAATCTGGCCAGGATTTTATTTTTTGTCAGGTTTGTCTTTGCTGATCAGTGGACTTGGTTCCTAACTGCTGCAGGTCATTGCTTTAAGGTTTTGTTTTTATTGTGCTTCAGTTTGACATTGTATTGCATATTTTGCTCCACTTATTTTAACCAGTTTGGCCGTAGGAGAAAGCAAAATGCAACCTCTTTCAAAGTTTGGCATGCCCATCCATTTTGCTTTGCAGGGACTTGTATATTATTAAAATGTAAATGTACACGTTTTTTTTATAGCGACCTTATGGCCTTGACCCAACCCATTTTCAACGTTATTAGCAGTGAAGAGAATAATAAGAATCGTAAAACTAAGAGTTTAACATGCCAGACATCAAACTTGAATCAGATGCCGAATATTTAGATTAGGTGAAGTATGTGTGATTTTACGGATGGATGGTTTTCTATAGTCCCTCGAGCCGATGCGTCCCTGATCAACAAACTCCTCAGGTCGCGCTTGATTGATTCGAAAAGCGACATCGAAGTTCTTCGCAGAGATCCGAACTCACCTCTTCACTCTGTCAAAAGCTTCGATGAGTTGAATCTGTAATACTTGCTTCGTTGTTTCTTTATTTTAGCTTTAATTTGTAAAATCTGATAACTGGTTTCTGTGCTTACAGCAAAAGTATGTTTGTCAGAACTCTGATTTGTCTGCTAGGACTTCCATGTGACCTTTTTCTACTTTGTTAACTGCTCTTAAATTCTCAATTCTTTGAAGAAATTTCTATACTGCTGCTAAACATATTACTGATTTTCTAGATAAAAATCATGTTTTGCAGCTGCTTAACTTTAAAGTCAGCAGTCTGTGAAAATCTCTTAAAGAATTAACTCTTCTGCTGATTTCTAAGTCAAAACAGAAACATCAAAGTGAATTAACGCAACATGTGACTATAGGTTGAGATGCTATCATTTCTGCTGCTTTTAAAATTTGCAGTAAGCCTGAGCTGCTCCGTGGAGTCTACTGCATGAATTTCAACGCTCCATCAAAGATCCAAGAGACAGCACTGCCAGCTCTGCTAGCCAATCCGTTTGTATTTCCTGTTGTTTTCTTCTGAATACATGTAGGCCTCATTTTTGCATATTTTCATCATTCGCAATCTTTATCATAGTAAGCGTTGCCTAGTTTGAAGCACAGGTGGTCAAATACTGCATGCTCAGTCACTACTTTGGCCAGCATTTGCTGCCAGACGACTAGTGTAAAGTAAAGAAACAAAAGTAAAGTAAAAAGGAAAAGTATTACAAGTAAGACACTTGTTTACACAGTTCTGTAGAGACCGACTTCTCCAATGGATTATGTTTTTTGACTGCAGTTTTGACTTGGAAGCGGCTTTCGACTGATTCCTTGGGCATTACGATAGCGACACTATAGAAGTCTTTAGATTAGATTAGACTTGTCAGATTTTGGTCCTGCTTTTGAGACATGGCCAAAGCATTCCAACAAAGCATGCTCAGTTAAACATTTATTTTGTGTTGTGTGATATAATTGTAAAGTATTCGTAAAGTCTGTAACTGGACATTATTGCACCCTTTCAGTACGTTTCGAAGGCACTCCTCGCCAGTTAAATGATGTTAAATTTAACTGAGAACAAGGGGCTCATCAAGGGGTTAGCTAGCGAGTGATGCTCGAATAGCTGGAAAAGTTGGCATCGTAAGGAAATAGTCTAAGCTGACTAGAGTATATATCTGTTTTCAGTCCGTGCAACATGATCGCACAGTCACAGAGTGGAACTGGGAAAACAGCAGCATTCGTTCTGACCATGCTTAGTAGGGTCGACGTCAAAAAATCCTGGCCACAGGTTTGCGTTTACTTCAGTAAAATTTTGTTGAAGGCTTATTTTGAAATAAGTGACACCGGGGGTTTGGTATTGTAAAACTGAGCCAGAAATATATGCAAATATATTATCAAGCCAAATATGTTATTGGGCCAAGTATGTTACTGAGCCTATTGCATTGTTGAGCCAGATATATTCACGGAAGGTCTAATTATTTATTGATCATGTTTTTGTTAATTTGTATTTTGTCTGTTTTATGGTATTCCTGTGCATAATTATGTAAGTAAGTAATGCGTTTTTTAACGTACATTTACATGTTTTTGTGAGTTGTGAATTAGTATTCGTAAAAATTTGAATTTCCTTTTACGTATTGGCTCAAATTAAAACTGGGCTTTTTCGTTTCTATTTTTAGTGCCTCTGTCTTGCGCCGACCTACGAACTTGCCCTGCAGATTGGTGATGTCTCAAAGCAGATGGCCAAGTTCATGAATGGTGTTCAGATAAAGTTTGCCGTCCGCGGCGAACCAGTTCGTTAGTAACCATTTGCTGTCGGTTTGATTTCAGACTAAACGCATTCTGTGTTTTTATTGATGTGTCTTGAGCCATCTGTGATCATGAAGCATATGTTATGAATTTTGTAAGCTTAAAAATTTCACGTTGCAGTTTAGTTTTGTGTTGGTTTAGTTCTTAGCCTAAGAGAGTTGATTTTATGTGAGAGGTTTGGATGAGTTTAGAATTTCGCTTAGTCTGGCTTCTCAACTTTAAAATGTTGATGTCTTAATGTAGTAGTAAACTGTACAGTTTCTGACTCTTATGTAAACTTTTGGCTTATTATGAATTCCAGAAAATGGGCCTAGCGTTTGTAAGGTTTGGAAAAAGGCACTATATAGATAGCCAGATACGTTGAGAGAAGTTTAGCATGACAGGCATTGGAGTGCATAGGATGAACTGATGGATCTCTGTTTGCTGTCTGATAGATTAAAGGATTTACCCTTTTTGTTGCGTGTGTTCTTTTTTCAGAAGGCAATGTACCTATTTTGGTGGTTTCTTTTTCAGAACATGCTGTACATCCTAAATCTTGCATTGTTTTCTTTTTGGTACATACCGTAGTGTGTGTTTGGTACATAAAGCATGTTTTATATATAATATATCTCTTTTTCAGAGCGTGGGGCACCTCTGACGGAGCACATAATTATCGGTACGCCTGGTACAACAGTTGACTGGAGTATTCGCTACAAGATCTTTGACCTTAAGAAGATTACCGTCTTTGTGCTGGATGAGGCAGATGTCATGATCGACACACAAGGTCACCAGGACCAATCAGTTCGCATTCGAAAGTAGGTTCACGAAAAGAAATTTTTCTTTGATTTTTACACTGGCCACGAATGGGCCAAACATCTTGCAACAGTGTAATATGAATTTCAGAACAGCGCTGAAGATGCACATCTTCATTTACATCTTTACATTTTTACATCTTAACCATTTGTACATCTTTACCATTTATCATATTTGCTACTTTAGTTTACACCACATTCTGTTTAACAGCATATCAAATTTAAGATCCTGATGTGGGTGTGGTGATATGAGTTTTGGAATGTATCTGCTGAGTTACAGGAGCTTGTATTGTATTGTATTTGATAACTTATATAGCGCTTCTTACAGAACATACTACTCAGAGGCTCTTCCAGCATGAGAACTCCTGGGAAATAAGAATGTCTTTAAACAACGAGCTGACTGAGCTCTGTCAGCAAAAGTGACCCTTGCACGAAGCGATAGCAGAAGATCAGTCCATAAGCATGGGCCAAGAACAACATGTGACCCTGTTACAGGCTTAGTTGGCCGCCGATCCTTTCACGCCATTACTGGGGGTGAATTTGTTCGAACATCTTGACAATGCAACATCATTCTGTAATGAAAATAAAGAAAACATCGAAAACATAAATCCAGCTACCAACACGCCCAGATGGTGCCACAATGTTTTGTAGTCATTTCTAGTGCTTCTGTTTTGTTTTAGAAACCTCAACAACGACTGCCAGATGTTGCTTTTCTCGGCAACATACGACGACGAAGTGATGAAGTTTGCCAACCAGATCATTCCGAATCCGTTCATCATAAAGTTGCGACGTGAGGAGGAAAGTCTTGAGAACATCGGACAGTACTACATCGAATGCCGCGACTTGAACGACAAATACCAAGCTCTGTCAAACATCTACGGAGCAATCACAATTGGCCAGTGCATGGTCTTCTGTGCGGTAGGACTAAAATTATTGGAACTCTGTTAACGACTAAACTTATTGCAAGCTTCTCCTAATTAATCGAGGAATTAACAATGAGCCATACCATACAAAAACATGAAATCCTTGACAGTGTCGGAAAATAACTCTGAAATGCTGACTTGGTCATGGTGAAAGGCATTAGCCGTCTGCCACTGTGCTGCACGCATACCTCTGTTGTATTTATTCTGAAGATGTTGATGTGGAATCGGCAACAGTTGTCTTTATTGTTGAGTTGTATTTGTTGTTGCAATGTTGCTAGCTATCTGTTAGCATTGAGTTATATTTGTAGTTGCAATGTTGCTAGCTAACTGTGTTACATTTTACTGGTTCTTCTAAAGCAATGCAATACCAAATTATATTTGCTCTTTTGCAGACAAAGAAAACTGCGGCTTGGCTGGCCCAGCAGATGACAAAGGATGGTCATTCAGTTGCCCTACTGAGTGGAGAGCTCGTTGTGGAACAGAGAGCGGCTGTCATCAATCGCTTTCGGGAGGGAAAGGAAAAGGTTCTCATAACGACGAACGTCACAGCCCGAGGTTAAGATCTTGATCTAATCTGACAAATTCTTTGGTCTTGTTATCCAACACGAATGTATGGGTGGATCGAACGTTTGGCTTGTAACGTGGGCAGTATGGGTTCGAGCCTCCTCTCCTGAGATGTTTACTGCGTAGGGACCTTGAGCAAGTCCTTCACTCACAATTGCTTTGCGCCTCAGATTCAGATTTACTGACCCTGTACACGTAATAAATGCAAAATAATAAAAAAAAATAATCAGTCAATTGAATTCGTAAGGATTAGTTAAAAGTCAGGTTAAGCCGTGGAAGATCTGTCCAGTAGGACAGAAAAACGTTGAATGCGTTTCCTGCACTTGAAACCTTTGCTATACATGCACAACCTGTTGGCCAAGAATTTCTTCAGTTAGCTAAACAAGTATTTTAATGTTGCTTGTTGGATTTTTAAAAACGTTGCTCTTGCAAATTTCTGTAGCACGCTGTTAATAACGCAGATCATTCAGATGAAAGATGTTGTTTTGAGTAGCAGGGTTGCATCTGCCAATATGTCATTCGGGACTAAACTTAAGACTCATCAGTTTCAACTTGCTTATAATTCATAGCCTTCCTTCTCGTTTTTCTGACCCATCGGATTTGATCAAGCACTGACCAGGTGGAGACTTGTCCACCCTTTGTTGGTGGACCACTACGAATTAACAATCACGGTCTCGCCACGCTGTACAAAAACATGAAGTCCTTGACAGAATTGCCAAATAACTCGGAAACAGATTCACTGTGAAAGACATTAGCCGTCCTCCACTGTGCTGTAAGCATCCCTCTGTTGTATATTCTCAAGGTATTGACGTGGAATCCGTGACCGTTGTCTTTAACTTTGACCTGCCGACGGATATCAACCGCAGGGTGGACTGTGAGACTTATCTGCACAGGATCGGCCGGACAGGAAGATTTGGAAAGAAAGGCCTTGCGATCAACATGATCGATGGAGGAAAAGCGCATGCTATGCTCGAGGAGATTGAAAGGCACTTTGGTTAGTATTTGTTATGTTAAGCTGCTGTGCAAAATATGGGCATCAGCAAGATTTCTAGGCCGTTGGTTGAATATTTATTTCCACGAAAATATGCTCAAGTGATACTTTGAACAGAGCAGAAATGTAGAATGTGATATTCTGGTTTACCTGAAGCTACAGTTGGAATTTGTACTAAACGCCACGTTTGCCACATTAGTTGGGACATGATAGCCAGATGGTTAGAGCGCTCAGCTTGTAATGCGGAGAGTACGGGTTCGATCCTCTTCCCCTGAGACGGTTAGTGTGTAGGGACCTCGAGCGAGTCCTTCACTCACAATTGCTCAGTGCCATCGATTGATGCTTTTTTGTCCTTATATAGTGGCGCTTAATAAATGCAGAAATAATAATAATTTTAACTGAGAAATTTATAAGAAGCAATGTAAATGTTTACTTATGTAAATGTTAAGTAAATGTTTATATTCATGTAAATGTTTACTTATGTAAATGCTTACTTACGTAAGTGTTTACTTATGTTACATTATAAGTGTAGTAGCCCTCTGTTGAGCAGTCGGAGTGATTTCATAACAAAAAGTTACAGATGTCACTTTGTTGTGTTGAGTGTCATTCTATCTTGTCTGAATCTCTTAAACGATAACTTACATGAAGCGCAGCAGTCGTGTTTTGGTAGTGCACTGGGTCTAATTGAACCTAGACTTCTATAGTGCCGTTATCGTAATGCAAAAGGCATCAGCTGATGGTCGCTTCAAGAGAAAATCAAATTATGATGCGTTGGAGAAGCCTGGTCGATTTCCAACAGGTCTGTAATACAATGATTGTGGGTTTGAGTGTGCCGAGCTCTGTGCCACAACCCAGGACAGTGTGTGCACACTCGAGTCATGCCCCAACTTCAGATTTACTGTATTTAAAGACGTATCAAGTGGAATATTAAAGTAATAAGTAATTGGATAAAGGAATTCTTTTGGTAAACTTGAGGGAACTACTGAAATTGAAAAATCCTGGCAGCTTGGGAGTTTAAGCAGCATCGCTGTATGATTGAATTAAAGTTTTGAACTAGTTTTAATATGGCGGTTTTAAAGTTTGTTAAATTAATGCTGATGTTTAGTCTTAATTTAAGGGTTTTGTGTTGTAGGTCGCAAAATCGTTAAACTTGATGCGTTAGACTTGGATGAAATCGAGAAAATACAAAAGTGATTGCGGTTGAGACTGTTTAGTGTGGACATTGTAGCTTGTTGGTTTTTATAAGCTTGGCATTGACAGTTTGAGAACTATAAGAACTATTTTTTACAACTTGGTACCATCGGCCAACAGAGTTTGTAGTAGGTAGGCCACTGCTCGGGTTCCTGGTTTTATACATCAATTGTATTTGTTTGTATAACATCTACTTATCAGTTTCAGAATTCTTGTTAAAATTCACATTAATCTTGTTCAAAATAGCATTAATGTTGCAGAACTTTTACTCAATTGTAGAGAGCATAATTTTATAGTTAAGTTTCCTTATTTTATCAAAATCGTAGAACCGCCACAGGAAAGGTGTTCAATATGATTTTGGAGTTAGAGTAAGTAACAAAATGATAATGAAATCAGGAATGTTTAGAGGGGCAGATGTTTGAACGGCGTTTATGTGCTTGGCTGCAGATCTGAAGCATACCATGTTTTGTGAGTTTGCTTTTAATAAAAAAAGATTATCAATTTATTGGCTTTTCAGCTTAGGCAGAACTAACCAGTTTCACTAAATGTTGCAGAAATAATTGGCAGTGTAACTTGTAGTTTATGAGATATTGTCTCATGCAGGAAGAGCGGATTAGGAAATGTTTGATGCAACTCCAAAATTGCGAAAATTACGTTTTCGTTATCATCTAGCGGATATTGTTACATAACTCACAATTTTAGTAATTATTTTAGAAATTAAGTTAGGCAGAACGATTTTCACCATGAAAGCAAACTGCAGGTTGAGGATAGAAAATGACAGAATTAACAGTATTTACTACAATTTCCTACGTAGTTAGAATACCTTGGCTATTTTATTTCAGAATTCTGGGCCCTCGCCAGGCAAAATTACAAATATGGGGCATTACAGATTCTAGTTTTTAACAGCTGCATGCTAAAATTCGTCTTTAGACTCGCCGATTTGCGCTACAGATGTAATGGGACCAGCGGACGAGTTTACAATCGGCATGAGTGCGTTGGTTATGAGTGACGACTTGGCAATAAATATCGGCTTAACGTCAATAAAACCAAACAAACGACTGCGACTAATATATAACGTGTGCCTGGCTGAAATAACGCAGCGTGTTATCGAAGCGTTCATTTGTGTTACGTTTTGTCGATGTTAGTTAGGTTTGTATTTATTGTTTTTGCGACGCCAATAACGCGTTGCGTATTATCACGCATTTTCTGTATGGACCAGGAATAATAGAGTCCGCCGGATTTCCTGCTTGTGCATCAACATCGCTGCAGCTTATCCCTACGATCATGAAACTGACTGGTTTTATGTTGTGTTGCTAGCTCTCCTGTAAGAGATTAAATGTAAATGTTTTTTAAAGCGACTAGAAGGGATTGGCCGTGGATTTAGTGGATCCGTACAGGACCTATCTTGACGGAACGGCGTACGTTGAACAAAAATATCTTGCCAGGTTTTTACATCAAAAACTGTCTGTAAAATCTGGAACTACCTCTAAACGATGTCCGATGCCTAGATAAGAGGCATCTTACATAAAAGTCCACTTAGAGACTGCTATGCGTTTGATTGGCCAAGTATACGTATTTGTTGAACCAATGTCCCTTTTTCTGAAACATTTTTCACATTGCAGACCTCTCATCAATATGCTTACCTTTCTGTGTGCGTTTTAACCAAGTCGAATCTTGTTTGTAGAAACAACATTGGGAGTCTATCAAGTAAGTAAACTAACATTCTCCGCCACTCATAAACAGTTCGTAATCATAAGCTCTAGATATCTACAACGCCCAACGAAAGCTAAGTTGCGGGAACCAGGTTATCCACAGGCGCTCAGTCAAAACAAAAATCGATAGGCAGCAAGGGTTCGGTTCCAGGTCGAGGTCCAAGAGTCAAGCAGACAGACGGCTATGGTGGATGGTGTTTGGAACTGGAGCGGAAAATGAGGTGAGAGGAAGAGGAAGAATCGGGATAGGATTTGTCGAATAGGAGTGTTTAAGCAGTTTTACAGAGTCCGTCTACGTTAATGTTCGCCTCTAGAGTTGGTGATTTCTGCACTTTTCCCGTCAGCTCTTAGCAACGACCTGGCACCGCCGAAGGGTTGGCGCCCGTTCCAGGGTTCGCACCTCCCGATCCGGGATTCACCCCAGAAGTGGCAACTGACCGATCGAGCACAAAGTACCGCGTCTCGTCCGACTTAGCACTAGCTGCGCTCGCATTGTACGCAGCGACGTCCTGCTTTTCACCCGGCGGTGCTGCGTTCACCCCTGCGCCGGGGCTTGACACCGATCGCCTCTGCGCAGCGGGGCCGCAGCCCCCGTCCTCGGCGTCCGCTGAGGGTTCGGGCAGCGGCAGCTCCCACACGTGCGAGTAGGCGCTCGAGTCGGCCGTGGTGGGCGGGCGGCCGCTGTCCGGTTTGTTACGGGTGTAGTAAGCTTGGACAATTTCGTCGTCGCTGTCGATGTTGTCGTATTGAAGGGCGGCCTTCGCCAGGTCTCGGAGGCGATCCTGTTTCGCAAAGCTAGACGCACAAACAAAGGAAACAGTTATAAGATCACAACCGCCGATTCATCGTAATCGTAGCCTAAACGAAATTTATAGAGCGCTACTTGCAGGCCACCAGCTTATACAAGAGTGATGGGTCAAATCAGAGGGTTTTCCAGAGATACCGTGTGACAAAATTAGATTCGGTTCCTGAAAGACGTGGGGAGAAGGATACAGAGTTGCTGTACGGTGGGCTGTGTTTAGATTCAGAGAAGTGGAAAGGCGTCGGATTGGACTGATCATGGTAAGATTTGTTGTAGAGGTGGGATTTTATAGGCAGTACCGGACCTAGTCCTTTGTGTGCTTGTTAAACTGTTCTGTCTAGTTTTATCAGTGACGGATTCAGACATTGTCAGTCCAGCATGCTAACCACTAAGGGCAAGGTAGCCGACTGGTTAGAGCGCTCGGCTTGTAAGTGGGTCACGGTAGCTGATTGGATAGAGCGCTCTGCTTGTAAGTGGGTCACGGTAGCTGATTGGATAGAGCCCTCTGTTTTAAGTGGGTCACGGTAGCTAATTGGATAGAGATCTCCGCTTGAAAATGGGTCACGGTAGCTGATTGGATAGACCGCTCTGCTTGTAAGTGGGTCACGGTAGCCGATTGGATAGAGCGCTGTCCTTGTAAGTGGGTCACGGTAGCGCTCAACCTGTAACGCGGAGAGTAAGGGTTCGAGTCTCCTCCCCAAGACGGTTACTGTGTAGGGACCTTGAGCAAGTCTTTCACTCACAGTTACTCAGCGCCATAGACAGACACGCAGAGACACAAAGACACACACGGTTGATGCTTAGCCATTATCTAGTGGCGCTTAATAAATGCAGAAAAAATGACTGTAGACCATTGCGCAGCCCACGTTGAAACTAGATTACGGATGTGTTCTGGAGAAGGCGACACCTACCGGCGTAAGACAACGATGCCGACGCAGACTATGAGGAGACAGAGCGTCAGTGCTACTCCGGCGACCGTTGCAATGGCCAGCGCTGCAAATCAAGACCACAGAACACGAGTTAGGCCCATTTTATGTAGCGCCAGTTGTTCTACACTCATCTGGAAGACATTGACTTTCATACGTGCACGGTTACTGCTAGATCTACTAAACATATCGGTTTATGTTAGGGTGATTACTTACCAGCATCGTATACTCAACACCCAAGGTAATGTAATGTATGGTAAGGTAAGGCAAGGCAATATTAGATGAGTACAGGCAGATAAGATAAGGTATGATTGAGTAAAGTAAGATAGGTAGGCCTATGTTACCTTGATCCATCCTAACCGCCGCCTTCCCATTTCTCAGAACCTAAACACAACCCACCATAACACCTCTTCAGTCCCCTTCTCTCTGGTCTAGAAATTCCACTTTGTTCTTCTTATGACGTCTTTGGAAAGCCCCTCTGACTTGACGCAGCGCTCGTGAATAAGCCGGTGCCCTGCGCTTAGCTTTCGAATAGCGCTTTAGAAATTCTCGAGCTTACGATTACTTTAGTGCAAGGCACAGTCTTGTAAAGTGAGCTTATGTGTATTTGTTCTTATCCTGCGGCGACTTGAAGTTGTAGAATGTTGTACCTCGCCATGCAGTAAATAACCGTCGCAGTAAGAATGTCATACCGTGTGGCATGCCAGAGGCTTCTGCGTTGACAAGGGCTTCCTTTTTGGCCGCCAGCTGATCTGAAACGAAAAACATGAAGTCATCTAAGGATTAGGGTTCGATTTCTCGTTGAGGAAAGAGACTTCTTAGAAGACAGCCTAATGACTTGGAACAATATACTCCAATGGCGGACGGTATGAGCCAGTGAGAGACATGTTTACCGCTTTCCTTGCAAATTACACCCTGGATAGCAAGACTAACCCTAACCCATCAAATATTGTCCGTTAAAACCCCCTTATTTCCCTTTGTTTCCTGTATTTTTATTTTGTGTCCTTTGTTCTTTCCTCATTCTACTTATGTCAATTGTTTTCTGTATTTCAATCGTTTCCCTTGTTATTTCTTTATTCTGTTTATTTTCAATATTTCCTCTGTTTCCCTTGATATTTCTTTATTCTCCTTATTTTCATTATGTTTGTTATTTCCATTCTTTTTCTTGTTCTTCTTATTTTCATTATTTCATCTGTTTCCCTTATTATTTCCTTATTCTTCTCTTTTTCATTATTTTAGTTATTTCCCTTGTTTTCCTTGTTCTTCCTTTATTCTCCTTATTTTACTTACACCACTTATTTCCCTTGTTTTCCTTGTTCTTCCTTTATTCTCCTTATTTTACTTACACCACTTATTTCCCTTGTTTTCCTTGTTCTTCCTTTATTCTCCTTATTTTACTTACACCACTTATTTCCCTTGTTCTGCCCTAATTCTTATTTTTTATGCCTACTTGTTTTTCTCTTAGTTCCTTTATTGCCTTTATTTTCTTAATTTTCCTGATTACCTTTATTTTTCTTATTTCCATTATTTTCCTTATTTTCTTTATTTCCATTATTTCCTTTATTTCCTTATTTTATTAATTTCCTTATTTCCTTTATTACCCTTATTTTTTTCTTTTGCTTTTTAATCTCTTTATGCCCCGCTGTCGATTCGATTCTCCATAAGTTTAAAATCCAGCATCCGACTCTGAACACAACGTCTATGTTTTCAAATTCGTTTGTTATTGTTCGGATTCGCTTCGAATCCGGAATTATTTTCCTCTCATGAATATGCATGAGCTTCCTCTCAAAATATGAATAATAAGAATAGTCATAATAAACGTCAAATATCGCAGAGAAAAGCTGACTATTTGCACCGGACACCAGACGTCGCTCTACCAAACACTGGAAGTCGCATTTATGAGATCTTAATAAAGACACAGCTATCTCGATCCCAGTTCTCCCGACATCCCCCTCTCTTTCTCTCTTTATCCATCTTCGTCTGTCTGTCTATCTATCTGTCTGTGTGTCTGTGTGTGTCTCTGTGTGTGTCTGTCTGTCTGAATGTCTGTCTGTCTGTCTGAATGTCTGTCTGTCTGTCTATCTGTCTGTCTGTCTTCCTTTTTTCTCTATTCATCCATCCTTCCATACAGCCATCCAAGCAGACATCCATCCATCTTTTCATCCATCCATCCGTCCGTCTGTGTGTGTGTGTGTGTCTGTCTGTCTGTCTGTCTGTCTGTCTGTCTGTCTGTCTCATCTATCCATCTGTCTCTGTCTATCTATCTATCCATATATATTTTGCGATATATGTAGACATATATATTTAGCATATATAGTCTATATATAAGTCTCTATATAGGCCTATATATATATACATATATATTCTAAATAAGGACAGAAGAGCACGTGACTGACTGCTGGTGCAATTGCCAATGACGCCGGCCCATCGTTGACCTTGACATTGGAGATGCCACGTCTGACGCGTGGAGTGGCAGCCGACGGTCAACTC
>OZ029921.1:22956586-23026586 GCA_964023275.1 Norana najaformis
ATGAATGAATGAATGGATGAATGGATGGATAGATGAATGAATGGATGGATGGATGGATGGACGAGGCCAAATCAGGTGGAAAAAGGCCAAATCCGATAGTAAAAAAACGAATCAGGTGTGACAAAAAGGCTGAATCAGCTCGAACAAAAAGACCCAATCAAATGGGGCACAGAAGCCGAATAAGAGGGAATAAAAAGACTTTAGTAAAAAAATGGAGGTGGGACAAAAGAACGTTTTAGGTGGGGCATAAAGGAGTCTTTCACAGCTAGACAGAGAATGAGAGACCTCTATTGACAGCCCTGTTTTAGAGCAAAGTCCTCTAAATTGAAAGACTCAAGCATAAAATACGTCTCCCCAAGAGAACTCACCCCCAATATCTGCTCTAATCACTGGCGAATGCGACCAACAATTCCAGCAGCTAAGCCAGGATGAAAGAT
Source organism: Norana najaformis (assembly GCA_964023275.1). NCBI lineage: Eukaryota > Metazoa > Annelida > Clitellata > Crassiclitellata > Hormogastridae > Norana > Norana najaformis. The sequence continues at coordinate 22,957,024 of OZ029921.1, forward strand.
AAGTGGTCTAAGACCATGAGATCTAGGAGCTTCAGCTCCGATGGCAGATAACAGGACGGTTCATGACCATCGATCCAGGGGCCGAAGCTCCGAGAATCGATAGAGACAGACAGACGGTCGATTAGGGAGAAATTGGATTTAGTAATTCTTCGAGCGTCTGGCAGGATTCAAACCGAAAGAAATGAAAAATGGATCTCTGCTTACGACTGAGTCGCCTTGGCTTATCCGGGAAACGAAGAGTCTGATACGGCGCCATATAAATCTCATAGAAACATACGCACTGTCAGTATTCAATTTCGTTATAGTCAAAGCTTCGCTATTCACGCGTTATCTACGCTGGCCTGGTTAGCTACATTGGTTAACGCGTACGTCAAGGCGCCTCTGAGCGTAAGGATGTCGGTTGACATTATTTAAAATACATTTTCAAACATCAAGTCTTGAATCAAAGACCAGTATTACACTAGAGATTCAGTGGTCTCAAATCAACAGTCGTGACGTCATTACTTATGAATATTTATTATCAGACCCTATCATCCAATCAACACCTGACTTCATTACTAATGAATATTCATATCTGAAACCGGAAATGAAATGGTAATATGCAAATGAGGAAAATTCCCCCAGTATCCACCCATTAATCACAACCCGATTAAATGTCTTTAATTCCAAACAGATCTACATTCTTTCCAATCTTATGCCGGACTTTTTTGCCGTTTGAAATTCTAGGCTGGAATCACGAAGAGGGGAAAAAAGGAAAATTTTTCTGATTTGAAGCGGAAGTTGATGACTGGAGCACGAAAAGCTCCATCTGTCGAATTAGACGAAATCCATCATAACATGCACACAAATTTTGATTTGCTTAAACGCAAACGTCATATGTACATTTAACGTCTTTGTCTACTTATATTAAGGTGTCTTTCATAAACTTATATTCGGTCGGGGTTATCTTGGCTGTCATCCAGTCTAGATTAACCGATCACATGGATATATATATATATATATATATATATATTGTTTGCGCTGATACCGTTTTACTTTGCAATCGTTGATCTGTGCATCATGAACCGGATATTGCGATATTACTGAGCGAATGTGGCGCCGTCTGTCGCTTGCTGGTGAAAATCAAACGATTGCAAAACACACGAACGCTCGCATAAATATATATATATATGAATGATTCTGACCCTATATATATATACGTGTATATATATATATATATGTGAAATCGTGTATGGCGTATTAAGTCCTGGCAGCGCTTATTAAATGCACATATCAGTAGCGAATCAACAGACCACGATTCGTGTTTACCGAATTTTTTAGAATAGCACATCCATATAAACAATAAGAAGACGATACTATATATATATATATATATATATATATATATATATATATATATATATATATATATATATATATATATATATATATATATATATATATATATATATATATATATATATATATATATACATATATTATATATATATGTAGGTATGGTATGGCGTGATTGTCTAGTGATTAGCTTGGTGGATCGTCAGCCCAGATGTTGGGGCTTCAAATCCCAGGATGACAAGACATATACCACACACATACATACACACATATGCCCACATGTGCATATTATATGCATGCATGCATACACAGACATACACACAAAACTTAATGTGCATGCACACATGAAGACATTCATGAGAATATATACATAAATACGTACATACATAAATGCATACATACATATATACAGACATACATAGGTACGTACATACAAACATTCATTCATACATACATACAAACATTCATTCATACATACATACAAACATTCATTCATACATACATACATACAAACATTCATACATACATACATACTTACATACATACACACATACATACATACATACATACATACATACATACGTGCGTACATTTCTATGCACAATATCATCAAAGTCTATCATATCACTTTTCCTACAAAGCCAGTGTCAATCGCCCATCAGAACCTCTCCTTTTGGGCAAATTCCCCACAACTGCGCTACAAAAATTTATACAGCGCCCCCACCAGAGGTCAACCGGATATAGTTACCTTCAAACCGGAAGAGGAATTCGTATCCTTGGTCCTGCTGAACCTGCTGGTCCTTGGTCGAGGAGAGGAAGACCTCAAGGAGATTTCCCTTGGACTGGTAGATCCACCTTTCTCTCTTCGCCGTCGAGTCAGCCCGGACTGTGAGGTTCTTACCAGCGGCGCGGTCGACAAGGAGGCCCCGCATTGGTCCAGTTTCCCCCTCGGGGCCTTGCTGTCCGAGGGGTGTGGATGGGTCGTGAGGGTGGAAATCGAGGAGGGTGACGTTAACCCGCTGACCTGAGACGACCTCTATGACCCAAGGCTGACCTTTTGAACCGCAGCCGAACTTGGAGAAGGACGGCAGGGATACCGGAAGTGGTGGTCCAGACGTCACGAAGACGGTGCAGCCGCGGTCGTCTTCGGCCACTACATACAACGACAAGATATCAGTGTCACAGTCGTCGTCATCATCTTCTCCATTGTCGCAATCGTTGTCGTCATCATCATCATCGACATCATCATCACTGACATCGTTATCATTATCATAATTATCGTCATCGTCGTTATAATCATCTTCCTTATATTGTATATTACCTTATCTCACTTTAACTTACCTTACCTTACCTAACCTTACCTTACCTTGCTTTGCCTTACCTTACCTTACCTTACCTTGCTTTGCCTTACCTTACCTTACCTTATCTTACCTTGCTTTACCTTACCTTACCTTACCTTACCTTACCTTACCTTACCTTACCTTACCGTACTTCACCTTACCTTACCTTACCTTACCTTGCTTTGCCTTACCTTACCTTGCATTGTCTGGCTTTTGTTACCTTGCCTTGCATTCCCTTAATGCCGCCCAGATCGACATTTGTATAGCGCTCTTAGAGACCTGTACACAGGGGAAATTTTCAAAACGGGTTTCCCGAACATAGCCAACATCCCTTCAAAAGCACGCCTACCTTTCTGACAGGTGTAGCTGGCATCCAGGTACATCTTGAGCTCCTTATAGCAGGGTTTCTTCGCATCAAAGTCCGGGTCGGGGATGGAGATGCTGCAGCTCTGTCGCCCGGAGCACTTCCTGTCGGCGACCGTAAGGACATCTGCTGAGCAGCCGAGGTAACCGAGGTTCGCTTCGACGCACCGTCCGATGTGCATGCGACCGTAGAAGGCGGACCTCATGACGATCACCTCGCCTTTCCAACAGGACGGCTGGAACACCTCGAACTCACAGTACTCGCGAGGAACGGCTGGATGACAAGCACGAAGACATACGTACTGTACCAGGATCTGATCTAATCTATTCTAATCCAATCCAATGCAATGCAAAGCAATGCAATTCAATCCAATCCAATGCAATGCAATGCAATGTAATCTAATCCAATCCAATCTAATGCAATGCAATGTAATCTAATCTAATCCAATCCAATCTAATCTAATCTAATGATTTCTAAAGCGCTGTTGTCATGAGATAACAGTTGCCAAGCGCTTCCAGTGAAACTGTCATTAAAAATCATAAAAATCATGTTGTTGAAGCCCATTCGATTAGGATGCCGACCGACCGACCGACCGACCGACCGACCGACCGACCGACCGACCGACCGACCGACCGACCGACCGACCGACCGACCGACCGACCGACCGACCGACCGACCGACCGACCGACCGACCGACCGACCGACCGACCGACCGACCGACCGACCGACCGACCGACCGACCGACCGACCGACCGACCGACCGACCGACCGACCGACCGACCGACCGACCGACCGACCGACCGACCGACCGACCGACCGACCGACCGACCGACCGACCGACCGACCGACCGACCGTGCTACCCTCCGACCGACCGACCGACCGACCGACCGACCGACCGACCGACCGACCGACCGACCGACCGACCGACCGACCGACCGACCGACCGACCGACCGACCGACCGACCGACCGACCGACCGACCGACCGACCGACCGACCGACCGACCGACCGACCGACCGACCGACCGACCGACCGACCGACCGACCGACCGACCGACCGACCGACCGACCGACCGACCGACCGACCGTGCTACCCTCCGACCGACCGACCGACCGACCGACCGACCGACCGACCGACCGACCGACCGACCGACAGACAGACAGACAGACAGACAGACACAGACACACATACACAGACAGACACATACAGACACAGACAGATACAGACAGACACGCACACACAGACAGACACAAGCAGACAGACAGACAGATTCACTGTCCTGAGCTTTGAAGGATCATTCGGCTGAGGCGCAGACACGACCCCAGCAATCCAACAACCATCCCTTACTGGTAACATTGCTTAACATCTATCTGTCAACTTGGCATAGACCAGACTTCAAACCCCTGACGCTGACGTTAAAACCAAACTCATAGCCACTCTACCATAGGTTTCCTATGCATACGCGTGTGCACCTGAGCACTTCATAGCGCTTAACAGGAACCTCTCAAATTTTTTTCTACAGATTTCTCGTATTGCCAGACTCTAATTGTGCGACTGAGTACTAGACAAACTCCTTTATCGACTCGTCCAAGCAATGCGCAATTAGCACCGATTCAAGTCGATACGTGGCGCCACTGCATCGCAAGGGGGCGTTCGGTGCGCAGCCCCGACAGATATCGACGAGAATGATTCGCCTGGAAATTCGCCAGATGTCGCCGTCACCGATTTTTCGCACTAAATGCATTCAATGGTCGACGTCATTAGCCGCTAATTGGCCGGACGACGTGGACTTCTTGATGATAGTAATTGGACGCGAAAGTCATAGTCCCGCATACGTTGTCGCTGTCGGGAAGTTTCGACTGAATGGTGGTATATGAATGTGGTATTGTGTTACGTGAGAGTGCATTTTGAATCACATTACATTACATGAAATTGCATTGCGATGTAAAGACTCGCGGATACACACAGCTATTTAATCGGCTGTATGGTGGATATAAAAGGCGCTATATCAATGTTCAGCTATATGTAAACATACATACATGCATACGTGCATGAAAACAAACTGAAACATACATGCACACATACAAATGCAGAGGCATACACAATACATGAATGCATACATACATACATCGCCCATTGCTATATGATTTTACACGGAGTTTAATGTCCATATACTATTCCAAGCAGTCCTTTAAATGTGGCAACAGTTGAACAACTCCCACCCCTCAAAGTACCCGACAAAAGTGACCACCCAATGACCAGCGGAAGACTGGTGTGCACCACACGACTTCAGAAATATATATTTCTATCTGAAGCAGATAAGGAATTGGACGGCTGGAGCTACACCATGAAAAAGAAGAATGCGAAGAATGAGGAGGAGAAGGAGGAGGAGGAGGAGGAGAAGGAGGAGGAGGAGGAGGAGGAGGAGGAGGAGGAGAAGGAGGAGGAGGAGGAGGAGGAGGAGGAGGAGGAGGAGGAGGAGGAGGAGGAGGAGGAGGAGGAGGAGAAGAAGGAGAAGAAGAAGAAGAAGAAGAAGAAGAAGAAGAAAAGAAGAAGAAGAAGAAGAAGAAGAAGAAGAAGAAGAAGAAGAAGAAGAAGAAGAAGAAGAAGAAGAAGAAGAAGAAGAAGAAGAAGAAGGAATGCAAGAAGAACAAGAAGAAGAATAAAATCAAGAACAAGGAGAACAAGAACAAGAACAACAAGAACATGACACTATCCCTCTGAAGTCCTTAAAAAAGTCTCAACCATCATCAATTAGAAAGACCCTCCCTAGCAAACCATTCGTTTTCCGCTAGGGATACTTTTTCCCCGGAAACCCTGGGAAGTTGCGAGTCTGTGTATGCGGCACCGTAGCCGATTATTCCGCCTGGTTTGGATTTCATGGGAAAGAGTAGGTCCCTCTTAAGCTACCGGATTCTCCACACCGCTACAAACATCCTCCACGTAATGAAAACGGATTCCATTCGATGGAACGTTAGTGGAATGCAAGTGGAATGCGAGGCAGTGAGTAAGCTTATACCATGGGAGGCAGAGGATCGTATGATATATCGAGGAGTGGAGTACGCGTGCGCACGATACTTCGGTCGCGTGTTTTAGCTTTTGCCTTTGAGGAATTTACCGCATGGGGGCCAGAGTTTTTGTTACACCCGATGGATAGGCTGTTTTTAATGGTTCGGACATGCCGTGGGGGGCGAGGGCGGCACGTATCCGCGGTTTAGTAACTGGATAGGCCAGAGAGAGAGAGAGACAGACAGACAGACAGACAGACAGACAGACAGACAGAGACAGACAGAGAGAGAGAGACAGAGAGAGAGGGAGAGAGGGATAGAGAGTAATATATATGCATTCTTATATACACATAAATGCCTACATTCACACATACATCCATACATACATACATACATACATCCACCCATACATACACACATATATACATACATCCATACATACATACATAGATACATACATCCACCCATACATACATACATACATAGATACATACTTAGATACATACATAGATACATACATAGATACATACATCCACCCATACATACACACATATATACATACATACATCCATACATACATAGATACATACATCCACCCATACATACATACATACATACATCCATACATACATACATACATACATAGATACATACATAGATACATACATCCACCCATACATACATACGTAAATTCATACATACACACATGCATGCATACATACATACATACATACATAAAACAAGGCCTAGACAGTGAGCCTAAGACTAGAAATTGTAAGTGGTCAAAAGACACTTTTTGGAAGTCTATGCACAAACAACAGAATTCTACTTAGCTTCTAATCAAACAGCACATAAGACTATTTGCTCAGTGATTGTGTGACAGAAGGACGGTTAAACAGACGGAGACAGTGAGACTAATAACGACAGATACACACACACATACACACATCAGCACAGACAGACAGAATGGTAGACAAACAGACTTGACAGACAGGTAGACAAACAACGGGAATGCGAGACAAACAGACCTGATGGACTGACCGACAGTCAGGGACGTGGAGAAGGGAGATGGTGGAGAATGGAGATGGAGAGAGAAAAAGAGGAATGACAACTATCCTCAGGCAGTTTCTATGAAACCAGGAATATAATATTATTATAGTGAAATGTATATCTCGTCTGCTAATAAACATTCATCGTCTGCCTGGGAACACATGCAGACATCCGTCCTTCTGTCAGTCCATCCGTCCGTCCGTCTGTCTGTCTGTCTGTCTGTCTGTCCATCCATTTATCCATCCACCCACCCACCTATCCATCAACCCATTCACAAACCCATCCATCAATTCATCCATTTATCCACCAATTCAATTTTGCTATCCCTCCCTCCATCCTTTCATCCACCCAGCCAACCATCCATACATCAATTCTATTTATACATTCCTCTTTCCATCCATCAATCCATCGATCCATTGATCCATCCATTCATCCATTCATCCATCACTCAATCAATCAATCTCTCCTTCCTTCCTTTCTTCCTTCCTTACTTCCTTCCTTTCTTCCTTCGTTCTATCCATCCATCCTTCCTTTCTTTCTTCTTTCCTTCCTTCCTTCCATCCATCCATCCATCCATCCATCCATCCATCCATCCATCCATCCATCCTTCCTTCCTTCCTTTCTTCCATCAATCCATCCATTTATCCATCCGTCCATCGACGCAGGAGTATAAAGAACTGCAACTCATTAGATTACTTCCTATAGCGCATTTTCTTTCTTCAAATGAACTCACTTGAATCTTTGAGCCGATGTACCGGAGTAGAGTCTTTTGAAGATCGCGTGACTTGGACGAGAACGGTAAGAGAAATGAAGACCGGAAACAGCGCCATCTTGTTTCGGTTCAATCTGTTAGTTAACAGAAACGGTTCATTTCTGCAAACAGTGCAAACTAACTTAGAACAAAATAAGAGAAAATACCACTAAATGATTAAAATATGATAAAAGTTTGATCACAATATGATCAAACTCATATTCAAATGTAATAAAAGTGGGATCATAATGGGTTCAAAATGATATCAAGATAGGATCGTTTTGATCTAAATACGTGGATATCACACGTTGGTTGAGGGCAGACTAGCACAGACATAGCGTGTCTATTCAGTCAGTTTTCCACCAGCTTTGTGAAATTGCCATTGGCTCCAGTCCGTTATTGCGTTTGGCGTCTGTCTGTCTGCCTGCATGCATGCCTGCCAATCTGTCTGTCTGTATGTATGTAATTGTATGCATTTATGTATGTATTCATATATGTATGCACGCAAGTATTGTATGTAAGAAAGCCAAACAGACTGCAATGTATTGTTTATTTTTTTCATTAAAATTAGTTACTCGGGTTATTACCTTATCCGCAAGAATCTCACAAAAGTACAACTATGAGTCAGGTTGAATCACTTTCGGAGCTAACATTACCCTTTACTAATAAAGTTCCATTGTAATATCCAAGACGAAAAGCGCTATATAATCATTTCCCCCGAACCACGCCTATCTGTATGCATCACACGTCTATGCTCGGACGCTCTCGTGTAGACACACAATTAAACGTCTATGGTAAACATGGCGTCGTGACGGGATGAATATTACAGACGAAAATTATGAAACTGTCGATCACGAGGCCGCTTTTATAAAACGGCCATTAGGATTCGGGACAGTGGATTGTTCGGACTCAGCCATCCATCAGAAGATGAACAGCGAAATGTGATTATAATGGTTAATCGTCGTGATATCGTCCGACTTTCTCGAATATTCTACGTCGGATCGATGATACCGCACAGATATACGAATTGTGATCGCGTGTGGCGCCCCTGGCGGCGGGTAGGCGAACGCCGTCGTCGTCATTAGACGAAACGTCGTAGGCGAGGCAGAGATCGACTGACTGAAAGACGGAGGATAAAAAGCGGAGTTCAAAGGTTTCTCTTCCGTCTGATTGATGGTCGATAGGTCGAGGGTTGGCGGTCCGTGGAGATTCCGACCGGTACACGGAAATTATCCCACCCCTTGATGGACCGCGAGCCGGAGGCCCTGTCCGTCAATGCCATAAGGTTATAGCCGAGTTTGGGCGGTTGGATTCGACCGCTGTCTGTCATCATTAGGCGTCCCTCAGGGGCGGATATTTTACGACGACGCTAAACTAAATTTGGACACCCAATTTTGACCGAACCATGCGCGTGCGCACCAGTCACGTTGTCACGAATCCCGCCGGAACCTCTGTCGTCTGCTCCGACAGATGACGCCAGATTCGACTGACGAAACACGCATTCTGATTGGATCAGAGGATTTTATTAATATACACGATTTACAGGATTCTTATATAAATAATTCTCATATATAGTATATATATATTCCAGATATATGTGGTTGAAATGTGTTAAGTTACGAAGATATATTGGCATCTTATGAAATGAATTGAAAAGCATTCGGCTTTCTCATTTGATGCAGTAATTTACTGTGTTTTATTATCTGCCAGATTTCCATGCGTCTCTTGTATGTTTTTCTTTTTAATGCATCTTCATTGTATGTTTTTGCATATGTGATAGGTGTATATAGATTGGAACACGAAGTGTTGGCTCATAATATACAGTATACTTATAAACATGTTCACCCAGGTATTTCTGTACAACTCCCATATAGAAGAGAATGAACCAGACAAACAGACAGACAGAGAGGCGTGGAGGGAGGGAGGGAAGGAGTCAGAGAGGGAGGGAGGGAGAGAATGATACCATGGAAAACCACGAAATGAGGTTTTATATGCAGACACACACACACACGAATATAGTGGATTGTAACAAATAAATCCATGGGGCTGAATATATATATATATATATAATATATATGTGTATATATTAAAATAAATCCATGGGACTAAAAATCTTGCCCATAATCCCTGACAATCTTTTAAATTTCGGTCTCCTACATGTTTAGCTAATTCATCCTGAATGTTTTAGATAATCCTTCTAAATATTTTTAGCTAATTCCTATATATATATATACATATATATATACGTACATGTTTATATATATATCGGCGAAAATCTCCAATGGCAAGCGATGCATAATTTCTAGAGTTTCGAGCGATATACTTCCAGTGCATTGCAGTTGAAATGACAATACCGTCTCAGTGGCCACAAAGCATATGCAGATGTAAAGAGGAAGCTTGGAAGAGCTTGCAAATAAGTAGATATCTTGGAAATTGTAATCGTTCTAACGCAGACGAAATGCTGGACCAATCAAAACGCGTAGTGGCCTGCAGGCTAGCTACATTGGTTAACGCGTTTGTCAAGGTGCTTCTGAGCGTGAGGATCCCGGTTCGCATCCCAGTCGTGGCTTATTTCAGAGATTTGAATCTCGGGCTACCACGGTCCGTACACGGGGACCTTAAATGGCGTGGCGTCCATTCAAACGGGGGCGGTGGTGAAGGATCTCACCCGATTAATTCACTGAACAATAAGCAGGGTCGAGGCAATATAGTCGCTATGTAAAACCGTTTACATTTACATGTTGTTACGTTGTTCTATGTTCTGTTAGGATACAGACGTTATACGTCAATTCATAATAATAATAATAATAATCACAAGGTGATTTATAGAGCGCCGTAGTACGGCCGAGGCCGAAAAAAGCGAACCCTTCCTGCCTATCGATTTTGTTTTGACTGAGCGCCTGCGAATAAGCTGGTTCCCGCGACTTAGCTTTCGTTGGGCGCTGTAGAAATCTCAAGCTGACGATATCTTATGTTGTCTTATGTTATGTTATGTTATCCTATGTATGCTATGCTATGTTACGTTACGTTATGTTACGTTATGTTACGTTACGTTATGTTGTGCGATTTTATGTTGTACTATGTTATGTTATGTTATGCTATGCTATGTTACGTTACTTTGTGTTATGTTGTGCTATGTTATGTTGTACTATGTCATGTTATGTTATCTTACGTTACGTTATGTTACGTTGTTATGTTGTGCTATGTTATGTTGTACTACGTTATGTTATGTTATGTTATGTTGTGCTAGTTAATACCCGAGTACAGACATTGGTTAGAAAATCGAAGTTGACATAATATGGGAAGATTCGGATCGTACCTTCGTTCGGATGCAGAGAAAGAGAAGCAGAAGATGCGGCTAAATTCTCGTCTAATGAAGACGGATGACGAGTCCCTTGACAGTTACGTCCACTGCTCCGTACCCCCGCCGTCCGTCGGCTCTTCCACGTCCCTCCTTCGGCTTCAGTCACCGACTAATGAGCAAATCCTCCTCCTTCTCCTCTTCCTCCTCCTCCTTGTTCTTCTCCTCCTCCTCCTTGTTCTCTTCTCTTCCTCCTTGTTCTCCTCCTCCTCCTACTTGTTCTCCTCCTGTTCCTACTTGTTCTCCTCCTCCTTCTGCTTCTCCTCCTTGCTCTCTTCCTCCACCTACTCCTCCTCCTCCTTGTTCTCCTCCTATTCCTCCTTGTTCTCCTCCTCTTCGTTTTCCTACTGCTTTTTTCTTGCCTTCCTTTTTCTTCTATTCCTGTGTTTGCTTCTTAATCTTCTCTCTTCGTTTTTTGTTCTGCTTCGCCTCCTCTTCTTTTTATTCTCTGTTCTTTTTCTTTTTCGTCTTCTACTTCTGATTTTAAGATATGTGCTTATGCATAGATATATATCTGAGCATTTATGTAGCGCCTGTGTCCTCTTACAGATCCGGAGAAAGCGAGTATACAGGTCTCCAGATGCTACTCGCCAGACGCGACCAGGCAGTCTAACCGTACCCGGCATGCACTGCGCTAAATAAGCGTCCATTCTGTACATGCGTGTACGCATGCGCCGTCGTCGTTGCTTCCTCTGACCGCCAGAGGGCTTCTTCCGTCCAATTAGCCGGCGCCGGCGCGCTCAATACGCGGCGCAGGGGTCCTGAATGAGCGCCCGGCACGCAGGTCTAATTGAGGAAACGAGGCGACCAAGATTTTTCGGAGCCACGCTGTAACACGTAACGTTGTCGTCATAGACTCGACTATAAAAGCGTTACACGGTGCTTTTCCGTTCGATGAAAAGAACCCCTTTGATAAAAACTGGTCGCTCGCTGGCGTGACATCTGCGAACGGGGGGAAGAGTTCTTTGCCACACCCGCTGGCAACCGGACGCAGGGTCTTTCATACAAAGCGGTCGTATTGTATGGTACACCCGCTGATGTCGTGCCTGGCGTCTTTGAAGAGGAGTAAATTTGTACGCTACATCCGCGGGAGGGGTTAAGAAAGGGGGAGAAAGTGGGGTGAGTCCGTAGTAATCCGAATGAAGGCTTACCCTGGGTGATTGATCCTCTTTCTCTTATCTCAATTTCCGGTTCAATTCCAAGTATACCATCCACCGTATCCGTCTGCCTGCCTCCCTGCCTGGCTCTTGGATCTTGACCTTGAACCGAATCTGATACTACCTGCCTATCGATTTTGTTTTGACTGAGCTACTGTGAATAAGCTGGTTCCCGCGACTTAGCTTTCGTTGGGAGCTGTAGAAATCTCGAGCTTACGATTATGATACTTTAGTTGATTTAGATAGAGAGCTGTTTCGAAATGTTTGTCTCACCTTAGCCCTCTAGCGAACGTATTTATAAAAATGCGTATCGCGACCGTACACTGTCAGTGGAAAGATCAGGCGAAGAAGGAGCAGACAGGCAGGCAGGCACGCAACCAGGCAGGCAGACAGAGAGACAGACGCCCGCGTATGCCAAGGCTAAGAAAGTGATTAGATTATTGATACTCATAATAATAATAGCTATAATAATATATAATGCTTCCTTCCTTCCTTCTTTTTTTCATTCCTTCGTTCATTCGTTTATTCCTTCCTTCCTTCCTTCCTTTCATTCTTCCTTCCTTCCTTCCTTCCTTCTTTCCTTCTTTCCTTCCTTCCTTCCTTCCCTCTTTCCTTCCTTCCTTCTTTCCTTCCTTCCTTCCTTCCTTCGTTCATTCATTCATTCATTCTTTCTTTCCTTCCTTCTTCCTTTTATTCGTTCTTTCTTTCGTTCGTTCATTCATTCATTACTTGGACACAATTGTTCTTAATTTATATCATTTAGATGTACTTTAACGTAGCACATTTATATATCGCCAATTCCAATCGACCAAATCGGTCAATCGGTCGGTCAGTCGGTCGGTCAGTCGGTCGGTCAGTCGGTCGGTCAGTCGGTCGGTCAGTCGGTCGGTCATCGAATCTTTCCATTATCCATTGATGAGGGCATAAATTAAATGACGCAAAGGACAAGAAAGGCCTCCTTATGATATATATATATATATATGCATATATTTGTGTGTATATATACATACATATGCGCATGTTTAGGGCCTATATATTTATATATGGGTCGTGGAGGGTCATGAGCAGCGAGCAGTAACCAGGTTTTAAAGCATTAACCTTAATCGGTCGCCTGAACTGCAGAACAATCGGCCGCAGCTCAGTCAGTCTCCTCAGTGTCTGTCTGTCTGTCTGCCTGCCTGCCTCCTGCCTGTCTGTCTGTCTGTCTGTATTCGTCGTCTGACTAACGCAATAATGATGATCCAGCAGGAAAGCTCCCTCCATCGTCATGACAACATAATGTTTATTTATATATTTATATACTAATATATTACTAATATATTTGAAATGGAATTTCTTTCTCATTCGGTAGGTGGCATTTTAGTACCTGTTTTAGTCGCTAGAAACGCCTTACATTCTTATAATTTAAGAGCTTTGCATAATTTCCCTGTTTACTTTCTTACTTAATTGCAACCAGCATATTTTGTTAGAACGATCATTTATCATTAGATTTCTTGTTAACCAATTGAAAGCGATAGTTTTGTCATTTCCCTTTTTTTTCAAAAGTCGTGCCTCTAAGTCAGATCACTGGCAAAAAATTAACACTGACAGCCATTAGCCACAAGAATTTGTTCAGTTCTTTGTTTAAATAGACACGTTTTCTATAGCGACCTGTTGACCTCTTCGACCCTGCTCATTTTTCAAAGAACTTATCGGGTGAGATCCTTCACCACCGCTGCCCGTTTAAAAGGGCGCCACGCCATTTAAGGTCCCCGTGTAAGGAGCATGTTGTGATAGGTTAGGTCGTCAACGGCCTTGGCAGCCATAATTTAATATATGAGTCGTTAACTCGAAATTCCTAAAGCTCTACTTAAAAGCTCAGGGCACCAGCTTATTCATGACCGCTGCGTCAAGTCAGTGGGGCTGTCCAACGATGCCATGTCAAGAACCAAGTCCGGTTCCAAGAAGACCAGAGAAAGAAGGGGAGAGGAGCGGTTAGGGTGGGTTGTGTTTAGGGCGTTAAATACTGGATCCTGGAAATGGAATTTCTAGTCTGACTAACCTAAAGAGCTTAAGTTTCGGCAATACTTCCAACCCACTCATCTTCGGAAATGTTATCCAAGCAACCACCTCGCTCTACCCTATCATCCTCTTAGCTCACTCTTCCCTTTCCCCCACTCAATATTCATCTTTAGTCCTCTGACCAATCCATATCCGCCACGGCACCTCGTCTGTGAAAAGATCTCCCACTTGAATTCCGCAAATTTTCCTTTCCTACACCCTTCCTCTCGATCACTCTGCATCATTGCTTCAAGTTCTGCTATCAATCACTTCTCAGGCTTATCGTTCAAAACTAGACTCAGTTTTTTCAAGAAATCTTACTCTGATTCATCCAATCTGCCGCCTTCCATTTTCTCTCAAAATGAACACAACAAACCATAATGGCACCTCTGTCTGTCTGTCTGCCTCTGTCTCTGTCTCTGTCTTTCTGTCTCTCTGTCTCTGACTATATCTCTCTCAAAATCTGTCTGTCTGTCTCTGTCTTTCTGTCTCTGTCTCTCTATCGCTCTCAGAATCTGTCTTTCTGTCTCTCTCTCTCTGTCTCTGACTTTGTCTCTCTGTCTCTCTCTCGTAATCTGTCTCTCTGTCTGTGCGTCTGTGTATCTGTGTGTCTGTCTGTCTGAGATATCTAGGCAATACGATTATCGTCTTCACGCGAGATCTTTGGACAACCCCTCTCTGACTTGACGTAGAGGTAGTGGATAAGCTGGTGCTCTGCGCTAAGCTTTTAGCTTTTAGGCGTAAATAGAGCTTAAGAAACTTCGAGCTTAACATCACGATTCTACGACGTATTATTCACTCTGTAGATGGCAGTGCTTAATGAAAAAATAGTTTTATTTTGGCATAAACATTCCTTTGACAACTCTGACAAAAATATGATGAGAAAGGCGCTTAATAAGTGGTTGGACTGTCAACCCAAATGTCGACGGTTCATACCTTCGCCATACCTTCCCCAGGACAGATATCAAGATTTCTGGTTAACTATCGCCCTCTAGCGAACTTTGCTATAAAAATGACTACACTGACTGTAATTTTTTTGACATTAAATAATTGGGAAACGAAGAAGGTCTATGCCATACGATCGCCATAGAAAAACACGTAGGCCTAAGTTTTTCTATTTACATACATGTCAAAATGTTTCTGCTAGTGAACTTGGACACCCTGGTAGCCATGAAATATCTTTAAATATGGAAAAAAACAATGCTCCGTTTGGACACCTTTAAAACGGATAATTGCAAAGCCATATAAATATAACTATTCACCAAGCGAGTATATATTATATAATTTATATTTTTTTATATTTCATCTCGATATGACGGCGTCGTTAAATAAACTTATCAAACAAGCGAATATATTCTAACAATGGGTGTTTAGACACTGGTCACGGTTAGGTCGACGTCAACAGAAATGGCAGCCGTAAGATGTCGTTAAACATCGTAAAAACCATGCTCTATTCAGACACCTTTAAAACGGATTACACCAAAGCTATATAATAAAATGCATGAAGCGTGTTTAAAATTAGCAATCTAATTTACCGATAGTGAATACGTTTAGTTCGACGTCAACGGACTTGGCGGCCACAAGATGTCGTTAACACTGGGTATTAACTACATTGCTGATGATAAGATCAGCCGACGAGGGAGAGCAACGGCCACCCACATTCGTGTGTGCCGGGGCTAAGAAAACGAAGTCGCTACACGTCATGCCCATAGTTGCTCTCTCGGGTCTGGCAAAAGAGACTTCTAAAAAGGACATATACCTGATTATGTTCAACACGAGAAAGCGTATAATATTAATAGGGTGGACCTAACTTTGTAACAGATTTAAATGAAACTCATAACTGTGCACTGGCTATTAAAGACGGGTGTTCCCCTCCTCATTTCCAACTTCCCACTCCCGTTGGCTGATGTTTATGTAATGCGCTGTGTCTTAAAGAAACGGGTGTTTTTCTCCCTATTCTCCAAGCTTCCACTCCCTTGGCTGAATCGTTTATGTAATGCGCTGTGGCTTAAAAAATGGGTGTTTTCCCTCCCTCTTCCCCAACTTCCCACTCGCTTCGCTGAATCATTTATGTAATGTAATTAGGGCTTTAAGTAGCGCCTGTGAAGTAATTTCGATATCGCACCCAGGCATTTTGTTTCTTTGCCCTGAGGAGTGTGTGTGTCGACCCGCTTTTTTCGCGAGTTTTCATCGGTTTTTCATTTCTTACTTTGGGCCGGTAGCGTCTCCGATGAGTTTATTCTTGAAGTGGCGCCTCATAAATGTCAGATTACAATTACAGTTACGATCACTGTGGCCAATGTATTTACGTACTCTACGATGAACGGGAGGTTTGGGGTTAGTTTGGTTTGGGGAGTTGTGTTTGGGTGTTTGGTAACACGTTAGATGGTTGGGTGGGTTTAGGGTTGGTTGGAATTCAAGGTGGGGTTCGAGAGTTAGATGGTTGGGCGAGAATCGGGGTTGAGAAAGTCTCCAGGCTAGTTTATTTAAGCTTAGATATAAATCAAAATTGACATTTAGCAATTAAGTTCATCTAAAAATTCTTCATAAAAGTTAAATCTGGCCTTAAAAACCTTTGGTTTACGCAGACGGGAGGAGGACACTGATTGATTAGACCTGTCATCATAGGCGTCGATCCAACTGGGGCAGAGGACTTGTCCCCAATAATTACGTTTGGTGATATCGGTGTCTACATTCTTCCAATATTTCTGAATTATTCGGCGTCTTACTGAACAATATTCCTCGCCGCCGAAGATATAAGGGGAAGATGTTGCGGATCAAAGTTCGAAGGTGAAGAGTCAACACCCAAAATTAATATGACTAGATAAGAGAGATTAAATCAGACCGAGAGAATAACCGATACGTTAGAGCCCGGGTGGGGTTACCGGGGTAGAATAGGAGTCGACACGGATGATAGCAACTCCATACCTGCTTGTCACAACACACAGCTCGAAAAACTGACTGAAATGCGTGGTCGGGATGAGGGTCTGTGCGCAATTAACGAAATGCAAATGTAAATGTATAGGTTTTCTATAGCGACCGTATGGCCTCGACCCTGCTCATTTTGCAATGAATTCTTCGGGTGAGATCCTTCACCAGCGCTGCCCATTTGAATGGGCGCCAAGCCATTTAAGGTCCCCGTGCACGGACCGTACTAGCCCGAGATTTAAATCTCTGAAATAAGCCACGACCGGGACGCAAACCTGGGATCCTGAAGCACAGAGGCTCCTTGGCGTATGCACTTACAGGGGTAGCTAACTAGGCTGGTAAAACTTCACAGTTTAAAGTTTCATAGAGATATGTTATAGTCTGCAGGAGAATTTGTTAACTGTGCTGGTTGAGAATTGCCAACACAAAGCCCGGGACAGGAATCGTAATCGTAATCGTAATTCCGAGATTTCTACAGCGCCCAACGAAAGCCACGTCGCGGGGACCAACTTATTCACAGGCGCTCAGTCAAAACAAAATCGATAGGCAAAAGGGTTCGGTTCCAGGTCAAGATCCAAAAGTCAGACGGAGAGACGGCGTGGCAGCTATGCGGGGTGATGTTTGGGGTTGGAGAGGAGAGGAGAGGAGAGTAGAGTAGAGGAGAGTAGAGGAGAGGAGAGTAGAGTAGAGTAGAGGAGAGTAGAGGAGAGGAGAGGAGAGGAGAGGAGAGGAGAGGAGAGGAGAGGAGAGGAGAGGAGAGGAGAGGAGAGGAGAGGAGAGGAGAGGAGAGGAGAGGAGAGGAGAGGAGAGGAGAGGAGAGGAGAGGAGAGGAGAGGAGAGGAGAGGAGAGGAGAGGAGAGGAGAGGAGAGGAGAGGAGAGGAGAGGAGAGGAGAGGAGAGGAGAGGAGAGGAGAGGAGAGGAGAGGAGAGGAGAGGAGAGGAGAGAGGAGAGGAGAGGAGAGGAGAGGAGAGGGAGAGAGAGAGAGGAGAGAGAGAGAGATAGAGAAGAGCGAAAAGGGGTGTCAGGGTATGATCTGTGAAAGAGGAATGTTTCCAGTTTTGTGTGAAAGGCCGAAGCAGAAATTGCAAGCGGTGGAGCATCGTTGAGTTTGTATGATGGGTAGGTAGGTTGAGGTACATGAAACATATACGTGTGGGGCGAGAGACGGGTAATAGTTGGGAGATACGTTACCACTTACCAGACATTACATCGAAAGTAGCGAGGCGGTTGGCTCAGAGCGTAGAACTGGGCTTGAGTCACATCCGCCTCGTAAAGTTATGTCAATAACGCGACCGCCGCAAAAATATGTCGATGACCAAACATGGCATAGGAAATATCGATATTAATAACAAATCCTAATTAATCGTGGTAATTGTAGCTGTTTCCGCGAGGGAGTTAAAGCAAATCGATGCTGTCAAACACATCCGAACAATGAGAGGTGGAGCGGGAAATCCCTTGTTTGCGCTTACGTGGGCGGAGCGTAGGCGACGAGGATTCCCTGTATTACGCATGCATGACGTCATCGAAACGACTCACGGCTTTAGCTCCGCCAATTCTGTATTAATGTTCCATTGTCTTCTCAAGCAAATCGGACGGAGAATAGGAGAGACACAGACAGAGAGGGATACACAAACACACGCAGAGATGCTTTGCTTGAAGTGATTAATAATTAATTATAAATTTTTATAAATGGTTTGTATGGCACCGCCATCGTAATCGTAATCGTAATCCCGAGATGTATACAGCGCCCAACGAAAGCCACGTCACGAGGACCAGCTTATTCACAGGCCCTCAGTCAAAAAAACAAAATCGATAGGCAAAAAGGTTCGGTTCTACTGAGGCTCATCAGAATCCAGCCGAATGTCGGGTCAGTTTCCGGGTCGGGTCAGTTAGTTTCCGGGTTGGGTCAGTTTCCGGGTTAGGTCAGTTTCCGGGTTGGGTCAGAGGTTAAGAGGTAAGTGTTAAGTTGGCATCGAAGACGGAGCCAAATAAATGAATCGTCTGAGAACTTCTATAGCGCCACTGTAAAAATGCTCAAAGCATCAGTCGTTACTATGCAAAAATAATCATAATCGTTATTTTCATATCTCTACGGCGCCCAACGAAAAGCTACGTCGCGGGGACCCGCTTATTCACAGGCGCTCAGTCAGAACAAAATCGATAGGCAACAAGGGTTCGGTTCCAGGTCAAGATCCAAAAGTCAGACGGAGAGATAGCGTATGCTAGTTAGTTGTGCAAGCCAAATTCTAGGGTGAGTCCGGTAGAAAAGCCAAGAAGCGAGTCCCAGAAGAATGGAAACAGCCTACGGAGGAAATGAGTCCATGAATAGGTGAGTTTTTAGTCGAGATCTGAAGGCTGAAACAGACTTTGCCGAGCGAACATTTGCGGTAGAGAGTTCCAGAGTCTAGGGCCAGCGACTGGAGGCACGCCTACCGAGAGCTGTTCTTGTCCACGGAATAGTCAGATCTAGACAGCCAGAAGACCTGGTCGAGTAGAGACAAGTCTTGGGAGTCATTTCAGAGTGAAGATAGTGAGGTTGGCTGAAATGTAGAGTCTTGTATACGATGAGCCGAGTCTTGAAAGTCATTCGCTTTTCTATGGGCAAACAATGCAGTGATTTTTCATATTTTGGAGTTTTAGTGATAGCTCTTGCCAATGTATTTTGGACTCTGGAGATTCGTCAAAGTAGCTTTTGAAATGCCAGTACTGCTAATTGCAGTAGTCAAGACGGCTGGAGACCAGTGTAATAATAGTCACACAAATCAGGGCGGAAAATGAAACGTGGCGCCTAATCCTAGGGATATCACGGATATGGTAGTGGGCAGACCTACATATAGAATTAATGCGTTAACTGAAAGACAGATTGGATTTAAACACAACACACAAACTGCGAAATGAAGAGTTGTAGGAATATTCTTAAAATAATAACCGAAGACCGTCTGTTTTCTAAATATAAACAATGGCAACACAGTTTTCAGCAGTAACAAAGCTAATAATCCTTCTAGCCTCAAAACAAAGCAAGCCGGAAAATGACGGACAGGCGGACAGCGTTGCTTGCGTGCTGTTTGTAGGCGTGGCTATAAAGAGAGGGAACCCCGTTCACCAAATGACGTCACGTTGACAGCAGCCAGCGGTTACGGAGGCGGGCAGCGCTGGATCGTTGCGGCCAGCACTTGGCCGCCACTGCGCGAGCGTCTATGCCGGCCGCTGGCAGCGCTGAGCCGGTCGCTGATAGCGCTGACCGGTATTTGTCAGCAGCGGCCGCGAAGGCGAGCAGGCGCAGAACTACAGAAATTCAATATGGCGTAAGGAGATAATTTTGAACGGACGGTGTGAGCATATGGTTTTCGTTGCTTATCTCTCGAACGAAGCGTTTAACGAATCGCCCAATTTCCGACTCCGGTAAGACGCTACTCGGTCGAAATACCTTTGCGCGTAGGCGCCCCACTGAGGGCTCTGACGGGCAGAAGCGAGCGAACGACACGCTGCCACCACCTTCCCGATGTTAATGGGGTATGTTAAAGACCCTGGGTCTCGTTGACGACTGTCTTATGCCCGTCGTTGACGATGTCGGGCCAACCATAAGGGTGAACTTGCTCGACCCAAGTGTTGATTTATATAGCGGAAGGTCTTGTTGCAAGGCTGACGTCGCCAAAATAGCCGGAGGCTTGGACCACAGTCTAGACTGTTGTGGGCCGCATCAGGAATTTTAGACAGATTTTGGTGCATAGTTAGTAACATATATTGTAAATTATGTCCAAATAAACTTCATGCACTTCCAAATAATATTTAAATAGCACATTACTAGCAGTTCTGATGGCGAATCGAGGGCAGAGGTTTTGATAGCACTCTTATAGCAATTAAAACATCTGTTGACGGTGTAATCCAGCTTTCTAATTATGCATTTCGTATGTAACCACTCCTTCTACATCTGAAAGGTTAATGGACATAATTTGTCTTGTCTTGTCTTGTCTTGAAATGCTCTCGAACTGAGGATTGGCTGCACCACGGACAATTTTGTGCCATCTGCTTCTGTCCCTCGTCTATTGTAATAAGTTGTCCAACGAATATTCAGTGCACAACTTGATGTTGTCTATCCATGTCATCATGGGTCTTCCCTGAACTCAGGATCCAGGAATTGTTTCCGTAATTTATATAACACCATTCATGCAAATCAGATATGCTTCACAAAGTGTCACTGTATAGAATCAAACATATTCTGATGACAATGTCTTGTAATTAACACCTGATGTTTGTGGCCTCGGGGTTGTTATCCCAAACCAACCTGATCTAAACATAGACTTTGCCCTTTATAATTTGATTTTGTTGATTTTGAATAATAAGCTATCTTATTATTTTTGTGTTTTTGTACATTAAAAGACACAGAATTATTTGTGATTACAGTTGTAGGGCATAAAATCTGGAGAATTCCAGAGGGTTGGCCCATTGGGTGCCCCTACTCCAACATTCCCCAAACTGGAAATTAGTGCTTGGATAAGAAAAGGTTTTTGGAATGACTACACGTTTCAACCATTTTTGTGGTGTGTGGAGTTATAAAACTGCTGCATGGCTTAGAGGGACCATTGCGTTACTCTTTTAAAATGTCTGGAGGTGCTGGGATTTTGTTTTCCAGGAAGCTCCCCAATTCTTCCCATTTTTTTCTTGGCTTATACACAACCCACCCTAACAGCTCCTCTGCCCCATCTGTCTGTGGTCTTCTGACAACCAGACTTGATTCTTGACATCACATCTTTGGATAACCCTACTGACTTGATGCAGCACTTGTGAATAAGCTGGTCCCCTATGCTTGGCTTTTAATTAGCGCTTTATAAAGTTTGAGTTTGCAATTATGATTATGAAGTTCACAGACAATAAGTTAATAAAGCAGATTGCAAACTTGCGTTTGCTTTTTGCCTTTGTGTCCGGGGTTCAAAACCAAGTTAAGTCGTGAAATTGACAACCCACAAAGATAGGTTGTCTGGTTGCTGAATTGCCGTTGTCTTTCTTTCGCTTAAGCCCGAATATCCTGCAACTGCAGCAGCCACACTCTGAGAACCAATGCCTACAGTCTCATATTCTAGCACCAAGCATCACCCACCCACGCCTACGATTCCTCCTCGCTCATTCGGAGGACATGTAGAGCATTAACAAATGCATTACTTACTTACTTATCTTATCTTGCTGACTTGTTATTATTTTTGCATTTATTAAGCGCCACTATGAAACAACAAAGCATCAATCGATATCGCTGAGCGATTGTAAGTGAAGGACTTGCTCAAGGTCCCTACACAGTAACCGTCTCGGGGAAGGTGGATCAAACCTGTACTCTCCGAGTTACAAGTCGAGTGCTCTAACCAATATGCTACCATATCCCACTTGTGCTCTTCATTCATTCTTGAACTTTCCTGGAAAAACGTCAGCTTCGTCTGACCAGCTGTTTGTTCCATCCCAGGAAATTAGAAACTTCTGGTTTACATTTCTTTTCGCACGCTGGTCCATATCTATGGAAGTACCTACCATGAGCTTTACTGTGGGACCTTTCTATCCGTTTAAACCTTAAATCTTTGCATTGGCTTCCTGTTCAGCAAAGTATTTGTTTCAAACTGGGGCTTAGGGTATAAAACATAGAACTGTAGCCAACCACAATATCTGAAATCAGTCCTCATTCCTCATCATTGAACCAGGTGGTCTTATAGTCTTTCTCTGGTCATACCTAATATCTAAGAGGCGCTTTATAAATCTCAAATTACAATTACAATTGATGAATAAGCTTTTTTGGTTGCTGGACCTAAATTTTGGATCATTCTCTCTTGTTTCTGTTCTTTCTCCTTGGTCCGTTGTGTCATTTTGATCTCAGCTGAAGACTTACCTTCTTCCGTTGGCTTATCCACCATCGACTGTCTCTGTGTTTCAGTGGACTGACTTTCTGGATGTTGACTAACTGTGGCTTAAATCTGATGCTCCATTAATACTTCTCTTTATCACACTTTGCAAAGAACTGAAGGCTTATCTTTACTTATCGTTTTCATCTGCTTGCAGTTTTGCAGTAATTTAAGAAGTTGGGATGGCATAATTATCAGAGAAGAGAGAGAGAAAAGGAATGTGACAGAGAGAAAGAGAGAGAGAGAGAGAGACAGAGAGAGACAGAGAAAGACAGAGACAAACAGACAGACACACACAGACAGACAAACACGTACAGACAGACGCACAGACAGATAGACAAAAAGAGACAGATACTGAGATTATGCCACAGACAATTACTATGCCCTCCGTCAACTTCAAATCCTGGACCCTCCTTACCTTTGATTGATGTATTGCTATGATGCACTGGAGCTATATAAACGCAATAAATACATAAATATGAGAAATAATTATAAGAAATGAATATAATAAACAGGAAATAACGTAAAACATATATATGTAATAAATAGAAATAAGCCACAGAAATAGTGTTAATGAAGTGAAAAAGTGTCTACTGTCGGCAGACATTACTTTAATTACTTTAAAAGGCCGAGGGCTGTTGAGATGAGAGGCCTTATCAGTCCCTGAATCTTTACAGAGTCGTTTATCATTTTTCCGTCATGAGCCATCTGTCGTGATATCGGAAGTTGGAGTGGCCGTATCCTGTGAAACATGAGTCATGAACCTCGTGCTCCTGGCATTTGAGGACATTGTGCCCCACTGGCCGAGGAAAGGGTTTAGAACCGAGGGGGCAAAGTTTTTACTTCATCTGCAGATTTTTGCTACATTTATTTTTGAGTTGTTGTGACGTTTGGCGACCATTTTGTACTGTTACGGTTTTTAGAAACCAAAATTCTAATGATCTTCTTTGGCTGACCTTCATTGACTTTGTCTCATTTTCTTGCTTCATCTTTCCTGCTTTCTCAGGTTGTCGCTATTTGCCTGATTGTATCTCGACTTATGATCTGTTTTTATTTCAAGCTGGGACTTACAGTTTATACAACATTGAACTTTGGCCAACCACAATACTTAAAATCAGTCCTTATTCCCCAGAATTACCATTATTCTGTAAGGTCATCTGATTGTCTTTCTCTGGTCGTATCTAGGACTAGAACTGTTCTTGGTGAACAGGCTTTTTCAGTTGCTGGAACTTGAATTTTGGAACTCCCTCCCTGTGTCTGTTCTTTCTGCTCAGTCGCTTCTGTCATTTCGTTCTCAACTTAAAACTTACCTTTTCAAACTGCTTATCCGCCGTAGGCTGCCTCTCTCTGTCTTCTTGATTTACCTTCTGGATATTGATTGACCTGATTGACCTGCTTTGATGCGCCATTGGTTGATACATGTGCATTAGACACTGGCGCATTGGAAGTTATTGAATATTTATTTTTCTAATTATGATCTCCCCTGGATTTTTGAAAAAATTTATAGATATTTCCCAAGATGTTTAGAACCGTTTTTTTGATTTCCAAGGAAAATTTTAGGCGTCTTTGTAACTGCTCCCCATGCTATCTGAAACCATGCCATCTGAAACACTGCACCAAGCAACTATCAGATGATCCTAATCGATCAACACTGTGATCATCAAAGTCTTCCGAGGTCTTTCTGCCAGCGACTAAGACTAAAATGGGTGATTGGGTCTTTCTGGTCGCTGGTCCACGAACGTGGAACGGCTTCGGACATCTCTTCAGGACAAAACTGTTCATGTTTTTGAAAACAATTGAAATTCAGTTGTGTGACCCTTAGTATACTAGCACTCACAACTGACATTGTGAAGCACCCTTGTGGATATGGGGCTATTGGATATAAATATATAGGGCTATAGGTCATACATACATACATACATACATACATATATATATATATATAGGGGCTATATAGCCCCATATTCCAAGGTGTGGAGTATGGGGCTATAGAAAGCGTTAGATTAGAATAGATCTTACACTGTATTTTTGTTGTTATTTTAGTGTTGGTCTTATTATTGTTATTATTGGTCTTGTTATTGTTAGTAAAGTTATTCTTATTGCTATTAATGTTATTGTTATTGCTGTTATTGTTATGTTTGTTATTGTTGTTATTGTTTTATTTTTTGCTATTATTGTTATTGCTGTTATCATTGTCATTGATGTTATTACTAGTTTTGTTTTTCCTTTTATTTTTTGTTATCGTTGTTATTGTTATTACTCTCATCTTATTATTACTGTACTCGGCAAAAGAAAAGGTAAACAAGCAATTGAGATCGTTTTGAATTAAAAATTTTGCTTAATAAATGTGCATGCTATTTGAAACAAATTTATGACTGACAGCCAGAATAAACAACTTCTCCCGATAGTAACAGAAACATCTCCTGATGAATTGCTTTTGCGTCCAAACGTTTGATTTACAGATAACGGTCGGCCATTTTCGGAAATTAAAAAGCCCTCGAAAGCAAAATGGCGGAAATTTTACCGCAGTCATAGCTTGATTTGTATGACTGATTTTTTGTCTGAAGGAGACGAAATCGATGCATTTGCCGTCCCCCAAAGGACTTTTGTTTGAATAAATTTCTTCGGATGAATAAATTTCACGTTTGCCAGAGCGCTTATCACTTGGAAATGTTTATTTCTAACGGAGACGATTGTGGTGGTAAACCGGTTGGAAGGAATCCATCAAGCCCGCGCTATCGATTATCTTCTGACAAGCGATGAATGTATTGCGAAGGCGGTTTCCAATCTTAGTCCTGGACAATTCGTCTCCTACGGTTATTTACAGAGCAAAGATATCTGACTCATGGACCTTGTATATCAATATCGCTGTTTGTTCAAGTTATTTGCGTTGGTAATTTACAATTAATCCTTATTAATCGGGTAATTTTTTAAATTAGCTTTTAAGTGGGGGTCACGAGTTGTGAGTGCAAAACCGAAACAGATCAGTTGGGTAAAACCCGGTGGCTATAATTAAGTTGGGTATTTGAGATTTGGTGTGACGTCAGTTAATTAATGGTTTATCTGAAACCGATGTGATATCATTGTCGTAATCCAATATGTGACTAACTAACCCATTATTTAAATTTGTGACAGGGTTGTCCAATTTTTTAATTTGTAATATGGCTTCCCAATTTTTGAATATGTTGTAGGGTTGCCCAATTTTTTAATATGTAACAGTGTTGTCCAATTTTTTAATTTGTAATTGTAATTGTAAACGAACATTTATAAAGCGCCACTTAGGAAACAGTGGTGCTCCCGACAATGAACAAACAAAAAGGATTTCAGGCGTTTGCGAGACTGGGTAGGAGAGAGATTAAGTAACTGAAGCCGCAGGTCAAGAGGAAGGCAGTTCCAGCTGGAAGGGCCAACAAAGGCAAAGCTCCTGGACTGAGCAGTCGTAGTGCGGACGCGAGGGACTACCAAGAGACCACGGGTAGCTGAGCGAAGGGAGGCATGGGGGCAATTTGTTATATGGTTGCCCAATTTTTGAATATGTAATAGGGTTGTCCAGTTTTTGAATATGTAATAGGGTTATCCAGTTTTTGAATGTGTAATAGGGTTGTCCATTTGTTGAATATGTAAGAGGGTTGGCCAATTTTTAAATATTTAATGGGGTTGTCCAATTTTTGAATGTGATAGGGTTGCCCAATTGTTATATTTGTGACATGGTTTCCCAATCATACTTCAGATTATTACAATGTAGAAGTATTTGCAATGGTGATTCAGTCACTTTGAAAGGGTCTTCCACGAACCTTTTAAGCCTATGGATGGCTATGGAGACAGGAACATTACAACTCTCTGCCTTCGGACCCGTCTGTTTCCTCAGGGCTGCTATGCCTGGAGCCCACGTGATTAGTTTAGTCAGTGAGAGGCGCTATACAAATTGACCAGTACAATACACTGTGAGGTGAGGTGGCATGTGACAGACATCTGTGCATTAAGAGAGATCTATCTTAACTGGTGCTATACAGTTCTTCTTTCAGCTCTAACCAGTGTAACATTGGCTGGCAGGGAGCACCTTAGAGCTCTACTTAGGTGGCGCTATATAAATGCGCTATGCAAATTTTGAGTTACATTACGTTACATCCGACAGACGTACTGCCCTTCCTTGTGGGTCACTGTCACGTGAACCAGAATTTCAACCCCGGACGCTGAGGTGAAAATCATCCCAGTCTGCCACTGCGGCATCCGCCCACATACATGGCATCAAAGCACTTGATATAGCGCCTTTTAAGTATCTCAGAAAACCACAACAAGTAGAGACATAAGTTCTTTATGAAATCCCGAAAAACCGCGACAAGAGCTGGGTAAACAGAGTGGTTCTTTGGAGAGGCCGTAAAGGCGCTATATAATGATGTTTACTTACCTTACTTTACTTTAAAAGGGCCCGTTGGTTTCCTCTACAGAGCTGGTCTTGAGGTGGTCCGGCGTGCAGCTGTGGGTTCTTTGAGAGGTCTTGCTTCTCCTTTTGTCTTGTTTTTACAACCCTTGAGCCTCTACTTCACTTGAATTATGTGAATTGCCTGGGCCAGGGACACACCGACAGACAGACAGACTTGGAAGCAGACAGACAGATAGGCAGATAGATAGATAGACAGAAATGCAGGTAGAAGCAGGCAGATAGATAGGCAGTTTAATAGACAGACAGACAGTCAGACAGACAGAGACACAGACACACACACACACAGACAGACACACAGGCAGACACACAGACAGACAAGCAAGTTGAAAGAGAAAAAAACAAACAAGTAGACAGACCAACAAGGAGACAGACAGACAAGCTGATGGGTAAGCAAGGCTGTTATGGGTAAGCAAGGCTATTATGGGTAAGCAAGGCTATTATGGGTAAGCAAGGCTATTATGGGTAAGCAAGTCTATTACGGGTAAGCAAGGCTATTATGGGTAAGCTGTTATGAGTCTTTTTCAACATCAGTCCTTGAGTTCAAGGCTTTCAGACGTCTTGGGCTGAAGTGCAATTGCTGCAACAGCTTTCTGTTGTGGGTTGGACTGCTTTTGCAATGGTTTGTGGCCAAATGAAATGTGCCATGAATTTCTGTTTGTCTTTAGCGGTGACATGCCTGTGCCAAAAGAACCTTGACGTCAGTTTCTTGTTGTCTTTTATGGTGATATTCCTTTGCCAAATGAAGCATGACGTCAGTTTCTTGCTGTCTTTTATGGTGATATTCCTTTGCCAATTGAAGCATAACATCAGTTTTTTGCTGTCTTTTATGATGATATTCCTTTGCCAAATGAAGCATGACGTCAGTTTCTTGCTGTCTTTTATGGTGATATTCCTTTGCCAATTGAAGCATGACGTCAGTTTCTTGCTGTCTTTTATGACGATATACCTGTGCCAAAAGAACCTTGACGTCAGTTTCTTGTTGTCTTTTATGGTGGTATTCCTTTGCCAAATGAAGCGTGACATCAGTTTCTTGTTGCCTTTTACGGTGATATCCATATCCTTATGCCAGATGAAGCATGACATCAGTTTCTTGCTGTCTTTTATGATGATATTCCTGTGCCAAATGAAGCTTGTCGTCAGTTTCTTGCTGTCTTTTATGATGATATTCCTGTGCCAAATGAAGCTTGTCGTCAGTTTCTTGTTGTCTTTTATGGTGATATTCCTTTGCCAAATGGTGCATCACATGAATTTCCTGAAGCTGATCGAAAGTGTTCATTTCTCTTTGTGTTGTTGTTTGCATAAATCAGGGCTTTTATGGTGAGACGTCATTTCTGACAGATGAAACTAAACAAATGGTGACACTGACACTGGTGAACATGGCAACTCTGGAACCAGTGGACGAAGCGTCATGCGAGGAGCTAGAAACGACAGCAACGTTGCTTGATTCTTTGGATTCAGCAGACTACCAAAACGACAAAAAACTCGACTCACTCGACGGCGTCGCTGATAAATCTCACGAAAACGGAACCAGACTAAAAGACTCGACGCCATCTGGTCCTGTTGCAGTCGCCATGGCAACCAAGGTGCATCACGACTCGAGTGACGAGTGTTCTGCCGCGGCGGAAAAGTGCGCTGCGGAAGCTGATGACGAAACGCGGAGAGATTTGTCCGAATCCGACGTTAGGGGCGAAGAACGTGAAGATGATGACGACGACGACGACGATGATGATGATGATGAAGATGAAGACGATGAGGATGATGATGCGGAGATGACGAACAAAGTTGTATCGTCGAGTGCCGATGCCTGGAGCATCGATGTCGTTTCAGAAGAGGATACGGAGGAGGAGGAGGAGGAAGAAGAGGAGGAGGATGAAGAGGATGCGACTGATCCAGGTTCCGCGGTCTGCAAGGACACCAGCACAGGCACTGGAATCTCAGCTGATGAGTCAGCGAACCCGGAACCTTCTGTAAGGGCGGAAAGAGAACAGTCTGGTGATGAAAACCCTGCCGAGGCATCTGGAGCGTCCAGGTCACCAAAGGGGTCAAGGTCACCCAGAGGTCCAAGGTCAGCCGCAGAATCAAGGTCGCCGAAGAAGGACCCTTCACCTAAGGTCAAGGTTCAAGCCGACGTCACGGTGGACAAGAAAGACCCGAGCGACGTCATCGAAGGGTCATCCAACAAGAGTGAACCCGTTAGGGTAAACATCGGCGACGGTAACCGTAACGCTGAAGTCGTCGACAAAGGTAACACTGGCGATAAGACCGACGATAAGAACAAAGGTAACCGTAAAAACAACGACGGGAATTACGCAAGCAGAAAAGCCGACGATTCGGCCAAGAGTGGCGCAGTTGCGCTCAGACCTAAAGACGAAACTTCAACCGAGCTCGGGACACTCCAGGACAAGGAAAACATTCCAGTTGTTGGCGCCGGCGAGAGTAGAAAACTGCCCGCCCGGCGACCGCTCAACCCCGTGTTCAAGGAGGACACTTCGACGGAGCGTGGACCCCTAAAAGAACCCTGCTCCAAACCGAAATGCATCCTGAGTCCTCTCCCCGTTGTAGCGAGCGAGTTCCAACCCCACACTGCTACACCCGTTCCACTACATCCATCGGAGGGCGTCCATGCGACGCACCGAGCCCTGCCACGCCAACGTCACGCCCCGCTGACGATGGGGCCCCCGCCGGCTCCCATGACGACCCATATCCCCCGACTGCACCGACACTGCGTCATGTCGTACGATGGTGGTGGCGGAAACGTCACCGGAAGTCAAGGTCAATCGACGTCATCGTCGTCGACGTCAGCTACACGAGTGAGTGGGTCGTCTGCTCGGATGTCGCCGACGCAGAGCGGTGGGTTGAGGCGGGAAAGCGTCGAAGATGAGGACGGAGTGGGAAACGCGGGGCAGCAACAGTATGTCGTTAACGTTCATGTCAACCCCGGGGAAACGTTCTCCGTATGTGTCAGCGATCAAGTTCAACTCATCCAAGGTCAGCTGCGAATCTAATCTGATCTAGTGACTTCTATAGCGCCGTTATCGTATTAGTGTAATGCAGAAGGTTTCGGTTGATGGTCACCTCTCAAGTTGGATTGTTTAAAAAAATTGTAATTCTGTTGAAGGAGCCACGGAAACCAGATGACAGACTTAGATAGCTGACCTTTTACAAAATAAATGTAGATACAAAAATACACAGATACACAGATACTTTTCATACATACATACATACATACATTTTTCTTATCTCATTTTCAAATGGCTGAAGACTTCTTGTCTTATGTTTTTCCGGCTATCAGTGCTTTTCAGTTGAATTCAAAAATTAGCACAATATAAATATCTTAATAATAAGATTCATAATAATAATAATAATAATAATAATAGTGATAGTAATAGTAACAGTAACAGTAATAATTTTTTTAACAATAATAACAATAATAATAAGTCATAAATACCTCGGGCATGAAAAATAATATTAATAACAATGATATATACATACATACATGCATGAATTTACGCACTTGTACATAATTCACACATGCACACACGCCGATACATACACATACGTACATGTATCTCGGGCAAGGATTGAACCTGCACACTGCATTATCAGGTGATCGCAGGGCCAATCAGCGCTCGTGTTTGCTGTGTTTACATAGTCCGCTATGCAAAACTATTTAGGCTGCTGTTGTCGGATGCTTCCGTCCAATTGGCCGATATCTGTTCTACGCGGATGAGGGTGAGGTATGGTAACTGTTGCATTCTGGGCCAGGCATACTAACAAATGTCCCGCATTTCTGACTCCGTTTCTTCAGGGCACCCGTTTTTACGTAGGTAGGTAGATAGGTGGGTATGTAGGTAGGTAGGTAGATAGGTCGGTTAGTAGGTAGATAATTGGTAGGTAGGTAGGTAGGAAGATAGGTAGGTAGGTGGGTTTGTAGGTAGGTAGATAGATAGGGTAGATAGGTTGGTATATAGGTAGGTAGGTAGGCAGGTAGACAGATAGGTCGGGTAGGTATATAAATAGATAGATAGGCATGTTTCTGGCTGTCGATATAGCGCCCTTTAAGAACCCAGCAAGGTGCTAAAACATGACTACCTAACAGGTAGAAATAGATGAGATCTAAGAAGGAAGGAAGGTAAGTTGGTAGGTAGGCATTTAGGTAGGTACGGTTGGTAAGTAGGTAAGGAGGTAGGTAGGTCGGTAGATTGGCAAGTAAGTAAATAAATAAAAAATTTCGTAAGTAATTCTTGTTAGCTTGAAACAAGTGTCCTGAGCTGTATCGGAGCTGTTCAAGTTTGGCCAGAATGTCATATGCGGTGCGATGCTGGCCGGTGTTCTCCTGACCCATATATTCAGCAATTACTCAGCTTATACAGAAATAAGTGAGTGTTTATGTACGAGATTATTCAGTTTATAACAAGTCGTTATCCCTTGTTATTCGATATTTATATTCGCATGCGTTGTTATTGGTAGCGTGCTCGCTGATGATGCGAGGGTGTCGCTCGTTCGCTGGTAATTTGTTGTTTTTACGATGGCTCTGCGATCGAGATTAATATTCTGATCAAAACAGGTGCCTTCGCTGGCGTTTCGACTGTTTCGACGATGAATACTAGTGAAACGGGAGACGCATAGTCGTCGCACGTTTTGTCAAATGCGAATTGGCGGCTGAAACGACGTTGCTAGATGCTGGTTTTGCTTCTGAAACGAGATATTAGACTGATATATGTGCAAGACTTCTGCGTGTAGGCCTGATGTGTCGTACTGTTTCAATTGACTCGACCTTCGTGCATTTTCAAGCTACCTTAAGTCGCATCTGTTGAGGTGAAGTGGTCATGTGAACTGCGCTTTTCGAAGGTACTTTAAAGGCGCTATGTTAAGTAAATGTACATGGTTTTACATGTGGTTTTACATAACCTTTTGGCCTCGACCCAGATCATTTTGCAATGAATGGATCGGGTGAGATCCTTCACTACCGCTGCCCGCTTGAATGGGCACCACGCCATTTAAGGTATTCGTGTACGAACCGTGTCTTGATACATACGTACGTAAATACATTCATACATACACTTGCATACATGCACACATACATACATAACATACATGCATACATACGAACATACGAATATACATAGACATACATACATGCATACACGTATGCATGCAAAGATGATTACATACGTACATACATGTATGCATGCCGAAATGAATACATACATACATGCGTGCGTACTTTCATACATACATCGGCATACACTCACATGCATATATACGTCATCAAAACCCAGCAACTGGTTGCAGTGTGTCTGTGAATTGTTTCGTAATCGCCCGATGCTAAGCCGATACACGAACGAGACTTTGCCAACGAAGTCCAGAGATAAATTGCCCCCGTTGCCGAGCCCAAGTGTTGGGCCTGTCGCTGTCGAATGTTGGTCCTGTCGATGGAGGACCATGAAAAGCGCCCTCCGGTGTCGAGCGATTTACGAGCCTGATGAGCGCCTGACCGTCATCGTCAGCTGTTGCAGCGGCGGCATAAAATTAATTGTCTCTTCCTCTGGCATTTGCCCTCGGATATCGAGTCTTGCGGCCGACAGTCAATTGTTGGCTTTGAAATGTGTCGGGAGTTAAATACTCCGCGCGGGAATGGAATTTGTCTCGGCCGCGACGTATACGTCGGAGTTTTGCTTGCTTTGCTGCCTTGGAGGGGCTTTGTCTGTCTCGCTCCTTGTCTTCTGAGGTCTGTTTCTTCGTCTGCGTGAGGCTGTTTTCTTTGTGCCTCCTTTGTGTTTTTTCCAGCCTCCTGAGTGCTTTGGTCAGACTTTTCGTCGGCACTGGCCAGCCTCATTTGTTTTGGTCAGTCTCTTCTTTAGCTTTGGGAGTCAGCGTCATATGTGCTTTGGTCAACCTTTTGTTTTTTACACTGGTCAGTCCTTTGCTTTTGCTCTGGTCAGCCTCGTTATGCTTTGATCAGCCTTTTGTTTTGCCCTGGTCTGCCTCGTTATGCTTTGGTCAACATGTTCTCTTGCACTGGTCAGCTTCTATGCTTTGGTCAACCTTTTCTTTTGCACTGGTCAGGCTCGTTATGTTTTGGTCAGCCTCTTTTTAGCTTTGGGATCAACCTTATTTGTGCTTTGGCCAGACTCTTATTTAGCTTTTGTGAGACTCATCTTTAGCATTGTTAAATCTCCTTTATGCTTTGATCCGCCTCCTTTGGCACTCTGTGGGCCAGTCCTTCTGCTGGGCTGGTCAGCCTGCTTCTTCGCTTTGGTCAGCCTGCTGTTAAGCTATTGAACGGGATCTTCACTTTGAGGGCTGGTCTCCTTCTCCTCCTCATCCTTCTCCACCTCTTCCTCCTACTCCTCCATCTCCTCCCACCTCCTCCTCCTCCATCTACTCCTCCACCTCTTCTTCTTCCTCCTCCTCCTCGTCATAGTCATCCTCCTGCTCCTCCACCTCCTCCTCTGCCTCCTCCTCCTAATCCTCCTAATCCTCCTCCTAATCCTCTTAATACTCCTAATCCTCCTCCTAATCCTCCAAAAATCCTCCACCTCCTCCTTCTCGATCGTATTTGTATATCAGACCCGGAGGTCTAGCCCCAAAGATGGATTGGCAGCCGAATTCGTTCAGGTATCAATCAACCAACCGGTGTTATCTGAAACTCTCGGGGCATTTTGCTGTTGATACGCCGCCATTGAGAAAGAAGGGCTGCATACCTCGACGACCAAGTCTCTTTCCGACATAATTTCCTCTTAGATAGACGCACGCCAGGCCGCCGATTGTGTCCGAAGGAATGCTAGACGATTCGGCGTAATGCCGCGTTCCTTTCGCGTCGTAAAAACGCATTGCAGAAGTATCGTAATCATGATCGTAAACTCGAGTTTTCTACAGCGCCCAACGAAAGGTAAGTCGCGGGAACCATCCTGTTCACAGGCACTCAGTTAAACCAAAATCGATAGGCAATGGTTCGGTTCCAGGTCAAGATCCAAGAGGCAGGCAGGCAGGCAGGCAGGCAGGCAGGCAGGCAGGCAGGCAGGCAGGCAGGCAGGCAGGCAGGCAGGCAGGCAGGCAGGCAGGCAGGCAGGCAGGCAGGCAGGCAGGCAGGCAGGCAGGCAGGCAGGCAGGCAGGCAGGCAGGCAGGCAGGCAGGCAGGCAGGCAGGCAGGCAGGCAGGCAGGCAGGCAGGCAGGCAGGCAGGCAGGCAGGCAGTGGTTGGT
Organism: Norana najaformis; assembly: GCA_964023275.1. Lineage (NCBI taxonomy): Eukaryota > Metazoa > Annelida > Clitellata > Crassiclitellata > Hormogastridae > Norana > Norana najaformis. Next base: position 22,991,892 of record OZ029921.1, read on the forward strand.
GTTTGGAATTGAGTCTGCAGGATAAATACGGGGAACGGTTTGTTTGTTTGAACGGTTTCAATAAGTGAAGATTGATCGATCGATCGATTGATCGATCGATTGAAGAAGAAGAAGAAACAGACGAAAGAAGACAAAGAACGAGACAGACAAAGCCCCTGCAAGGCAGCAAAGCAAGCAAAACTCCGACGCGCGCTTCCCGGCCGAGACAAAATCCATTCCCGCACGGAGCATATAACTCCTGACACATTTCAAAGCCAACAATTGACTGCCAGCCGCAAGACTCGTAGATATGATGACGTTGTCAGATATAGGCAACTGAGAGGCTGTGGTGTGTTGTTATTGTTGTTGTTGTAACATTATTATTATTATTTTAGGGTTGTTGTTATTATTGTTATTATCTGCCATGTTGGATTTCAACCAGGCTTCTCCGGCAAAGAACGATTGATGTCTATGGTTTCACTTGATAGATAGCGGCTATATAGAAGTCGTTATACTGGAAAAGATATTGACTTCTTGCTTCTGACCGCGGTTTCAAATCATGTGGAAAGGCCTTGTGTATCACGGTAAAGGCACTATAGAAGTCATTAGAAGTACCTTTGTGAGCTCGTTTCTTTGTAACACATAGGAGTGCACCAGCACGATGCGATAGTACATTTAATGTTAAGCAGGGATGAGCAGTTTATGGTATAACTGCACTGGTTGGGTGTAGGAGTGTTTTGTGTTAATGCACAGTGCAGTTGAAATTTTTCAACATGTATCTCTGTGTGATGTTTCTCGGATAAGTAAAACTTTGTACATATCTGCAAAAAGAAATTCTTTCGTTTACAGCTCGGTCGCGTTTACAGTCGCGCACTTTATTTCTTGGCCTCGGCGTACGATTACTGTCACCAGGTGTCTCTCTTTTCGATATCTCGGTTGGGAAGCGCTGTATGAATTTATGGCTGAGTTCCCAAGAGGTCATATAGTGCAGTCTATATTTTGAAATATTCCAGACTCGGTCTCCTTTTATTGCTTCGATTTCCTTGAATTGCGTGGTGACGGGAGCGTTTACTATGAAACGCTCGACGTCACGAAGTCACGACTTGAAAGGAACAGACAATAAAATCATTCGATCGCTGGCGCCCTTGATGTATGCGCGGCGAGGTGCGATTACTATTCTTCAATGCAGCCGATAGAAAGGGAATGAATATGGGAAGGGGAGCGCTACAGGAAAAGACAGACAGACAGACAGACAGAAATGCAGGCAGGCAGGCACAGACAAGCAGACGAAGACAGACACAGTCAGACAGGTAGTCAGACAGGGGCATTATGATAACGGCGCTATAGAAGTCATTAGACAGACAGAAATGCAGGCAGGTAAACAGGCAGGCAGGCAGACAGAGACAGACAGAAATGCAGGCAGGCAGACAGGCAGACAGACAGGCTTTATGATAACGCCGCCATGGAAGTCATTCGACAGACAGACAGAGACAGACAGACACAGGCACACAGACAGACACACACAACACAGACACACACACACAGAGACACACGCAAAGACACACAGGAGCGATGGCGCGTTGTTACCAACCTTATATCCGTCCTTCCGTCCGACCGTCCTTAGTCTCTCCCTCGTTCCTTCCAGTGGTGCTTCTGTCCATTCGTGCATCCGTCCGTCCGTCCGTCCGTCCGTCCGTCCGTCCGTCCGTCCGGTGCGTGGCATAGACGAGAGGCGGGCGTGGCAGTGTACGACGCACAGGAGGCGACGTTCGTCTGTATATTGGGGGGGGGGGGGGGGTTCGTGAGGTCCGGCTGAATCAGGGGCCCTGGATCTGACTGATGGAACGCGGTTGCTGCGCCAGATCTCATAAACATCGGCCCGACTAGAGGTAACATCATCAGTAAACACTCGGCCAATGTCTGTAAACACCAGACATCAATCTGCCCGAATTGCCTGTGGACATTAGAACAGCGTCGTTTTCGAAGGACTGTGGCTGTGGCCACGTTTGCTGAGCTCTCGTAGTCACATTGTTGTGGTCTCTTGGAGTAATCAGACACAGTTGTCTGTCTTTTGACGATGATGGTGTTCTTTGACGCAAGACATCTGTTGTCTGGTGATTGCGGACATTACTTTTAAGAGTGGACAGACAGACAGACAGTCTTGCTGGTTTGACCGATAGACTGACTGAGTGACTGACTGAGTGACTGACTGACTGACTGACTGACTGAGTGACTGACTGAGTGACTGACTGACTGACTGACTGAGTGACTGACTGACTGAGTGACTGACTGACTGACTGAGTGACTGACTGACTGAGTGACTGACTGACTGACTGACTGACTGACTGACTGACTGACTGACTGAGTGACTGCCTGACTGACTGACTGAGATGGACAGACGGATGGGGGGACGTCAGAGAAAGAAAGAGACAGACAGTCAGAAAACTCTTGCATCGAATACATGAGAAAAAAATGCCACAAAAATGTAAAAGAACAAAAAAAAATCGTCGGCCGTCGTTCCTCGGTTCGTGGACCAGCCGAGCCGAGTTGAGTCCGGGCGAAAACCTGGCGGATTCTGGTGGCAGACGCTGGCAACTCGAAGACGTGTGATCTACGCAACATGTGTTCGACATATGTGAAACATTGCTAGCCGCCGACCATTATGTGAAAGACGGCGTTGCTCGACGCTTCTGTCTGAGAGTCTGAATTAAGTTGTCGAGACTCGCTCGACCTCTGTAGGAGTTTTTTGGAGAGCCAAACCGCCAGACTTTGGTGCATTAAGTTCACCGCTGCCGAACGAACAGCAGTAACGTTCGTAATTGTAATCGTAAGCTCGAGATTTCTACAGCGCCTAACGAAAGCCACGTCACGGGGACCAGCTTATTCACAGGGGCTCAGTCAAAACAAAATCCGAAGGGTTCGGTTCCAGGTCAAGGTCAAAGAGTCAGGAGGCTGACAGTCAGACGGCTGTGGTGGATGGTGTTTGGAATTGAACCGGAAAGTGAGATGAGGGAAGAGAAAGAAACAGGATAGTATTTGATCAGTAATGTTCGTAATCGTAAGCTCGAGATTTCTATAAAACAAAATCGATAGGCAGGAAGGGTTCGGTTCCAGGTTAAGTTCCAAGAGTCATTAAGGCTGGCAGACAGTCAGACGGCTATGGTGGATGGTATTTGGAGTTGAACCGGAAAGAGAGATGGGGGAAGAGGAAGAAGCAGGATAGAATTTGTGGGAGAGGAGTGTTTTCAGTTATGAGTGAAAGACATGCGCAGAAAGAGGCAGACGTCACCCCTTCCTCTTCCTCTTTTCTCTCTTTCCGCTCCGGTGCCAAACATCACCCACCGTAGCTGCCACGCTGTCTCTCTGCCTGACTTGGATCTTGACCTGGGACTGAACCATGTTTGCCTATCAATTTTGTTTTGACTGAGCCGATCTTGACCTGGGACTGAACCATATTTGCCTATCGATTTTGTTTTGACTGAGCCGATCTTGACCTGGGACTGAACCATATTTGCCTATCGATTTTGTTTTGACTGAGCGCATGTAAATAAGCTGGTTCCCGTGACGTGGCTTTCGTTGGGCGCTGTAGAAATCTCGGAATTACGATTACGATTACGTTTATGAAGCGTTAGTGACTTATGATTTCCGTGTTGCCGTTTTTGGTTTCCAGTTTATGAGATCTCTTATGATCTTTTCTGTGATTTCTCAAATTTTTATGACCTTGTTTTAGTTTCCCCGTTTATTAGGTCCATCCAGTTTTACTTTACCAGTTTGTCTCTATGTCTGCCTGTGTTTGTGTCTTTCTGAGTTTGTCTGTGTACGTTTCTGTTTGTTTGTGTCTGTCTGTGTTTGTGTTTGTCCATGTCTGTCTGTGTTTGTCTGTGTCTGTGTCTTTCTGTGTTCGTTTGTGTCGGCAAGAGCCCGATCGGTTAGTCAGTTTCAGTGCCGTGTCAGAATGAGGAGGGGGGGGGGGGGTCAAGCCAAGATAAGTAACATTTCACAAGATCTTGTATGATTATATGACTTGCGGTGGAAATCGTTGGTGTTGGTGGTGGTCGTGGGGTGGTGTAGGAGTGGAAGCAGAGGCGTTATAAAACGTGCAAACAAAAAAGGTCGTAAAAGTATGGGAGACCCTAGGAAAGTAATAAAAAAAAGAAATACACAAAAGGTCATGAAAGATCTTGTAAGCTGGAAATCCAGAAAGGTTGTCCAAATTTTAGGACCCTGAAAAGATCATAAAATCTGTGGGAATACCCGGAATGGTAAAATCTCTGCCTGATCTTGGATCTTGACCTGGAACCGAACCCTTTTGCCTATCGAATTTGTTTTGACTGAGCGCCTGTGAATAAGCTGTGGCGTGGCTTTAATTGGGCGCTGTAGAAATCTCGGGATTACGATTACGAAGGGAAATAAAGTACTGGCTTGCGTACGTGCCCCTCCCCCAATTTATAATTCTCGTTGATCCATCCGTGTTGCCCGAAGTGGTATAGGGTTACGGAAATGGTGGCTTCAGCAGTCTAGTCATTGGAAAATGAACCCCGGCTGGTGGGTTGACTAATGGGGGGTGATACAGAGGCCCTTACAGTGACTCATGGTCATCTGAGCCAGTTTGCTTGACTGGGTAAGGTCAAGGTTCATGACCTTAAGAGTTAGTGTCTGATTGGAGCAGATACTAGTGAGCTAGAAGGCTTACTGATAAACTGTCTGGTGTCAGGCTTTGTGGCCTGCACAGACAGACAGACAGACAGACAGACTATGTTTGTATGTATGTATGTGTGAATGTGAGCAAGTCAGTGAGCCAAGTGTTTAAGTGAATGAATGAATGAACGAACGAATTAACGAATTAATTAATTAATTAATTAATTAATTATTGACTTAATTAAATAAAAAATAAAATTAACGAATTAATGAACGAACGAATGAATTAATGAACGATTTAATTTATTAAATTGTGAATTACTGAATGACTAAATTAAAGAACTAGTGAATGAATGACTAAACGAATGAGTGAATGAATGATCAGTAGAGCCAGTTACACTTGGCGCCAATGGAGGGCGACCGGGATTGGGGAGATGGGGAGGGAGGGTCGCAGATGACACCATCAAGAGTTTGGGGAAGCAGCTGCTGTTGCTGCTACTGAGGCAGACGATACAATAAACAAACGCTTTCCTTCCACTCTTATTAAACGCCATCCGACGGCAGCACATCGAGTTGCTGCTGCTGCTGACAGAGTTTTCCCTGAAAGGCCAGCCCCCCTCAAGCCCTCTCCGCCAAACCCCCTTCCGACGCGGCGCTTGTTCATGTCTGCTGATAGTAGACACTTTAGTTTTCTCAAACACCTTCCTCGGTCTCTGTCTTTTTGTCTCTGTCTGTCTGTCTGTCTCTGTCTGTGTGTCTCTCTCTTCATATCACTCACTCCACTCTCACTTACTTTATGACGGACGCTGAGTCAAGTCAGTGGAGTTGTCCAAAGATGCCATGTCAAGAACCAAGTCTGGTTGCCAGAAGACTAGAGATAGAAGGAGGAGAGGAGCTGTTAGGGTGAGTTGTGTTTAAGCGGAAAGAAATGGGAAGGCAGCGGATTGGATGGATCAGGGTGGGATTTCTTGAAAAGGTGAGACTTAGGTGAGACTAATCCTTTGATATGACGATGTTTGGAATAAATGAATGAGTGAACATATTTATGCAATGCTTGTCTGAAGACAAATGCACTTTGACGTGCGGTAAATGTTCACTATGAACATTTTAAGTTAAATTAGGGGCTGAACTGCTGTGGGGCGCGGAGGCCAATTAGATAGAGCGCTGGGCTTGTAAGTGGGTCACGGTGGGCGATTGGATAGAGCGCTTGGCTTGTAAGTGGGTCACGATGGCCGATTGGATAGAGCGCTCGGCTTGTAAGTGGGGACGGTGGCCAATTGGATAGAGCTTTCGGCTTGTAACGCCTAGAGTGGGGATGGGTTCGAACCTTCGAATCTCAATCGGTTACTGTGTGGAGTAAGTCCTTCACTCACAGTTGCTTCGCGCCTCAGATTCAGATTTACTGACCTTGTGCGCGTAATAAATGCGTAGTAGTAATAATAATAATAATAAATAATAATAATAAATACTACTACTACTACTAATAATAATAATGATAAATAATACTAATACTACTACTACTACTACTAATTAATAGTAATAATAATAGTAATATAAAGGATAATTGTAATAAAGGATAATAATAATAATAATAATATTGAAGAATAAGAATAATTATGTATGTATCTAAACTTTTACAGAGCGCATTTTGGGAACATCCTCGCGCTCACCCTATATGGTGAGAATATGACAGTTTTCCCATATGGGCGTCAGATGCCCTAAAGTTGGACACATAAGTAGATATATGGGGCCCAGTTGTCCTATTCTCGCCATATCTTGAGCATGTGAAGTAGCTGTTGGGGAGGTTAACAATAGTGCCGTGACGTAGGTGGTGGCTGTGTTCGTGTTTGCACCTCATCCAAAAGATGCATTGAACTCAGGACTACATTTCTGACGAGTTCCTGTCGAGACGTGTAAACAGTTGTGTTAACCTTATCCCTCTGCGTTGGGCGCCGTAGAAATCTCGAGTTTACGATTACGATTACGGCCGCGAAGGTTCGCGGTCTTTATCGTAGGCGGTGACAATATGTGTGCGGTACACGGCTACCGCTAATGCTACTGAAGATGTTTCTTGATTCATGGACTTCTATCAACCGTATGAATGGAAGCACGAATATGTGAGTAAGCGTGAGTTGGGGCCGACCGTCCGTGACCCAGTCTTGCAGCAGCAGCAGCAGATGTTTTCCTCCGGCTGCTACAGCTGTCGATGGATGGTGGTGCATCGGTAGCTGGGCTAGATGTAGGCGTGGTCAACATTCTTATCCTAAGTGCAACCGCGGCTTCAAGTGGTTCTGGCTCGCAGTTTGTGTTTGTCTGCGGCATCCGGCTAGCGCTGAGTCAGTAGACTGTACGATAGAGACAGAGACGGAGATGGATTGAGACGCACAGAGACAGAGACAGAGCGACCAAGACAGAGGCAGAGAGACACACAGACAGACAGACAGTGAAAGAGAGAGATATGGAGACAGACAGACAGACAGTGTGAGAGGCAGAGGGAGGCACAGAGATATTATCCACATGTGGACGGCTGGCTGGCTGGCTAGCTGGCTGGCTGGCTGGCTGGCTGGCTCCATTTGCCGTTGTACCCTTCCCTAGAGGCGATGCATACCAGACATGGCAGCATACCACCGTACTCTGCTACATCTCTCTCTCTCTCTCTCTCTCTCTCTCTCTCTCTCTGTTTCTCTCTCTCTCTGCCCCGTTCCCCTTCCCCCACCCCCATGTCGGCCTTCCCTGAAGCTTTCCGCTTCCGTCAGCGGTCCTCGCGTAATAACAGTCGTAACCATATGTTGCGTGAGGACAGAGTAGTTTTGGATCGGACGTTTTATTGCAATAATTGCCGAACCGCTTGCTAGAAGGCGCACGTACGGCCGGCCTGCCGCTCTTTCTCGGAGAAGTTCCAAGATGCTTTGCCAGCCTATCCGTGCCACATGAGGAGAGGCTCCCAGTTCGGTCGGCCAGCCAGGCAGCCCGCCTCTACAGATGGCAAAACCATTTGGATGCTAATCGCGAAAGCTGTTCATCGTCGTTGTCGTCGTTTTCCATGCCGGCTGGCCTCGTTTCGTGCGCAGAACAGTTTACGCGGATTTCAATTTCTTGTCGGAAACGGTGTTATCGCCGGCATAGCTGCGATTCTGCGGCCCGGAGTCAACTCGGCAACAAACACCGGGTTGGGTATAGGTGGAATTCTCGGTAGAAACTGAAGGAAACGTATGCGAATTGGATAACCTGCCTGTCGGCGAGACAGTTCCGATGATTGCAGGAACTTTGACCCGAAGCGACTGTTCAATTCGGTGCGAACGTATTTATTCAGACGATCGCGATCAGTAATAATACCGGGGTCGCCGTGTTTGACTAATTTATATCGGTATTAGAATATCGCTGTGAGTACTGCTTTTTACGTCCGTTTATGTTCGTGTGACTCATCGTCGTCGGCTTGCGGTTGTGAAAAGCACGATTCCCCGGCGCCTACCGAACGGGACGGGACGCCCACGGTCCTCGGGATAGTCCGCAGGTTTCGCGAAAGTCTTGGCGAACATGTGTCAGAAGAAGTGTTGGAGTTTGTTGAAGTCCGAAACGGCGACGGCGATTGTGTTGGCGAGGTTGTTCGTGGGCGGAAGTTAAGTGTGAAGTAATTGTCGACCGGCCTCGATATAACCCCGCCAACGGATGTCGACTTGTTATTCATTCGGCCTTTGAAGGGACTTTTTCCGAACGAGACAGGGTTATATAAGTAACTGAGAGACATGCACGTCTGTTGTCCGCCGCCAGACACGATGTGTAGCATCTACGTCGACAGTTCTGGATATGATCTGAGCGAAGGTAGGTGTCACTGTCCTGTTCCCTTCTCGGCTTGGACTTAATGACCGGATCCGCTCTCGGGCTGTGTGTATGGACTTAATGACCGGATCAGTTCTCGGGCTGCGTGTATGGACTTATTGACCGGATCCGTCATCGGCCTGTCTGTATTGACGTAATGACCGAATTCGCTTTCGGCTTTTGTGTATGGACTTAATGACCGGATCTGCTCTCGGCCTGTGTGTATGGACTTAATGACCGGATCAGTTCTCAGTCTGTGTATATGCACTTATTGACCGGATCCGTCCTCGGCCTGCGTGCAGAAATATTATCGATCCACTTGACGATCGCTAATGCATTTTTAATGTAAAGGACAGCCAATCAGATTTCGACCAGTGTTCCCTCTCAAACGGATTAAGTTTTTTGACTAAGGTTCACATGAGTGATGCATTATGATAACGGCGCTATAGAAGTCATTAAATGAGCAAATTTAAAAACTTTTCTAGCGCCGTCATTTTGATACACAGGCATCAGTCGATGATCACTCAAATGGAATCGTAATCCATAATTTTAATCTATTGGATGAAAAGTCGAGTTGCTGTTACGCTGAGGTGTAAGAGATGTTTGTCTACAGTAATGTAATGTAACATTGCTAATCTATAACAGGATCGTAAATATTGAGGTTACATCAACGATAAAACAGTTCAGCAACTAATGAGTTTTATTCCAAGCTTTTGATGTAAATACAACTGTGCTTCTGTGTAACGTAAGAAGACTTACTATAAGAGTTCTTTTACTGACGAGCGACATTTGCTGTGAAAGTCAAAGCCTAACACACTTGCGTCATGTCGCATCCTCAGAGGCACCTCCGAAATGCTTTGTGAGCATCGTTGACTAACGGTTAACAACGTCTGCCATCGTTAACTACGTTATCCCCAGTCTCAAGGCACATCTGTTTGGATCTGTTAGTCAAAGATGCTCACGATGCTTTTCAGAGGTCTCTCCAGAGATGTAACACGAAGCAAGTGTGTTAGGCTTTGACGTTCACAACAACTGTCGCTTGTCATCAAAAGGAGCAACACAAATGTCTAGATGCATGCATTCATACATACAGACACGTAATATACACAGTATTATTATTTCTGCATTTATTAAGCGCAACTACCTATATAATGACTAATCGTCAGTCGACGGCGCTGAGCAGTTTTGATTGAAGAACTTGCCCAAGGTCCCTACACAATAACCGTCTCAGGGAGGTGGATCGAAACCATATTGTCGAACCTGTACTCTCGAACCCGTGCTGTCCGCCTTACAACGGAGTGCTGTAACCAATCGGCTACTAGGCCCCACACATGCATGCATACAATTATAAGCACCTATGCATATTCAGACTCTGATACATTGATACATGTATACCCACGTAATACGTTGTTATTGGGCGTATTTATGTCGAGAATCGAAAAGGACAGAACTCTGTAGTTGATGACACACTAGATGACATAATGAATGACACATTTATCCCATAATTATATATTAATGAACCGCGGTCTGCCTGTGAATGAATGCCAGCGATATATTTAGCCACGGGACTTTCCGACCTATGGACTTATGCAGAGCTTAGCAAGGCCTGCATTTTGGGCTACCCGCTGGCTAATATGTGCCTGTATGTTTGTATCAAAATACTACATATAGCGCCTTTAAGTACTTCTAATTTAACATAATCTAATGACTTCTATAGCGCCGTTATCATAATGCACACGTCTTAAAACTTGAAACCCGAGCCAAAGATCATAATTTCCAGAGTAATTCAGGCCCGGATTCCTGTACTGGACTATCAGTTTCACCTTAACTATGAAACCACCATGGATCGATGCCTTGTGGATTGTGATAATGACATAGAAGTCATTGGGTGAGGCTAGAATCCTAAGGTCAGAGGTTCGAGTCCCTGCCGGGACAGGGCGATATTTCAAAACATCTGTTCTGCTAGCACACTCCCAGCGAATTAATTTGGGTGTGTAATGAGTACATTGGCGAAGCACTGTATGGGTAGTCAGGCAAGCGGCGAGGGAAAGAACTGACCACACGTCGTCATATATATGCCGAACCTGAGAAAATGAAGTCGCCACCAGTTCATGCCAATGGAGTTAGCTGAAGGGACTGATAGAAATTTTTTTTTGCTCGAGGAGGAGCAGGAACAGTAGCAGGAGCAGGAAGAGGAGCAGGAGCAGGAGCAGGAAGAGGAGGAGGAGAATAAGGAAGAGGAGGAGGAGAAGGAAGAGGAGGAGGAAGAGGAGGGTGAGGAAGAGAAGGAGGAGGATAAGGAAGAGGAGGAGGAAGAGGAAGAGGAGGACGTGGAAGAGGAGGTGGAGGAGGCATTTGAGTAGGGGGAAGACCGACTTCTTGAGAATGGGGTTGGATTCGCGAATTGATGCCTTCGTGGTTCCTTGCGAATCTGTTATCGACTTGTGCCGAGTGATAAGAATCCTAGGATCTGTGAGACTTCAGAACAACGAACGTTTTACTAGACCCATATATGAGACCAAAGCTCAAACGCTAGACGAACAGGCAGAGGAAGCTCAGATCAAATCCCCTCGGGCGGCTAGCAACCTTCAGAAGAGCCGGATCTAGAGACGCAAAGGCCTACAGATAATCGGAAACCAGACTTGTGTAGGCCTTGGCTCAGTAGTAATCGTAATCGTAATTCCGAGATTTCTACAGCGCCCAACGAAAGCCACGTCGCGGGGACCAGCTTATTCACAGGCGCTCAGTCAAAACAAAATCGGTAGGCAAAGGGTTCGGTTCCAGGTCAAGATCCAACAGTCAGACGGAGAGACGGCGTGGCAGCTATGGGTGGTGGTGTTTGGGGTTGGAGAAGGGCGAGAGATAAGAGGAAGAAGGAATGTCAGTAGGCACTTTAGATAATTGCAATTTCTGTTTTATGACGAAATCTTTGATCTGTCTTGAAGTTTGGGATGCAAGGGGTAAACTGCGATAGCGCTGCTCAGGTTCTACTTGTATGCGAGGGCCTTGCAAGGGAGACTTCTCTTACTGAGGCATCGCATTGACACAGGTTACAGTCACGATAGCCTAGCAAGGGTGGTAATTCTAATTGGGCCCACCCAGTTATTAAGACGAGTTTACCCCAGGATAAGGGTTGTTTGGGGCATCGGTCGGTGCTTTGTGCATTAGACACAGGCGCCATAGAAGTTATTAATTATGATTTAAAAGCGGTTAGGTGGTTGGTGCCGTCGTGAGGGGGATTAGATATATTGGGGTGTTTGGGAATTTGGGATTACTTGGGAATTTAGGGTCGCTTGGGAATTTTGGGTCGCTTGGGAATTTTGGGTCGCTTGGGAATTTTGGGTCGCGTTTGGAGGCGTTTGGATAGTTTTACTGCTCCGCGTGACTATGGGTATGTCTGAGCGATCAGAGAGAGAGAGAGAGAGAGAGAGAGAGAGACAGACAGACAGACAGACAGACAGACAGACAAAGAGGGAGAGAGTTTTAATGGGATGGCGTTTTTCAGTTGTACAAGGTCGCAGTAGTTCCAAGGATGGCTTGACTAATTCGCTGTGCCACAGTTGGGATTGGTTGTCTGGCCAATCCTAAACAACATGACACAACGCAGTGCTGCCCTACGTCTCTGCCTCCACCATTTATTTATGCTTCTAGCCTATCTCGACTGAGTGAATTCCGCCACTGCCTCTAGTCTGGTGGTGCCAGTCCGAAGCCTCGATAAAGGAAGAAGGCGACGCTAATCATCTTCGTTATGACACAGCGTCGTTGAACAGAAAGCTAATCGTAATCGTAATCCCGAGATTTCTACAGCGCCCAACGAAAGCCACGTCACGGAGACCAGCTTATTCACAGGCACTCAGTCATAACAAAATCGATAGGCGAAAGTGTTTGGTTCCAGGTCAAGATCCAAGAGTCAGGCAGAGAGACAGCGTGGCAGCTATGGGGGGGGGGAGGTGATGTTTGGGATTGGAGCGGAAAGTGGGGTAAGAGGAAGGAGTGGGAGTCAGGATAGGATCTGTTTAAGAGGAATGTTGTACAGTCTGCCGTCGGGAACTGATGATGATTATGATTATTGAGATGGCGATGACGATGCTGACGATGGTGATAATAAGGATATGAGGGTGATGGATGGCGGTGATAGTAATGATTTTGATGATTATGTGTGTGTGTGTATGTATATATATACAGAAAATATATTATGTATATGTGAATATACACAACATATTTTATGCATTTATATGTTAGAAATTAATTGTATATCTTGTTTGGGGTGGGAGTCCTTTTGAGTTGATATCTTGAAGAGGCAAATGAATGAATGAAAGAATAAGTGAATAATTGAGTGAGTGAATCAGTGAATGAATGAGTGAATGAATGAGTGAGTGATTGAGTGAATGAATGAATGAGTGAGTGAGTGATTGAGTGAATGAATGAGTGTATGAATGAATGAATGAATAACTGACTGACTGACTGACTGAATGAATGAATGAATGAATGAACATACAGAATATGCATATGCGTCCTTGTGTATTGTGGATATCTGGCGGTGTGTGTGTGTGTGTGTGTGTGTGTGTGTGTGTGAAGTGTGCGCGTGTTTGCTTAGTGAATGAATGATTGGATACGGAGGTTGAGAGATAGGATTCAGAATGCGATGTAGCAGCAGCAGCAGCAGCAGCAGCAGCAGCAGCAAGGTCTGTCTGCGGTTCGGTCGGTCGGTCTTCAAGTGAAGCGTGTTCAGACAGTCGATGGCCTGATTGAGTTGCAGCGTCGCTCTTGAGTTCTTACAGTTTCAACGGCGCTTCTCTCGTCGAAATTCGCTTTCTGCTCCAACGGTTTTTCTGCTCCTAGCCGACAGACAATCGCTCTACTCGGGTATGACTGTCTTCCTGTATCTGTCTGTCTGTCTCTCTGTCTGCCTGGCTCTCGCTGTCTGTCTGTTTATCAGAATTTCTCTTTCTTGTTTGTCTGTGTCTGTCTTTCTGTCTGTTGAGCTGTCTGTCTGAGCTGTCTGTTGAGCTGTCTTTCTTTCTTTTTATCTGCCTATCTGTCAGTCTGTCTGATTTTCTCTTTGCCTGTCTCTCTGATTTTCTCTTTTTCTGTGGGTCTGTCTGTCTGTCTGTCGGTCGGTCGGTCGGTTTCTTTAACTCTGTCAATCTGCTATTGAGTATTGGTCGGCCACCCCTACGCCATGGATGCTGTCTGCCTTTTAGTTAGCCTGGCAAGTAAATCTGTCAATGGTCATTACCGGTACTTCAGTATGGTAAGTTGTATGTATGTATGTATTTATGTATGTATTTATGTGTATACGTGTGTACGTGTGTATCTTGACGCTAAGCTAACTGTTCTTAAGGTTCATCTGCTTCAAACGATGCTCAATATTGACTATTGACTCCGGATGCTTGGGCACTTTGCACGCAGCGACGCCAGACAGGTCCTTGCTAGGGCTCTCCGGCCCTTGCTTCTTGGCCCCCCCCCCTAGGACCTGGAAGAGGCCAGTCGGTGGAGCAAGACACACCCGGACGATCGAGGCCGATCTTAGGCCGCTGAACATTGGGGTGCAGTCAGCGAGCCAAGGACCGTGACGGTTGGCGAAGAATTGGGGAGACGGCAGCGCTCCAAAGAGGGGCATGCTTTTGATGGTGATGATGATGATAATGTTGTTGAAGATGATTATGATGATAATGGTGGTGGTGATGATGATGATAATGTTGTTGATGATGATTATGATGATGATGATGATGGTGGTGGTGATGATGATAATGTTGGTGATGATGATTATGATGATGGAGGTGGTGGTAATGATGATGATGATGTTGATTATGATGATGATGATAATGTTGTTGATGATGATTATGATGATGATGATGGTGATGATGATGGTGGTGGTGGTGATGATGATGATGGTGATGATGATTACTATTAGTAGTCTCGCGCCTACCGACTAACGAATTCTTGAAAGCACAATGCTTGCCCACCGTAGCCTGGCTTCTGGTTTCTCTGACCTATCAGAATTCGACCCGGCTTCTCTAACGGATTATGATTTTTTGACCATTTTTGACTTGAAGCGACCATCGACTGATCGTAATCGTAATCGTATTCAAAAATTTTTAAAGCGCCACTTCAAGATATATTCATCAGAGACTTTGTGAGTTATGATAACGGCGCTATAGAAGTCTTTAGATTAGCTTAGAACGCATTCCCAAATCACGGGCGATGTGTAGTCGAGTTGAAATTCTATATACTTCATAACTCTTAGTACTTGGGCTGACTTTTGACTTTGCAAAAGCACCCTAGAAGTAGCCTGCTACTTACGGTGCTCCACGCTTGCAATTTCTGCATTGGCCTTTCACTCAGAACTGAAAACATTCCTCTTTGACTGATCCTATCCTGACATCCTTTATTCCTCTTATCTTTCTCTGCTCTCCAACCCCAAACACCACCACCCCGTAGCTGCCACGCTGTCTCTCCGTCTGATTTTTGGATCTTGACCTGGAACCGAACTCTTGCCTATCGATTTTGTTTTGACTGAGCTCCTGAAAATAAGCTGGTCCCCGCGACGTGACTTTCGTTGGGCGCTGTAAAAATCTCGGAATTGCGATTACGATACGATTACGATTACGAAATTGTCGTCGTTACAATTACAATTACAAGAAGCCGTAAGATTAAGACTGCGATCGGCTGTAAACAAGTCGTTGACAAACAGAGAAAAACTGCGCCTTTCAGTCGGTCAGATGGAGTAAATTACGGCGCTTAGTTGGGGCGAGGCTCTGACTGAGGCGCAGGAGGACAGATGCAGCGGCCAAGACGTCTAGGTCGGCGCTTCTTTGATGCTCTGCGCAGGTCAGGGTCGGTGCGTTGACTGGTGCTCCGGCGTCCTGGGTGGTCCGTGCGTGGAAGGTTGGCTGCCGGGCCGTTTGGTGGCGCTCTTATGGTGGCATGAAGAGCGCCACTGGACAACGGTCCAGTTTCTTTTTCGTGCTACGTGCGTTAACTCGATCTGGAGTCGATCGAGCGATTTACCTATGAGGGAGGGAAGGAAGGGAGGGAGGGAGGGAGGAGGGAGGACGGAAGGCGGAAGGAATGAGAGAAGGAATGAAGGAAGGAAGGAAGGACGGCAGGAAGGAAGAAAGGAATGAGGGAAGGAAAGAAGGAAGGAATGAGGGAAAGAAGGAAGGAAGGAATGAGGGAAGGAAGGAATGAGGGAAGGAAGGAAGGACGAAAGGAAAGAAGGAATGAGGGAAGGAAGGAAGGACGGAAGGATGGAAGGAAGGAAAGAAGAAAGGAAGGAAAGGAATCAAGGAAGGAAGGAAGGAAGGAAGATAGGAAGAAGTAAAGGCGGAAGGAAGGAAGGAAGAAGAAAAGAAGGAAGGAAGGAAGGAAGAAGAAAAGAAGGAAGGAAGATAGGAATGAATGAATGAAGGAAGGAAGGAAATAGGATCTTATGGGGAGGAATTGAAGAGAGGAGGTATGGCTCGTGGATTGGAGTGTATGGTGATTGTGGTGCATACTGATCGATAATGATGGCGATGTTGATAATGACAATAATCATAAAGATTTTGGCGGTGGTAATAACGATGATAATGACGAACGAATCGATGATGACGATTGCCAATGACGATGCTGGTATCGCAGTTCTTCGTTCTCTGCGAATCATTCCCTCCCGCCGTCGCCTCTCCCTTCTCTCCCTCTCACCCATTAACCGCCCCCCTCTGTCTCCCCATCATAGCCCTCCCTCCCTTCGTTGTCTCCCCCTCCGACAGACCAATTTGTCTGGCGGCCAGTTGGTGTCTGGTCTGTCTCCTGCGTCCGATAATAACTCCTGTCGAGATAATTAAAACGATAACCACTAACCACGCCCAACTACAAGCGACGATGGAAGAACGACAATCAGACTGACAGACAGACGAACGGACGGATGGACAGAAGCATAGACGGACAGTTGGACGGACAGACGGACGGACAGAGAGACGGACGAACGGACGGAGACGAACGGACGGTCGGACACAAGGACAGAGAGACGGACGGACACAAGGACAGAGAGACGGACGGACAGAAGGACAGAGAGACGGAAGGACGGAGACGTACGGACAGACGGACAAGGACAGAGAGACGGACGGACAGATGGACAGAAGCACAGAGACGGACGGACACAAGGACAGAGAGACGGACGGACAGAAGGACAGAGAGACGGACGGACAGAAGGACAGAGAGAAGGACGGACAGAAGGACAGAGAAATGGACGGGCAGTCGGACGTACGGACAGACAAGCAGATAGGCAGACAGACAGTTAGAATAAGAGGATACGGGGCTTATGATGGAAAGAAAGAGGCAGAGGAGGAATAAGCGTAGGGGAGGAGAAGGGGAAATCAGAAGAAGGGAAGAGGAGGAGGAGGAGGTGATGGGAGAAGTTGAGACGGTAGAGGAGGATTAGGAGGACGACGAGGGTCAGAGGAGGAGAACTAGAGACATCAAGAATAGGGCTATAGGAGGAGGTGATGGGAGAGGGAGAGGGGAGGAGGAAGAAAAGGAGGAGGATTTGAAGGAGGAGGAAGAGCATGAGGAGGAGTAGATGGAAGAGGAGGGGTTGGAGTAGGAGGAAGAGATGGAAGAGAAGGGTAGGAGTAGGAGGAGGAGATGGAAGAGGAGGAGGAGGAGATGGAGGAGGAGACGGAAGAGGATCGAGAAAGGTGAGGAAGATGAGGAGGAGGAAGAGGAGGGGAGATAGAAGAGCAGAAGGAGGGGAAGTTGGTGGCGTCTAGACGACGGACTGTGTGGCAGACGAAGGGTAGATGTCGAGGTCAATGTCCTTTGGTTCAGCGGCGGATGTAGCTGATGCTGCAGCTGGTGCTGATGATGAAGATGCTTCGAGGCGACGGCGACGTTTTTAACGTGTGATTTAGTCGCCGGGCCGCATACGCCCAGGCACACGGACACACAGGCGTACACAGCAAGGCAGGGAGACAGACAGACACGTGTGCAATTGCACCACTTGAGTGCATAGTCGTTTATCTTGTGGAACATATGCTTTTGGCTCGTTATCTATTTGTGGCTAATCTATCTTGTGGCGAACAAGTGGCTAATCTGCGGCTAATGTGCACTGTGCCGAATATGCGGCGGCGGCGGCTGATCTGTGGCTAATTTATTTGGGGTTAATATGTGGCTGTTCTAACTTGTGGCTAATATGTGGCTAAGCTATCGTGTTGCTATTTATCTTGTTGCTGATATGTGGCTAGCCTATCGTGTGACTGTTTATCTTGTGGCTAATATGTGGCTAACCTATTGTGTGGCTGTCTATCTTGTGGCTAATATGTGGCTAACCTATCATGTGGCTGTATAACTTGTGGCTAATATGTGGCTAACCTGTCGTATGGCTATGTTGTGGGTAATAAGTGGCTAATCAGTGTTTGGCTTTCTGCATTATGGCTAATCTGTCTTGTGGCTAATATGTGGCTGTTGCATATTACTGTGGCTAACAAGAGATTCGATGGTTGCAATGGATCATGTTGCAGCGTATGGCTGAATCCTGATTTATAGATGATTATGCTATGCTACGATCATGATTTGTGGCTGACAGTGAGTATTTTATGGCAGGCCATTAATCAATGCGGTTTAATCATGATGGTTTCATGAGGCGCACGTGGTTAATGGGTGATTTATGGTCGCGGTGCTTTGGCGTGCTGTGATTTATTATGGCTGAATGATGAATTAGCCACATAACAGTTTCTGCCTGTTGTCATTGCCATCTGTGTTTATGGCCAGATGCTGCTGGGATGGTCTGGTATGGTGTGGCGTGGAATGGTACAATTAGGTAAGGTATTTTGATTGATTGATTTATTTATTGTTGGATCCATTGATCGTTTGACCCCACTGCTGAATGGCCTCCTTCCATTGGGGTAAAGTGATATGTGAGGGTAATGGGGATCTTCCCATTATTATTGTCACGCTGCATTATTGTTATTGTTATTTTTATTGTTGTTATTGTTTGTTGTTGTTATTATTATTATTATTATTATTTCCGAATTTATTAAGCACCAGTACTTAACGGCTAACCATCAATCGATGGCACAGAGCAATTGTGATTGAAGGACTTGCTGAAGGTCCCTACACAATAACCGCCTCGGGGGAGGCTCGAACCTGTACTCTCCGCGTTAAAAGCCGAGCTCTCTAACCAATAGGCACCGTGCCATTAACTGCTGACTCTGGCCATCCTCCACTTGGATGTATTTCCACAGGTCAATGGCCAGCAACAAGACAGCCAGATATTAGCCGCAACCTAGATTAGCCACGAAAAGATTAGCCACATGGTAGCCGCAAGATATTTAGCAAGAAACAGAGCAGCCACATATTAGCCGCAACGTAAATTAGCCACAAATAGATTACAAATCGCTGCACCCCATAAAGGGTCATACTCCGCAGTTCCACCCACAGATCCCACCCTCCCGTGAGCATCCGGCCTCTGGGGTGGCAGGAAGGTTGATAGGGGTATACGCCAGATTAGGAATCGTTATCGGGTCTTGGCTGGTCCCCCTCGGACGCGATAAATTCTGCACCCTACTACCGAGGGAGCTCAGATGGGCACCCTGTGCAACTGCACCCCAAAACCTCGCAGACGCTGCTGTTGGACCGGTTAGGGTATCCTGGAGGGAGATAGGGCTGCGGCCTGCGCCCGGAGCGCAGCTGGGGTGTGGTTGGGGAGAGAGGGTGGTGCGTAGAAGGCGACCGGGTGTGCAATTGATTTGATCAGTTCGTACCTGGACGTAGAGAGGCACCGGCCGCCTTTCATCTGCCGCTCCTCCGCATCGTCAACTCTTATCAGCACGCTCGAGGACTTGGCAAGCAGACGGTCGCAGAGACACACGGACAGACAGGCGGACAGACAGGCGGTCGGACAGAGATAGTCAGTCTCTTTCGGAGACACATGGACAGAGGGAATGACAGGCAGAAAGATGGACGGACGGAGAGGCACAAAAAACTTATGAACTCAGACTGATAGACTGTGGCAGCGACTGACGCACAGACAGACAGAAAATAGCAGAGCTTGCATACAAAAAGACTGAGGGACACTGTCGCAGGGAGATGGTAGCCGATTGGATAGAGCGCTCGACTTGTATGTAGGTCACGGTGGCCGATTGGTTAGCGATCGATTTGTATGTGGGTCACGGTAGCCGATTGGTTAGAGCGCTGGGCTTGTATGTGGGTCACGGTAGCCGATTGGTTAGAGCACTCGGCTTGAATGCGGAGATAACTGGTTCGAGCCTTTCTGAGACGGTAAATGTATAGGGACCATAAACAAGTCATTAACTCACAATTGCTCATCCAAAGTGGCGGACCGGCCACAAGACTTTTTCTTAGTTAGGATTTATAAATAATTGTAATTGTCTTTAACACCCAAATTGTGCAATAGTCTGGTATTTAAGTTGTTCGGTTATCTTTTACTTGTTTCGGTTATATGCAGTCAAATGGAAGCCTTTTAAGGCGTCTAAAAAACAGCTTTTTATTCGATCATAGTAGTAGTAATAACATCAAGTGTTTGACGACAACTTGTGGCTGCCAGGGCCGTTAACTTTGACCTTACCGCCTCCACCACGCTGTCGCAGAAACAAGCGGTTGAGCGAAGTTGATAAAATATGGCATTCAAAGGAAGCATTTTTGAGGTGTCCAGAATAGAACTCTCGATCTCAGTAGTAGTGGTGGTGGTAGTGGTAGTAGTAGTAGTAGTAGTAGTAGTAGTAGTAGTAGTAGTAGTAGTAGTAGTAGCAGCAGCAGTAGTAATAGCAGCAATAGTAGTAGTAGCAGCAGCAGTAGCAGCAACAGCAGTGTTAGTATGCCCCATCCCTGGACACATTCAAGTCACGACTCGAGACATCTTTTCAAGATATCTTATGACTAGTTGATTTTTGAACTCATGTACAGCGCCCTTTTCTTCGGCTTCTGCTGTACTACAGCGCTATATAAATTGTCATTATTATTATTAGTAGTAGTAGTATCAGTAGCAATAGTAGTGGTAGTAATGTTCAACATCTTGATGTCGCTAAGGTTTAGCGTGCCACACATATTAATTAGGCTGGATGGGCTGGATGTCATTTACCCACGGCCGTCGTTGGAACTTGGCCAGACGCCAGCAGTCTGCTGCGTGTTTTGACAGGCTCTTGACGTCTATGATTGACAGCTGGATGATTGGCAGGTGACTGGCCTCTGCGGCGAGAGCTAGCGGGTGACTGGCGGAGTCACGTGCTTTTGCTTTCGTCTTATCCGTCGAGTTCTTCCAGGGAGGGGGGCGGGGACAAGGCATATCATTATCTTTTATCTGTGTTATCTGTAATCTGACACTCAGTTAGAATTTTTTAGTGGCAACTGCAGGGCGGAGAGGAGAGGGAAGAAAAACAGTTCATTAAGCCAACACAGAGGCACCCTGCATTTCTGCGCTCGGAGCATGTAAGTAAGTAAGCAAACAAGCAAGCATGCAAGCAAGCGAGTAAATTAAGTAATCTATGTCTTAGTGGACTGATCGCCTGAGTATCGATGTGAATACTAATTGATTTTGGTGCGCCATCGGTTGAAGCCTTGTGCATGAGGCCCCGACGATATAAAAGTTTCTAATTAATAATAATCTTTATTAGCGCGAGATACACGCGAATAAGGACTACTTGCTTATTATTACTATTTCTGATGCTACTAACACTGTTGTTACTGCAGCTGCTACTACTACACTACTGTGGGGTGGTGACTAGCCGTCTCCCTCGCCTCCCACCGACAGTCGACTTGAGATCGGTGTACTCATTTTACAGCTGAGTTCCCTAGGGGTCGTTAGGTGGGTAGAGTTCTGGTCCTGGCGTGGATTTGAACCCCGACCTATGCGCTGACAGTGCGTCATGCTTAGTGACTATTTTAAACTGCTTTAAAATATTAAATACTTAAAATGTAAGAAATGAACTAAAGCGAACCGAACAACGTATATGTGGTTCTGTCTGTCTGTCTTTGTGGTTGAGTGTCATTATGTATGTCTGTCTTTGTGGCTGTGCATCTTCCTTTGTTTGTTTGCTTTGTTATGTACTTAATTGTTTGTGTGTTTGCCCTCGTCTGCGATTCCTTGCTCAGCCGATGGATATATGGCGAGGTAACAAATGCTTTACTTTCTTACCAATTGACTTCTTACGGAAGGAGAGTTGCGGGAATATGAAAGTGTTGTGAATTTGGATATTTGTCACGTGACACTGGTGGTCATGGTAACCGGTCTGTACGTTTCTATGGTTACGTGAATAGTGGTAGTTGTGGTAAATTCTAATAGGTGGTTGTCTCGTCGTTTATGGATACAACGGTTGTGGTGGTTGCTATGGTAAATTTAAATTGGTATGGTAGCTAAAGTCGGTGGCCACCGTGGTACCGACATTGCTATGGTAACTGGGTGCCTCGGTGCTTTGGAGCTGCGTGCGAGTACTCTGTTGCTGGCCTGCCTACTCCCTGAACCGTTTCCATAGTTACTGTTGCATGCGACCAAACTATGGCTGTTGTCTACTTCCTGAACTCTTAATCGAAATCGTAACTTTGTGAAGCGCCGCTTCAAGGTAACCTCATTTCCATAGCAACTGTTGCTAAGCTGCCAATCGTGTCCAATGCAACTGTTGCTATGTTTTGTAATGAAAGACTACCTTGTGGTCCGTGCGGCCAAGCTTTTGCTAAGTTATCTACTTCCTTAGCCGTTTCCATAGCAACTGTTGCTAAGCATGTACGTAGTAACCGCTGCCGGTGGCTGGCGGCGCGGTTTCTGTCAATTAAATCGCCTGTTAAGCGGCCGCGTTTAGGTATCGACCTGGAGCCGCAGTGGGAAGGCGGTGGAAACGCGATCAGACGAGGTGGGGGAGTGTGACGAGGGAGGGAGGGATTGAAGAGGGGGAAGGGAGGGAGGTGCTTAGCGGGAATTGTTTACGCTGTGATTGGTGGCCCGGTTCCGCGAAAGCCCTCCTCCTCCTCTTCGTTCTGCTTCGATCCTCGTCGTCTTCCTCATTCCTTTTCCACCTCCGTGCGACTACTCATCCTCTGTGACTTATATCCTCCTGTTTTCCAACTATTGTGTGTGCTTTTTCTTCCTCCCTGTGTTCTTCCTCTCTCTCCTCCTTTCTTCTTTCTGTCCTTTATCTTCTTCCTCTCATTATTCCTCTCATCCTCCATCTCCTCTTTCCTCTCACTCCGTTCCTTCTTTCTGTCCTCCTCCTTTATTTCCTCCATTATTTCCTCCTCTCTCCTCTTTCTTACTCTCCTTCCTTTCATCGTCCCTCTTCTCCCTCTCCTGTTTCATCTCCTTCTCAATCCTCTCCTGCTTCATCTCCTTCTTCTCAATCCTCTCCTGCTGCTCTTGGTTCCCCTACGTTTCTCATCATCATTCCTTTCCTAAACCTATTCTTCCTCGCTCTCTCCCGCATCTTCCCATGTGTCGTTCTCGCGTTCCCACAATTCCTCCTCCTCCTCCTCCTCATGCTCTTCCTCCTCCTTTTCCTCGTTCTCATCCTCCTCCTCCTCCTCCTCCTCATTCTCTTCCTCCTCTTCCGCCGGCCTTTTCTCTTTCTCGTTCATCGTATTTCTCCTCCTCCTGCGCCGAGTCATAGACAGACATCCGGCCAGAGAAACACACAGACAGATGCAGACAGACAGACAGGCAGACAGAGACAGACAGGCAGGCAGACAGGCAGGCAGACTTAGCACAGAACATATATACAGACAGACTTTAGACAGACTTTAGACTGACAGACTGACATAGATAGACATAGACAGACACAGACAGACAGACAGAAGCAGACAGACGCAGGCAGGCAGGCAGGCAGGCGGACGGACGGACGGACGGACGATAGAGAAGGGGACAGCGTCGTTCGGGGAAACAGTTGCTATGTTTATTCAAGGTTTGGCACGCTCCTGGCCGGACCCTTACGCACGCCTCATCCCCGTCCATCCCAGTCCATCGGCGAATGCCCTCCGAGACCGACGTCGCTTTCCCTGGCCCATCATTGTTCAAGACTGTTTATAAACACTTCAGTCTGGCCTTCTATGACAAATTCGAGTCCTTGAGACGTTGCGGGTGGGACGAGGGCTGAGAGTAAGGAGGCTGCCTCCCTGACTCACTCCCTTTCTTCCGGCCTGCTTTTCCTCCCCACTGTCTCTCTGCTTACCTCTCTTTCTCACTTTCTGTGAGCTTCTCCCTCGCCTGCTCTTCCCTTCCTCGCTCTGTATGCCTGCCTGCCTGCCTCTCTGTCTGTCTGTCTGTCTCTCTGTCTCTCTCTCATCCCACTCTCTCCACACCATCTTCTCTTCCACCACTCTCTCTCTCTGCCTGCGTCTCTCTCTCTCTCTCTATGCCTGTCTCTCTCTCTCTCTCTCTCTCTTCTCTCTCTCTCTCTCTCTCTCTCTCTCTCTCTCTCTGTATGCGTTTGTTTTCCCCACTCCCTCCAATCCTAAACACCGCCCACCGTAGCTGCCAGGCTCTCTCTGCCTGACTCTTGTATCTTCATCTGGGGCCGAACACTTTTGGCTATCGATTTGTTTTGACTGTGCGCCTGTGAATAGGCTGGTTCCCGTGACGTGGCTTTCGTTGGGCGCTGTAGAAATCTCGGGATTACGATTACAATTACGGTTCCCTGGTTCCTTGTGTGCCCTCTCTCTCTCTCTCTCTCGCTCTCTCTCTCTCTCTGCTTCTGCTGCTGCTGCTCGTCCTAACCCTCCCTGCATCCTGTTTGCCTGCTTGCCTTTCTTCCTGCCTCTATTCTTTCCTGCCTGTCAGTCTGCCTGTCAGTCTGCCTGTCATCCCACTCCTCTTATCCAATCAAGCCGTGTTTTGGGCCTCATGATAATCGCTGCCAGATGTTGAAGCGAACGCATTGAGGCCCTCATACCCCTCTACGACCATCGCACGCCAG
Source organism: Norana najaformis (assembly GCA_964023275.1). Taxonomy (NCBI): domain Eukaryota; kingdom Metazoa; phylum Annelida; class Clitellata; order Crassiclitellata; family Hormogastridae; genus Norana; species Norana najaformis. Next base: position 23,016,227 of record OZ029921.1, read on the forward strand.
CGCAGCGGGGGAGACACTAGAGCCCGATTTTACCCGCTGTTCAGAGGTTAAATTGGGGTCAGATGTTAAAGAGACGGACTTCTACGAATGGCTACATTTTCATCTCTGTATGTGTGTGTGTGTGTGTGTCTGTCTGTCTGTCTCTGTCCTCTAGCAGGTCTTAAGATCGCTGCAATATTAATTTTATTACGATCAGTTCATCGCAGTATGAGTAGGGTCGAGGCCTTATGGGCGCTATGTAAAACGCTGTATATTTATATTTATTAGTTTTGAAACTATCCTATCGAGCACACCTTGGGACCAGGGTGTCTCTTCCGGTCTGACTTCCCATGGCATCAAAACTGACCCAGCCACCTAGGACTGGCGGCCAGTCCATTATTTTCCACTGGGATTATTATTGTTGTTGTTGTTGTTAATTATTCAGTCTAGTTTACGTAAAAATTGTGTTTTCTTTTAAATTTTAACAACTGTTGATATTCTGAAACGTCGTCGCCAAAAATGTTACTGACGCCGAACACAACTATGTCTGCGTGTTGAAATGGGTCACAAGGTCACGAACTTTAACGTTTGACCTCCGATGTCTAGACTTCGACCCTGCGGCGTTGAGACGCCGGTGGTCAGGCCACCCGATAATTACCGTAATTATTAAGAGGCAGCGTGGCGCGGGGGTGTAAGGAGGATGGATGGGGAGAGGAAGCGGTGCTTTGTTCAACTGGCGTCGGTTGAGGGAGGGAGAGAGGGAAGGATAGGTAGGGAGGAAGGAGGGAGGCATGGAGGAGGGAGTACTTTGGTTCCAGGCAAGTCGGCTGACCTGACCCGATTCAACCCCCCAACAGCTCCTCTCCCCCTTCTCTCGCTGATCTTCTGGCAACCGGACTTGGTTCTTGACGTGGCATTTTTGGACAACCCCACTGACTTGACGCAGCGCTCGTGACGACGTGAATAAGGTAATCGTAATCGTAATTGTAATTCCGAGATTTCTACAGCGCCCAACGAAAGCCACGTCGCGGGGACCAGCTTATTCGCAGGCGCTCAGTCAAAACTAAATCGATAGGCAAAAAAGGGGTTGGGTTCCAGGTCAAGATCCAAAAGTCAGACGGAGAGAGAGTGGCAGCTACGGGGGGTGGTGTTTGGAATTGGAGAAGAGAGAGAGAGAGAGAGAGAGAGAGAGAGAGAGAGAGAGAGAGAGAGAGAGAGAGAGAGAGAGAGAGAGAGAAGGGGAGTCGGGACAGGATCTGTGAAAGAGTAAGGTTTAGGCAGTAATGTAAAGGTAGTGACCTGCGCATATCTTTTAAGTAGCGCTTTATAAATTTCAAGTTTACGATTACTGTTACGAATTTCGGATAAACTGGGCCGTTATGTTGGCAGATCGATCCTGAGTTAAGAGTCGTCGACGGGTTACGGGGGTAGGCGATTAGCTGCTGGTTTGTTGAAGGCCCCTCTGGACGGGAAAAGTGGGGGAGCTAATGGGGTGGGGGTCAGTGGATGTGCTGGGTCTTTTGATTGGCGAGGAAGGGGTGGGAGGAGGCGGGGAAAAGGATCGTTTGTTTCTAGGTGAGAAATGCCAGATTGCCTATTCCTTCATTCCTTCCTTGGAGAATCTGTGAATCGGGTGTTGATGGCGTTTAGGGGTGACGCTTTAACCTTTCCCCTTTGTGACCTCGGGTCATGTATGGCTTGTTCCAAGTCTGCCAGACCGGGATGGCCGCCATCTTTTCGCCCCGTTTCAATATTAATTTATTATTACTTATTAATTAATACTCGGACTAAAAATTACTTATGAATACTCGGACTAAAATTACTTATGAATTAATACTCGGACTAAAAATTGCTTATTAATTAATACTCGACTAAAAATTACTTATTAATTAAAACTCAGACTAAAAATTACTTATTAATACTTGGACTAAAATTACTTATTAATTAATACTTGGACTAATAATTACTTATTAATTAATAATCGGCCTAAAAATTACTTATTAATTAATACTCGGACTAAACTGGACTTGACAAATGACTGAAAACAATGGAGACTCTAACAGCATTGATCTGCTTGTTGATTTATTGATTTTAATCAGTTTGATCACTGGATCATTGAATGTTGTAATTGATATCGTATTGATTTTTTGTTGAACTGAAGTCAGATTTCAATCAATTTGAGCAGATCGATCGATTGTTTAGCTTTGATCAGAACTATTGATTCATTGGATCATTGACCAGTGATTGAATGGATCATTGACCATTCATTGATGCAGTCATTGACCATTCATTGGATTGTTGACCACTGATTGATTGGATCAATGACCGTTGATCGATTTAATCATTGATCATTCATTGACCGATGATCGATTGGATCGTCGACCATAGACTGATTGGATCAGTGTCTCGTGCAGCTGTTCTAAGAGCATCCTGGAAGAGGTATGCGTTCTATGTCTGGAATGTTAGCGCCATCTGTTGGCCACGTGTGAGGGCAGCTCATCACGGACATTATTAGAATTTCATGCGGTTCCTGTGATTATTGCTTCCTCTTGCTTAGACCTTTCTCCACTTACCATACCTTCTTACTCTTCTCCACCTATCTTACCATCGTAAGGATCTTCTCCACCTGCTCCACCTTCTTAAACTTTCCTCGCCTGATGTTCGTAAATCACTCTACATGTACCTATAACCTACCACTCCACCCACCTTCTTAATCCTTTCTCGACTTAGCACACCTTCGTAATCCTTTCTCGACTTACCATACCTTCTTAATCATTTCTCCAGTTATCATACCTCCTTATTCATTTCTCCACTTACCATACCTTCTTACTCTTCTCCACCTACCTTACCATCAAACTCTTCTTACTCTTTTCCACCTGCTTCGCTTTCTTAAACTTTCCTCATCTGACGTTCGTAAATCTTTCTCTAGCTATATCCAACCACTCCACCCACCTTCTTAATCCTTTCTCGACTTACCTTACCTCCTTAATCTTTTGTAGAATTGCCACACCTTAATCCCTTCTCGACTTATCCTTCTTAATCCTTTTCCAGTTACCATACCTCCTTAATCCTTTCACCAGTTACCATACTTCCTTAATCCTTTCTCCAGTTATCATACCTCCTTAATCCTTTCTCCAGTTACCATACTTCCTTAATCCTTTCTCCAGTCATCATACCTCCTTAATCCTTTCTCCAGTTATCATACCTCCTTAATCCTTTCTCCAGTTACCATACTTCCTTAATCCTTTCTCCAGTTACCATACCTCTTTAATTCTCTATCCAGTTATCATACCTTTGCTTAATCCTTTCTCGACTTACCTTACCTTCTTAGTCCTTTTTCCAGTTGCCATACCTAAATAATCCTTTGCCCAATTACCATACCTCCTTAATCCTTTCTCCATTTACCATACCTTCTTAACATTAACCCTCTTCTCTACCTCCTTAAAACCTTCTCATGTTTACGTTCAACTCTTCTCCACCTTGCCACCTAACGTTTCTTCTGCTGCCAGTTTCCACTTACCATTCCTTCACACAAGAAGACTTTTCCACTTCTTCTTTCAAGTTATTGCTTCGTGTGTGGTCCTGGCATATGGGCGTGGCTTTTTCACTTTTCGATCACGTGACCGTATTGTTGCCGAGCGAATTTGGGTCACAGTTTGTTCCGCTGGAGGACGGAGCTTGTTGCTTCCTGTATGTCGGTCTCTTTGTCTGTCTGTCTGTGCGCCTCTGTCTGTGTCTATGTTTGTCTCTCAGTCTGTCTGATTGGCTGTTGTTTTGTGTATTTGTCTTTCTATCTGTTTGTGTGTGACTGTCTGTCTTTTTGTCTCTGTCTATCGGTCTGCATGATGGTCTATCTAACTTTGTGTCTGTCTGTTTTTATCTGTCTGTCTGTCTGTGTATCTGTCTGTTGAATGATAGTATATCAGGAGACGTCTTACGTCTTTGAGGCAGGTGATGCCGAGGGGGGATAAATGGTGGTGGGAAAATTAATCGGCTGTTGGCTCAGAGTGAGAGACAGACAGACAGACAATGACAGAGACAGACAGAGACCAATCCAGAATAAATGCATTTGCACCTGGTCTCATCTGAGGTAATGGCCCAAGGATGACGAAATGCGTCATCTATATCGGCAGACAGACAGACAGACAGACAGACAGACAGACAGACAGACAGACACACGCGCACACACACACAGACACAGAATGTTTATATGTGTGCATGCGTGTATGTATGTATGTATGTATATATTTTTGCATGCACACAGACAGACATACAGACAGGCAGACAAGCGGACAGACAGCCACACACACAGTCATCGACTGATAGGGAAGAGCAGACACACAGACGAACATATACGCGTAAGACTAATAAACAGACACACAGACAAGCAGACACATAGACAGAGAAACGGACAGACAGTCAGTGGCGGTGATCAAAACCGAGCTGAGGGGAAGTAGCCCCACTTGGTGCACTTGAGAACGAACCTAATTTCCGGGTCACCTGTCCGCCTTGCTCTCCCCTGCGCCATCGGTCTATTCCGCTTTGTCTGGCGGCCCGTACCCTGACTAACCCCGACCGATAAGGGCGACGGATGATCTGTGGTCCTGTATGCAGACGGTCGGAAAATTCCAGAGACTGCCCTTGAAGTTTGTAAATAATGACTGCGACTGGCCTGGCGTGTGATGAAGTGCCTTGCTTTATCGTGCCTTGCCTTCTGTTGCCAGACTTGCCTTCCGTTACCTAACTTGCCTAGCCGTCCATTGCTTGACTTGTCTCGCCCTGTGTTGCCCGACTTGCCTTCCGTTACCTAACTTGCCTAGCCGTCCATTGCTTGACTTGCCTTGCTTTCTGTTGACCGATTTGCCTTCCGTTACCTAACTTGCCTAGCCTCCATTGCTTGACTTGTCTTGCCTTCTCTTGCCCGATTTGCCTTCCGTCTTCGTCCCTAACTTGCCGAGCCGTCTTGCCGTCTCTTGCCCGATTTGCCTTCCGTCTTCCGTTACCTAACTTGCCGAGCCGTCTTGACTTATATTGCCGACTTGCCTTCCGTTATCTGACTTGCCTAGCCGTCTTTTGCTTGACTTGTATTGCCTTCTCTTGCCCGACTTACCTTCCGTCTTCCGTTACCTAACTTGCCTAGCCGTCCATTGCCTGACTTGCCATCCATATGTTGCCTTGCTTACGTTGCCAGACTTGCCATGCTTTACGTCGTCGTAAATCGTAATCGTAATCTCGAGATTTCTACAGCGCCCATCGAAAGCTAAGTCGCGGGAACCAGCTTATTCACAGGCGCTCAGTTCAAACAAAAATCGATAGGCAAGAAGGGTTCGGCTCCAGGTCAAGATCCAAGAGTCGGGCAGGGAGGCAGTCAGACGGCTACGGTGGGTGGTGTTTGGAATTGTCTTGCCTGGCGTTGCTTCGCGTTTCCAGGCTTGGCTTGCGTTGCCAGACCTGCCTCGGCGTCGGTCTTTGAAGTCCTCAGGTTTCTTTTTAATCGCCCGCTGCCCTTTGCCGCACCAGGCTTTTCTTTCTTTCATCTGCTGTTACAACTCGGCCGTTGATAAGAAGGCGATGATCTCATTTCAGTCGCAAGTGAAACCCAGCGGCTATCGAATCTGTTGGAACGGAACTGTCTCGAGACGGGACAGAACCTGGTACGGCCTACCTGGTGCTGATGCTGGTACGGGCATCCGACGATAGCATCCAGCATCACCTGGCCGCTTATACTCCAAGCTCAGCAGCAGCAGCTAGCGACGAAGTTACTGCCGCTGAATTGGACTGATGGTGCAAGATCCTTTGCATTTACAGTCTGGATAAATACTGGACCTGATTGCAGATTCGTTTTGGTGAGCCATCGGTTGATGCCTTGTGCATTAGACACCGGCGCGTTAGAAGTTACTGATTACAATTACAATTTGCCGCTGCCGCCATCATCACATACAGAGCGGGAAAATTTAGTATACTTTCGGATGGTAATTGTAATATAATGGCGAACTTATGTAGCGCCGCTTCATGGACTATGTGCAAGGATGCCAGCGCCCTTATGCAGTGGCGAATTTAGCTGTAGGGGTGAGGGAGGTTGTTCGCCCCCCCACCCTTCTTGGTTATGTGCCGGGCGCCCCTCAGACCAGACTCATGCGTAGGGGATTGCCAAAATATGGCGCCTATCAGGAAATGCTGTTCCCCCCAAGTAGGCAAGCCTGGAGCCGACACTGCTGTATATCGTGCAAGGAATTGAATCCTCAACCTCTGAATTCCTAACCACTGCGCCAGGACGCCAGCGATTTTATTACATGCAATTAGCGCTGACGTTTTGGGATGAGTCTTACAGCTGAGTTACGAGAAGATAATGAAAAACATGTTACACGGTTCCGTTGGCATTAGACTGCTCCGACAGCCTGGTGAAGAATTGGCTGAGAATTTGGCTGCGAATTTGGCAGAGAATTAACTGCGCATTTGAATGAGATTTTAAGAAGATTTTCTCAGAGAATTTGCTGAGGATTTAAGAAATTCACCGAGAGAATTGAATGAAGATTATGCAGAGATTTCTCTGAGAGTTTATTAGGGAGTTCGCCGGAGACTTCAGTTTGAATCGGCTGTGAATGAACTCGACCTTTGACTGGGCTAAGAATTCGGCAGTAAACCAAATTAACAGTTTGACAGGGAGTCGGGCTGACAGTCTGTCTGTCTGTCTGTCTGTCTGTCTGTCTGTCTGTCTGTCAGTGAATCAAGCTGACTGGCAGAGAATCTGACAGTTAGGACAGAGAATATGTCTGACAGATTGGAAGGTAACAACGATAACAGTCTGACAAAGGTAAGGCTGACAGTTTGGTAAGGAACGTAGCTGACAGTTTGACATGGGATGATTTAGCTAATCGTAAACTCGAATTTTCTAAAAGCTAAATGCAGGCATAAGCGTATTCACGAGCGCTGCGTCAAGTCAGCGGGGTTGTCCAAAGACGCCTTGCCAGGACCCAAGTCCGGTTTCCAGAAGACCAGAGAGAGAATTGGATCGGAGCTGTTAGGGTGGGTTGGGTTTAAGCTGAGAGAAATGGGGAGGGTTAACAGCTAACAGTTGGTATGAAACGAGGTGGACACTTCAGCAGAGAATCTGGGTTATGCTTGGCTGTGTAGATCGTCATTGTTACGGCAAGTGTTTTTTCTCAACCTATTCGTTGTACGGTTCTGTTCATGTGCTTCGAGTGAAACCCATTTCGAAGACGACTTCTTTACGATGTTTTCCGACCCGGTTTTAACACGGAAAACAAAAAAGTCGTCCAACGATCTATGCATGCGTGTGTGTGTGTTTAGATGCGTGTGTGTGTTTAGATGCGTGTGTGTGTTTAGATGTGTGTGTGTTTAGATGCGTGTGTGTGTGTTTAGATGTGTGTGTGTTTAGATGCGTGTGTGTGTTTAGATGTGTGTGTGTTTAGATGCGTGTGTGTGTTTAGATGTGTGTGTGTGCGCGCGCGTGTGCGTGTGTGCGTGTGTGTTTCGTGTCTGACATCTTCAATAAAAGCCAGTCTCTCAAAGTAAGCGCGACACGGTGGTCTATCGGTAGCGCGTTCGGTCAATGATCATGCGGTTGCGGGTTCGACTCCGTGTAAAGACTCTGGGCAAGTTGTGTGCGCGTACGTGCCTCTGTCACCACGCTGTATAATTTGGTACCGGCGTAAGCTGGGAAGTAAACGGCAAGTCCTGCGATGCATTGGCCCAGTATCCAGGACATTGGGATTCGTCCATTGCCGGCTCAAGGACCTAAGGAAAATGAAATGAGCGCCTCCCCTACGTCTCACATGTGGAATACTTTACTTTACTTCTCAATGTGACTAATGCCGCGTGGACTACTGAAAACATTCTGTGAGCTTCTATCGAGAAAATGGTCTGGAATTTGGAGTTGAAATTCGCTGCCCGGTTCTGAGTAGCCTGCCAGTAATTGAATACTTACCGTAATCGTATCCGTAAACTCGTGATTTCTACAGCGCTTGACGAAAGCTAAGTCGCGGGAACCAGCTTATTCATAGGCGCTTATTCAAAACAAAATCGACGGGCAAGAAGGAGTCGGTTTTTCAATTCGTATAACAACTGTGGCCTGGCTTCTGATTTTCGAAACTGGGACATCCGTTCACTCCCCTACTTACGCCGGAACCAAATTCTACTGAATGAGACAAATTGGCTTGAATAACTTGCCTATTGTCGTTCTCTGAGCAGACTCGAACCCGTAATTGTTGGATATCAAAACAAACGCGCTACCGAATAGGACCACCATGCCTGAGCCTTTTCGCTAAGTAAGTAAGTAAAGTAAGTAAGTAAGTAAGTTTCTGCACTTGGATAATATGTTTCGTTGACTGATTCGTATCTTGATCGCTGATATTATCACCACATGTGCAAACAACTCTGAAATATGGGCGACCCTGTTAGCGGAACAATAATGCTCCCTCTTGGTTTACCTGTTGACACCCAGGTATGAAAATGAATGATTGTAATCGGTATTCTTGATTTCGGTGATCAATAAAGTATCTGAATATGAAGTAAATAAGTAATGTAATGTAATGTAATGACGACAATTTATATAGCATCGTAAGTAGCAGGCTACTTCTAGGGTGCTTTACAAGGTCAAAAGTCAGCCCAAGTACTAAGAGTTATGCAGTAAATAGAAAAGTAAGTAAGTAAGTAAATGCACAAATGTTAGCACGATTGAGCGAGGAGTCGTTAGGCGAAAAATAAATTAACCCTAACGACACTCCAAATGGTTTTCAGTTCGGTCGGCTTTTGCCCCCGGGCGAATTGAGTCGTAAAAAGGGCCCATAAAGGTGCATAATTTGCCGAATGAGAGTAAAGCGGGGTGGGGTGCGTGGGGTGTGACGAGGGCGGTTAAGGTGGGTTATTTGGAGGGCAGGAAGGAGGGGAGCAGTTAGAGACCGGTGAACTAGTAGTGCTTCTGAGTTCTCTGGGGAGCCAGACCTGAGGCGATAACGTGCAGGTTGGGCGTCAATTGGTTCAGCCAGAAAGTCCTTGAGGGCTTGACTGACCTTGTGTGGCTTAATTACAGGTCATACGGGTCATAAGCTGGCAATATCGTGCGACGTCTCTCTCTATGTCGTCTCTCTCTCTGTGTCTGTCTGTGTTTCTCTGTCTGTCTGTCTCTCTCTCTTCTCTTTCCTCTCTCTCTCTGTCTCTCTCTCGCTGTCTCTCGCTTTCTCTCTCTATGACTGTCTCTGTCTCTCTTTTTGTCTTCTGTTTGTCTCGGTGTCTCTCGCTCTTCCATCTCTCTAACTGTTTCTCTCTCGCTCTTTCTCTCTTTCGCTCTGTCTCTCTCTTGCGCGCTCTGTCTCTGTCGCTCTTTATGTATATGCGTTACTTATATTCTATATCTATATATATATACGTATGTATATATATATATATAGACACGTGTACATATACGTATGTATATCATAGTATGAGTAATCGCTGCAAAGTCTTGCAACATCAGCTAATCTGGCTGTCTCTCCCCCTCTTTGTTCGGCAAACGATTGAAATCTGTCCTGTTTGACCTCGGGTCTTTTCTGACTGATCGGGAGCGCTACTGATCAGTTCGTTCTCGATATATGTCGCAGTCGTCGTTACTGTCATAAGTCATAATTGTACTCATAGTCATTATCGTTTATCAAAATCAGTTCGTAATCGTATTCGTAATCGTAATCGTAAACCCAAGATTTCTACAGCGCCCAACGAAAGCCGCGCCGCGGGGACCAGCTTATTCACAGGCGCTCAGTCAAAACAAAATCGATAGGCAAAAAGGTTCGGTTCCGGGTCAAGATCCAAGAGTCAGGCAGAGAGACAGCGTGTACTTTACCCTACGTTGCCATACCGTGCTTTGGCATAGCTTGCCTTATCATGTCTTCTTTTCTTCGCCTTACCATTTCATTCCTTACCTTACCTTACCTTACCTTAGCTACCCCACGCTACGTTATCCTAACTTACTAGATGAACACGGTATAAGTGCTCGAATGAACGAACGAACGAAAGAATGAATGACGGTACTCGTGTGTTAATGGAACGTTGGTCTGATTCGATTACGTTTAGGTCCTGCGACTGTTCGAATGGTCTCGAACAATGGTCCTCCGCTGCCGATGCCAATGCAGGTTCCACCAGGTCACATGGTCCAGCAGATCATCGATGAAAATGGAATCCTCACCAACGTCATCCTCTCTTCTCAGCCGCCGGGGATTGCAGCGCCACCTATGATGGTCGGATACTATGTAAGTAATAAGCGTTATCATAATCGGCATCATCCTTGTTGTCGTCATCATCATCATTATAAACTTCTTTATTATTGACAGCATCGTCGTCAACGACTGTCATAAACATCATCGTTGTTCGTAACATTTCATTGTCA